>JARJLF010000422.1:0-203348 GCA_029378395.1 Mycena leptocephala
GTTAGTTGAAGAATAGGCGAGGCAGCGGCCATCTGTCAAAGGGGTGTCACTCCGGCATCAGACAGTGAGGATGAATCTGTAGCCAACGCCATCACCCCATCCATCTTCTTGAGCGTGACTGGACCTGAACAAATTCTATCCCTTTTCTGTCCAAATTGGTGTCCCTCGGACATTTGGAACCAAAGATTCTGTTTCGGTGTTTGATCAAGGTCTTCCCTGCATTGCAGTTCCAGGAACAGTCAGTGTATCGCTGGCACACGTTCCGGCTGTGGACCACCCGAGTATAATGTGTCCCCCTGAGAGCTAGTGCTGTCCACATATGATATTAATACAATTATTTTGTGTATTATATTATATTAGTATCATATCACCCCGGCGCATCCTGTATCGTATCCCTATGTATTCTAGTGTAAGCGGCGGCCTCTGGCAGACCTGGTGACAAGAATTCCCACCAATCCAGGAAGTAACTCGATTTTCCTGATCTCTTCGGGGAACATGTAGCTATACCTACTTCCCAGCCCTGATCTGTTTGCCCAAAGAGGGTACATGCCCCCCAGAACTCGCTATTAGTTCAACCACTCCCAGACTCAAATCTCAGTGGGGGTGTCATCAAATTTGATCGGGCAACTTGTGGGGGCCGTAAAAACAGGTTGCCCGTCACATTTCTCCAAATCTTTCCACACAGTCATGATGGTACTATCCTTGGGCACTACCTCTCCAAAGTCCAGCCCAAGCGCACGCTTTTTGATTGAGTGGTGCCCTGTCGTGGCTGAACCCTCACTTAAACGCGAGAAATCCCAAAGAACGGCCCCACTCGGGCACTTGTTTCAGAAATTCAACCGAGATTTTCGGATATGTTGGCCTTCTCACATGCACCAACCCGTACATATACGAACCGTATTTTTGGGACCAGAATTCTGACAGCTATGAATTAAATGTTCACGCGATGGAGGCCGCGAGAACACGCTTTGACCGGCGCCGCGCCGATCTACGCCAGCGCGATCAAAATTTAGTGTTGATGCGGGATCAAAATCGTGGCGACGTGGGGCCGCCACGCGCCACGCGCGACGGGCTCACATCTCACCACTGCCCGCCACTGCACGCCTACTTGATCATTACATTCAAATCGACAGGGGGTGTGACGCGTGACCATTTGAACCAATTCGACAGGCTCTTCACATTGGCGTGACTGGTGTCAAAAAATTCGACATTGCGCCCAAACGATGCAGGATTATTAGGGATGTGAGCCCAGTGCATTGCACGAGCCGTTCCGCATCTCGCTTGGCTGCCATTCCTTTACGCGGAATGGATGGAAGAAGAAGGCGCGCGAAGGGAAGGTAACGGTTCTCGCCCCGTTCTTGTTCATTTTTGCATCGTTATACGCTGTCTCTCTTCCTTTCTTGTGTTGCTGACACGTCCGTAGCGCGTCCAACTCGGGGTCGCCCTCACGCCCGCCGAGAAGCTCAAGGTCATCATGACCCCGCGGGCGACGTTCGTGCGCAAGCTGCAGGACGAGTTCCTCAACAAGAACGATGCGGGCCTGGTGGTGATGCGCTCGCGTGGGATCGGACGAGGGGGCGTGATTTTTGTGGCGTTGGCCACCATAACTTACCTTCACATGACTGCTTCGTTGCCCTCGGCGCGTACCCTCGGCGCGTACCCGATACCCTGCTCTCGATTCAATGTATTTCGGACTCGCCAAAGACGACGTCGATGCGAGCCACAGAAAAATGGCTCTCAGTCCCCGCGAAGCTGAACCCCGCCTTCGCTGCCTCCATCGAGAACACATACCGCGTCTACACGAAGTTCGTTGGCGAGCCGCGCCACAGCGAGCACTTTACCAAGATCGCGCCCGTTGAGTTCATCATGACTGGCATCCTCGTGCACCGACACAAAGCGCGCCTCGGCCTTGAGGGCCTCGCAAAGGCGGTGAGCGCCATGCGTGCGGATGTACGGACGCAGCACCAGGATGTCCGGAACAATGGGAAGATGTATAAGACGATGGTGGCGTTTATCGATGGGTATAACGGGGACGTGACGCAGGGGGAGGTGTGGGCGAAGGACGCGGTGGATGGGCCGACTGCGGGTGGGGCAAGTGGAAGTAAGACAGGGGCGAAGAGGAAGGCGGCGAGGGCGCCGGCGGACGACGAGGATTCGGACGACGACTACGCGCCGAGGAAGAGGGAGCGCGCGAGTCCGAAGAAGGCCATCGCACTTCCTACGCCTCCGTCCTCTTCCACGTCCGCCCCAGCACCGACGCCCACGGCGCCACCGGGGTACTCGGTGCCAGGGTTAGACGTCGTGCGCCAGGCGAAAGAGCGGCTAGCGAAACGACCCTAACGCCAACCCCAACGATTCGACGACATTCCATACATACGCGCATCCGCCGCAACCGACCCATCAAACGCAGGCCGCGGCGGGGCTGGAACATCATGGGCGTCCGGGAACAGCGCCGAGGGATAAAATAAATACAAATGCATTCAATAAGGGCTCGAAATTTGGAACTGCATCATGCAAACTCACAGAATGATTGCCAGCCACGACGCGCGGAAGCTTCACGCAGTGGGGCTCCGCAATCAGTCCACGGGCTGCCAATTGTTCTGTGGGTTAAATAGAGGCTATTCGAAGCCGCTTTTAAAATCCAAATTTCAAGCAGCAAATTTCAGGTCCACTTCCGAGTCAGATCAATTGAAACAGTTCAGCGTGCCGCATCAATTGAATGCCTTGCTCATGATCTCCAGAAGTGCACTGTGCGTCGCTCTTTTGGAGATGGCACTGGTCAGCACGGCGCATGTAAAATTCACACTTGTGAGATTGCACGCCGGCATCGCCACATGATGTGCGCGCCGCAACCTGCTTGTAGTGGGCACGGTCCTCGCTCTGCGACCTCCTGCCGCCAGAATGTCAGTGGGGAGAAATCTTTCTCGCACTGACAACCATACCTTCAGCTCCCGGAAGATGCTCTTCTCCATGATGGCCATCTGCTTCTCCATTGAGGCCATCTGGCCGGCCATCGCGGTCATCTGTGCACGATATAAAGATGCGGCATGCCGCATGGTTTGATCTCAGTTGGGTAAGGTGCAATATAAGGTCGTAACCACCAATATACATAGAAGACGGGAAATACAGTTGAATTGCTCATAATGCATAAGGCCGGTGGACCCACACCCCAGTGTTCGGCTGCATGGCTGATCAAGGGATGAAAAATAATATTACACAGTCCAACCAGGGTCTGGCCAAAGGCTCCAGTCGATATTATCCTCCTGCACAGGCAGCATTCAGCAAGAGCAGGTTCCTAATATTTTTGGTCAGCACTTACCACCATAGCCAAACACAAGTTCCCAGCTATATAATACTACACCTGGCAATGCTGTGGGCCCAGCCGACCCAGTGCACAATGTTACCACCCACACACCCCAGTGTTTGGCTGCACGGCTGATTGAGTCACGATAATAATATTCCATTGCCAATCCAGGGTCCACCTCAATGCCTGTTGGATATTATCCTCCTCGATGGGCAGGCTGTCAGAGCAAGTACCCGATATTGTTGGCCGGCACTGACTGCTATCATCGAACATGAGTTTCCCACTGTATAGTAATATGCCCGGCAATGCTGTGGGCTCGGCCAAACCAGCACACAATATTACCGTCTGGACAATCCAGTGTTCAGCTGCACAAGTAATGTCGCAATGGGAATAACAATAACATCCCACACCCTGCACAGGCTCTGGTCGAATGCCCAGTGGATATTATTCTTTTGCAGCGTGCAGCCAAAGGAGGGGGGAGGGGGGGCGGAATATTATTGTCCCGCATAGATCGCAATAGCCAAACATGTGAAGTGTCTCTTTGAAATAATATTCCTCACTATGCTGTGGGCTTAGTCGAACCAGCACCCAATATAACTGCATGGAAAATCCGGACAGGCTCCAGTCAACGCCGGTGGATATTATGATCCTGCATTTCTTCCGCATTATGCTATGACCTGGCGCGCAATGTTACTGCCTGCTCAAGCCACCCTTCTGCCTCATGGCTGATGGAGCGATGGAAATAATATTCCACTGACTGTATAGGCTGTGGTTGAAGGCCTGGTGGATTTCATTCTCCCGCATGCTGCGCATGCGGCCGGAGGGGGTGCCCGGTATCATTTTCCTATGCAGATTACAGTGGCCAAAGGTCAGGTTCTTGCAGTATAATCATACTCCTCACAATGCTGTGGTTCAGCTAATCTGGTTGGTGCACTGAGCGAGCTACAGATGTATTGCTACTCTGCAAAGCACTCTAGTGTCTATGCCCTTTATTTCTTCGTGAAACCCTCCAACCTCAACACTCATGACATTTTCTAACTCTTTATAAAATTACACCGTGGTCTTGGTGTTCTGCTTTTGGGAACATATTTGGGTTTGCCTTATTTCCGCTGCTTTTATACCGAGTCCAAATTGATGATGTCCCCAAAAGGCCCGACAATATGGGCAATAGCCAAAGGCCACCGTTCCCTCGGCCATACCAAAACCAAGTTCATGTCCTCTTTTTATTGGGCTTTAATACCACTAGCAACTTTTAGAACGAACATTGGAGCACAAAAATCAGTTATCTAGGCCCCTCGACGCGAATTTGGACGTTTCCTGTTAACTTGTTAGACCGCTGAGTAGCAATACTGAAGAACTTTACACAGAGTCTGCGCTTGAAACCAGCTCGAAGGCGGCCGTCATGTCCACAATTGTGCTGAGCCAAATTTGTGGCCATTGAGAAGGACAGAGGTGAATCAAAAAATACTCCATGACCGAAAATGAACGCGACACGGGCGCATGAAGTAGGTAGAGATCTCGCTCTGTATATCACATAGAATGCGAAGGCGGCGCGGTACTCGATGACCGGAACGAGCACACGAATTTTGATACGCAGAAATAAATGTGATAGTGGTACTTGGTGACCGTGAGGGAGTGCGACACTAGCACACGAAAATCTGACTTCAATAGCACAGAAAAGAATGCGAAGGAGGTACCCAATGACCGGAAGGAGGGTGCGCAAAAGTCTGGCTTTCGATAGCGCAGATCCGAACGCGAAAATGGGTACGCACGGAAATCTAGGAATAAGCGTCATTAAATGCGACACGGGCGCGTAGAAATGTAATGTGGGTTTTGATACACCTAGAGAATCAAAGAATGGTGCTTTCAATGTCCGAATGGAAGGAGATTCCCCAAAGAATAATTGGGAACCCCGAAGGATTAAGCAGGAACTCAATGATAAGGGGAGCTTTATGCCCCTAGGAATAGGTGGGTCGCGGTTTCGATACCAGCGATACCAGCGCCCAGGAGTTTCGATACTCCGAGTTTGAATGGGTTTGGATACCCGTACATTGAATGGGTCGCGGTTTCGATACCAGCGCCCAGGAGTTTCGATACTCCAAGTTTGAATGGGGTTTCGATACCAGCGCCCGGGAGTTTCGATACTCCAAATTGGATGGGTTTCGATACCCGAATAGTGAACGGGTCGCGGTTCAGCGCCCGGAGTTTCGATACTCCAACTTGAATGGGTTTCGATACCCGAATAGTGAATGGGTCGTGGTTTCGATACCAGTGCCCAGGAGTTTCTATACTCCAAATTGAATGGGTTTCGATATTGAAGTGGAAGATGTATTTTGGAAGCAGACTAAGCGGGAACTCCATGCCAGGCGAACGAAATGGGAACCCGATGCCCCAAGACGGGAGCGAAAGGACAATGATCAAGACTCGCCTGGTTTAAGAACCACTCCTAACAGCCTGTTGAGGGTCGCAGGCACCCCGGTACCAGCCAAATCGGAACCAAGAATTAATCCGTTCCCGCTCATAGAAATAATATTTGGTTCCCTGCTCGCCTGGCTGTGGCTGATGGGTATAATCCTTGTACTTGCTTCGGTTCGGCCTCTGGACACAATAATATTAATCTGCTCGCTGCCTAGGCTTCGGCCGCTCATGAAAATAATATTCGGGGCCCTCCCAGCCAGGCTGTGGCCAATGGGAATCTTTCTGGGTCATAATATTAATCCTCTTGCCTGCTTCGGCTTGGCCGATGGACACAATAGTATTAATCTGCCGGCTGCCTAGGCTTCAGCTGCACATGAAGATAATATTTGGGAACCTCCCAGCCAGGCGTCGGCCGATCGATGTCTGGACAGGCTATAATATTAATCCTCTTCTCTGCCTCAGTTCGGCTGATCAGTAGGATGATATCAATTTGCCAGCTCCGGGCCATTCCTCCGCTTGGTTTGCCTGCGCACTGCCTACATACATAACTTACCCAGAGTAGACCTCTTCGTCGCCACCGTCCAGACACGATGAGGGTTGGTCTGTGGCCCAAGGCTTTTCGAGGGAATCATTATTTCTGGGCAGAAGAAAGGCAGAAAGTTTTCCTCGGACCCAATAGGTTCTTTCGCCTTGGCGCTGGAAGCCGGCCGATTTTTGGGTCACGCGTATTGATTTGTGCATGAGTTTGTGGATTGGCCGTTCAGAAGGTTATGGGCGTGGGTCCCAGCGTAGACTCGCGACCAGTTCGTTCCCACGCACCGATCACGAGGGAAGAAGATCGGTGCTGTGGGAACGACTGGAACAACTGGTTGCCATTTTGGCTGATGGCGCCAAGAGTGGTTTCGGACTTAGTGTTTTCACCTCTCATCCACTTTCTGTACCATCTGAACAACAACTCCCAGGCCCCGAGTTGCATAGAGAAAGTTGCTTCATTTTGGATTTGGAATCAAATGAGGGTAACTTGTTTTTGGGTGAAATGGGGAACAAGTTAGGCTCATTCGACTCAGAATCGAAAAATACTCCACTTTGTTTATACAACTTTGGACACTTTTTTGAAGGTTCGCGAGGTCGGGAAGGTCGAAAATACCAAGTCCAAAACCATGTTTGGCGGGATCAGCCAAAGTGGCAACCAGTCATCCCAGCCGCTTCGCCAACCGTGATAAGCGCAGCCACGTGCTTGGCGAACGCGGTTGGTCACGAGCCTAGTCCCAGCGGCCTAATATTTTTGGATGGACAACAATTATAGCTGAGGAAACATGTGATAGAGCCAGAAACATGAATAATTTATGTACAGTCCCTCTAGCTCCCTCGGATACATTTGCCAGTTTTGGCATTGAGAGATATTGTAAAGATTACATTCATCTAAGTATTTCATATATTTCTGGCTCTATCACATGTTTCCTCAGCTATAAGTATTGTCCATCCATAAATATTAGGCCACTGGAACATGTTCTCGGCATGCTAGACAGCTTTCAGTGCAAAAACAGCCCGAAACCAGAAAATATCCAATAAATCATATTTTCGGAAATTCCTTTCTATCACTAATTGCGCATGAATTAGCTGAGTAGATCCATCCAGTTTTTATGTGAATCGGTGGAGCACTGACAGAGATACCGGGAATTCTTTGAAAATATCCCAAAACAGAGATTTTTGGTTCGCGCCTTCGGTACTGCAATCGGCTGTAAAGTGGCACAACCCACTCCCTCGCGATGCGTCTGCTTTTACTCCTATGACAACATCCGCGTGTGTCAACTTCCCTGCGTACGCGCATGGATCCCTTGTTCCTATGCCCTCTGTTCGGTCCGCCGTTCGCACGTTTGTTGATAGAAGTGGTCCCGTTGCGTCTTGGTCAAAACAGAAGACAAGCCGTTCTTTGCTCGACTTCTGTACCTGTTTTCATGCACGGTGGAAAAAAAGTCACATCGCTTCGCGCTCGTTCTCCCGTTGGACGCTCCGACCGGCCGTGCGACAAGGATCGACAAGGCATTGCGGTTTCGCCGAGTTCACGCCAAACTCAGGAAGCACTCGGAATTTATTTCGGTGCATTCTATTATTCGCGGGGCTGTACTCGTGCCAGACTTTGACAAACTTAATGAGTTCATTGTGTTCGATGTCCTAGATCCTGACATGTCTCGTCGACTTAAGGACCTGTACCCTCGGGATCACGTAGCTTAGTACGCAATGTATATTGTGGCGCCGTACATACTCGTGCGAAGTATTTTGTTGCTCGATTTTGAACCAGAAGGTGAAGAAATGATAGTGAATGAATATATTCCAGTGAAAATCAGGGAGATGGAGTTACAGGGAAACGGATAAGACAACTTTGACATGACCATACCAGAGGCGCCCCGTTCCCTAACAGTGTTCAAATACCTTCTCCGGGTTAATTTGCGATATCGCGGGCACACCTACGCAGAACCCTCGTTAGAAATACAGTGCAACGCTGTTGCAGTGCACAAACCTCACCGCAAGAGTCCGTAAGACTGCGCAGGGAGCAGTTATCGGGTTGGGAGCGCCATTTAATAGTTGATTATCGAATATTAGCCAGAGGAATCCGAGGGTGGCATAAGGATTTGCGGCGTGTGCTTGCCGTTGCTTTGGGGCCGGCTAGCGAGGTGAGGAAGCGTCGTTGACATCAGGGAAAAGTGAAATGCTATAAAGTACTGGTGAGCATTATTTATGTCTCTGTCTGAAGCCTTTTTAAACTCCGCCATCAGTGCTAACTTTTTTCGTCAAGCTCTCTGTTCCCATTCATGCCGTGCCTGCTGCGCGCGTAAAATCCCCTCACTTGACATGTATACAGCCTCGGCAAGTCCAGAAAATAAATAAAAATGGGTCGTCGGTCCGTGAATTGAATATATTTATTTTCATTAGATTTTGCAGGCGCAATCCATCTCTGTTCAATTCTTAACACAGTTGCAGTTCACCAGAGGAAGGGGATGCGAGGCCGCGAAGCGGCCGAACAGCCGCTTGTGGTCTATTCAGTTTGGCCCCAGGCTTTATTGGTCTATAGTGTTCTTTGGGTGTCTATGAGATTTGCGTGCCGAATATCTGGTCTATGGAGTAAGTCTCAATTAACAGTTGACTATGTCTGTCTATCAATGTCTATTATAGCTGAATTCCATTATTATATCGAAATTAGGTTACCATATGGACTGGTAGGCATAAAGGCTTGCCCAGTTGTTTATAAAGAAGGTATTATACAGGTCGAGGACATTATCGGTGGTCCATGCAGGAGCCACATCATTGCGACCAAAGTTCGGAAAAAGTTGGCACGTCTGGCGGATGTCGGTGAGAGAGACAATGGAGGCATGGGAAAACCCATTGGCGCGTCGTGGGGAGACGGAGATTGCATACATGTCGTGGTTGTCTTCGTGCATCGACTTGAAGGCAGAAAACCACTCAACATATGCAAGGCATGTCTTCGGCCAGTGGAGTGGTGCTTGTGTGTTATCGTTCAATTTCTCTGGGAGGCGGAAAAGAACTTTAACACGACCAACACGCATACCTAAATGGTGGAATATAGTTAGCTAGCATGCTGTCGCAATTTTGAGATACACTTGCCAGCGAGACCTGTTGCTTGTGCTTGAAGAGTATTACGAATTATAACAGTATCAAAACGCGGAGGAGTGGTTTGATCTGCGGAACGTGGACGGGCAATGACGGTTTGGAAGTCCTCGCCATTCTTTTCGTCTGCATCGGCACTGGGGTCGATCGATATAGGCTCAAATTTAAAGTTATGATAGACATCGAGTCTTGTGAATGGAAGAGTGGCGGCACGGAGCTCTGTCGGCGCCATTGGAGTTCCCCCGAATTTAGTATTGAGGTAGTGCTTCAAGGTGTAAATGAAGGAATCGGTATAATGATTAAGTTCGATGTTGGCAAGGGTTTGCAGCGGAGACTGGGGTTTTTTAGCGAGTTGGATGGCCTGGCCGGTGAAGGTGCAAACAACGGGTTTTCTTGGGGGTGCCCGGGTCGATTCTAACCAGGCCAGATATGTTGCAAATGAAGAGATCTTCTCCTGCCGACCAAGCCACGTTATCATCTGTGGGAACTCGTCGCGCCGATTGGATGCACGCCATCCATTCTTGGCAAAGTCTATGTGGAGTCGCTCGAACATTTCTGTATTATAGTTGTCTGTTGTCCCAAAATATTCGATAGAGTCGACGTAATGGAGGAGTGAATGGAATTTCGGAATATTGAAGTCCTCACGAACGGTTGTGTCGATAAAATAGGACCTATTAGCATGCCACTCATCAAGGGCCTCCCGCATGCAGGCCAAAGTTCCTTCATCGTGAGTGCTGTACTGAGAAAGATAAATGAAGTCTAGAATTGAGCGGCATGCTCTAATGCCTTTTGCGGGCAGCTTCCCAACCAGACACCCAAGTAGAATGCGAGCCATTGCTTTCCGCTCCTTCCCTGAAACCTGGGATAAGAGGGAAATGCCTTTATCAAAATGTTGTATGCCAAAAGCGGGAGGTAGTGAGCGTATACGAGCATCGAGTTCATCTTCCGTCATGAGACTCTGACACCAGCCGATGAGATGTTTAAACACGCCCTGATAAAGCTGATGTAGGACGTCGGGCGTAAGGGAAAGGGATATATTAGTCAGGGGGAATCCCTGCCAGAATGGACGATGAATGCCGGCGACCTCGTGGTCCATGCAATAATCATGGAATTTATTTTCTGTGCCCATTTTTTCGCCTTCCAGAATAACACCAAGTGTCCACGCGGCTGTTCGAGGAGCACCAGTGAGGGTTTTCGCCAGGTCCTTGGCCCCCCGCTGGCACTTCGGACAGGTCCCATATTTGCTGCAGCCGATCCGTTGCCACGCAAGCTTGTTGGCCTCCTTTCCGGCAGCCTTCGCTTTCCTGGTTTCCTCTACGTCCACCACAGCACGATGAAAGTCGTCTGATGACAGACACTGTGCTTTACCTTTGAACAGCTTTGCGCGGTCAGTCGAGGCCTTCTCTTCCTGCTGGTGGAGAGCTTCATTCATCTTTCCAAGTCCTAGGTTCTGGAATACCATGGTGGCATTTGCTTCTTCGATAATATGGTTCCGGACAGTAACGTGCTGGCGTGCGAGGCCAAGTTGTTTCTGCAACTCAGCCAGCTCTGCCTCCAGCTGACCTCTTGTTTTATAGGGCCCGCCGCCTGCACCCGGGGTGCAGAGCGACCAATTCGGTGTCGCAATCGAGCTCGGGACCGCCTGGACAACGGGCTTCACGATATGGGTGGTGTCGTACGACTTGAGCTTCGGGCTGCTGAGGAGGAGCGAGCCAGAGGAGGTGCTACCCAGGTGCGCATACAGCGACCGCATCTTCTTTGACGGTGACCATAATGCAGGGTCTATATTTTCGAGACCGTCGTCTCTGCCACGTCGCCGTGTCGGCGTCTGCGTCTGGGGTGACCTCGACATGCTGGCCCCTGCATTGGATGGAGACAAGTCGAACCGAGTCGGCGGCTGCACCCGCATCGCGTTCATGATCGCTCGCACTAGGCTTGGCTACGGTAGCGGGAACTCGACGCGTGTGGACGTCGCGCAGCTCGGTTTCATTTGATCCTCGGTCACAAAGCTGGGGTTAAAAGGTACGACACCCGTTACTTTGAATGCCGCGCGGACTGTTGACTCGTCGAAGGCTTTCAGGTACGCTGGCACCCACACTGTGAGAAACTCCGCCTTTGAGACGTCGCGCATCTTCTTGGACTCGAAGTCCACGATCGCCGCCTGCCAGCACGACTTCATCTTCGCAAAGCAAACAACATCAAGTCCCTGGAGCGCATGGGTGCAATGCGGAGGATACCCCAGTAAGATAATATTGTTATCTCGTGCGAAGTCGAGGAATTCCTGACTGTAGTGGGAGCTGTCACTGCGTTCAAGGCCCCCTAGACTTACCATCTGGCAAGGTCCCTATGCTTAGCTGGGCAGACCACATCTGTCTAGGGGCCTACACAATCTCTGTGTAGCTCTGTCTAGTTCTGTGTAGCTGTGTGTAGATGTGCGTAGGTCTGCCAAGGTATGTATATGTCAGACTAGGTCTGCCTAGCTTCCTAGACTCACCTTCTCGGAATACAGTCGGAAGTGCTTGAAAATTTAATTTTTGGTTGAATAAACACGGGACTGACCCCAGTGTAGTTGGGTAGAGATGAGTTTAGGTACCTGCACTGGCCTACACAGGGTCAGCTTAGGTGACCTATACACAACTGGCCAGGCACTACGCACACTTTGCCACAATTGTGATCAGGTCAGTCTAGTAGACCTACACAGAGTGTGTTTAGCCTCCTGGGCATTCCTTTACAGACCTATACACCCCTTTCCAGACTGAGGCTAGGGGGGCCTTGAACGCAGTGTGTGTCCATCAAGAAGTAGGACGTGGGGGGGCCATTCGCCTCTTCTCTTGTTGCTGGGTCGAAGTCGTCGACAAGCCAGTGGTACCCCAGGTCCCGATTCGTCCATCCGGTGCAATACTGTACCGTCAACGGTGAGTCTTTATCTCCTTCGTGATTGGTTGAGGACTTACAACGCGTTGACAGTGTTGCCGTTGTTCCACGATGGCTGGAAGTTGACACCCGGGAAGATGATCATCGGCAGGACCACCATCTTCCCATCGGCTCGGATAGTGACCAACGCGGTAATGTTCTGCCGGCTCGCCCCACCCTGCTTATGCTGAGTTTTTGTTCCCCTTGCCCCAACCACTCTCTCCTTCCCTGTGTATCCCGTCGGGAAGCCACTCTCGTCCATGCCGTACACTCGATCCGGTGAGACACCTGCATCGACAACTCACTTCTGGACTAACTCGACCCATGATTTGACAGCTTCGGGATTCAAGCTCCGTGAGCGTTGGGTATCAAGCGGCTTGCTCCAAAAGGTCTGAAGCGCAGCTTGCAAATACCCATTTCTTCCCCACCGGCTCGCAATCCGCACCGAGCGTGGCCTTGCGGATAGCATCGGCATGCTGCTCAATCTGGGCATGCATCAGCGGGAACCCTCGGTCTGCTGACTCGCGCATGAATTGTACGAGCGACCACTCTTGCGTGGGTGTGACCTTCTGCTTCTCTTGATTTGCCTCCAGGTGGTTTATAGACATTTACTTACATTCATACACTCCACTGAACGGGGTAGTCGATCGGGAGAGTTGAGTAGAGAAGGGAGAGAGAGGGGTTTCTTCAACGAGGTACGTAGCTTGTGGCGGGCATCGCGGTACCGCGGGCAGACGAGCAGGAAGTGCTGGACGGTCTCCTCGACTCGGCAGAACGTGCATAGTGGCGAGTCAACGACGTTGATGCGGGAGAGGAATTTGTTCAGGCCGACGTGACCCGTGCGGAGTTAGGTGAAGAGGCTGCCGTCCCGACGGCTGCGATCCCTGTAGAACTTAAGGATGCGACGCGTTGGCGGGTGTTTTTCGATCTTGGCCAGCTTCGACTTACGCGGGGACGTGTTCCATTCTTCGGCCCATTTCGCCGCAAGCGACTGCTTGTGGGCGGCCTTGATCGCGGCCACGCTGGTAGGAGCGGTGAGGACTTTGACGACCACGAGGTAGAGTATTGTCCTGGTCGTTCGTGGCGGCGGATTTGGCGTGCACATCTGCGGCCTCGTTGCCCTCAACTCCCTCGTGTCCCGGAACCCCGACGACGTGAGGCGAGTGCGCGGTGAGCGGCACCGAATTTGGTGGAGGAGGTGGTGGAAAGCAGCCGTGAGGTATTGGCCCGGGCGGTTGGGACGCGTTTTGAGGCCAGTGATGGCGGGACGGTTGTCCAGCAGGATGGCAACGTTGCGAACCGGTTTACGCGCGGCCTTGACGATGTCCAGAGCAAGGATGGTGCCCCTGGAAATACATTGTGACTCGAGCGCCGCGAGAAGCGACTCAGGCTCACTAGGGGGTTGGGGAGACCGTAGCACTCGTAGTCATACAAAATTTCAAATCACTGAAGGAGTCAACCAAAATGCCCGATCCCAGTCCTGACAAAATTCGGAAAAAATTTGCGTTTTGCCTGTTGCAAATCCCGACAATTTTGCCCAAAATCGGGTTGTCGCCTGTGTCCCGATCCCGAAAAATTGACCGTTGTGATGAAGACCCAGTTCCCAGTCCCAACGAAGTGAGAACATGCCAGAAAGGTCAGGGAGAAAGAATTATGTGGAAGAAACCACACGGCAAGATATCGGCGGCCTTGGGCCAGATCGGTTGTCTCTCAACGGACCACCTGGTGTCACAAAGAAGATCTCTAACCATGTGGGCTAAACTTCTGATTGAAAATGAAAGATCAGAAGAATCCGAACCCTCTTTATGTGTGCCTCCGAACTCCGCCATGTCCGCAATCTCCGCATCACGTCAGTGGGCCTGGGCATTAGCCGATTGATAAACGCACCTGGTCACGTGCACAATTTCCAATTAAGTAAATTCAAAATCCGGTGGTTTTTCCTTGACTCACTGAATCCTTCGGCGAAATGGGTGGAATGTTCTCCTTCCCAGCGGACAGATTCATGATGCGTGCAGCCCGCTGAGCCCGTGAACTGCCCTTGGGCTTCTTTGAGAGTCGTTTCTTGTTGCCCGAGGCTCGAGCCCATGACGCGCGCCCTTGAGTGAGAATGGTAATGCGAGGAAAGAAGCAAATATAGCCGTTCTGCGGTGAACAAATGGCTTGGTCTACGTGTTTTTGTAGCAGAAATGTCAGTCAAAGTTTAACCGACCAGAGCTTGGACCCTGCGGCGCAACAGGCGCGTCAAAATGCGGGAGAGCGAGTAGTCTCTGTTACAGACCAGAAACGGATGACGAACAAGTAAGTATCCATATATGGTCTGTCATTACGTCAGTTATCTTGTCGGTTCGACCACCCGACTTTCCCGTGTGCCGAGAACAGCCCCAGCTCCTCGTCACAAACAACCACTGCTCACGCAACCAGAGTGAGCTTATTTGCTTAAAATGCAACAAGATATGCCGGAGCTACGCTCCGGCTGGTGAGTACGATGGGTGGTAATTCCTGAGAGTGTGAGGCTCTGAATTCAACTTGCGCGACAGTGCGCTAGTGGGCAAAGTATTGACCAGGCGAACATGACAGCCTACCTCTAGGAAACGGATTTTTAACCAACGGATTCAAGTTTGCGATGGTTGCTATTCAACTGCTGTTGGTTTGCTGATTTGACTAAAATAGAATGTAATTTTCGCACTCAACGGTACATTAAAAATGTCAAATAACAACCTACTCCTGCAAGGGAGGTGCCAGCCCATCACTTTTGGTCTTTAGACTCAACCTCCAAGAAGGTGCATGTCAACCTTCTGTAGATTCATTCATTCGCATCCAATTCGAAGTTGTTTCGAACGCGGGTGTTGGTTGAATTGTTGAAAAGCTAGTACAGTATTATATACTATGATCCCCCTCGCGCACTCCCGTGGGCCCGTAAAACCATGCAACATCGACAACCAAAAATGCTATCAGTGAATTGGCCTACGCAGAGAGCGCTCCACGCGCCTCACGATACTGTGGAGCTAACCCCAGGATCCTGCGCATGCCAAAGCAGTGCACATATACATCTGCCGCATATCAGACTCGGCGAAAACAAAAGAGCAGCAGCGGACGAACCTTTTGGCCTTCGCGAGTTGGCGCAGAGGGGCACAGAACTCGACCCACCGAGATGGGGAAGTGCGACAAACCTCGCCGCCGTGACACTGACACACTTCCTACGCAGACATGATGTGTGATGTGTGAGCGGATTCCATGGGAGTGCGGTGATCAAGGGGTACGTACATGTACAAGTTCTCCATGGCAATCCACCCGCGGCAGTTGGCGAGTTCTGAGTTAATATTGGGATGTGGGCTCTCAATAAAGACATACGTATCTTTGAGGTGCTGATGAGGAGCCGAGCTGAAGGGGTGCGGCGCAAGACACGTGTGGGAGCGGCGAGGCGTAAGATGATAATGAAGACACCTGCATCTCGACGCCCTAAACAGAAAGCTTGACGAGGTCAGTGGGCCACTGGCCGCAAAGAGGTGTGTACCACACACCTGATTCGGTGTAGGGTCGATTACCGTTGGAGGTACACTGGCGGGAACGGGGGTAGTACATATGGCCGACTGCTGTAGCGCTAGTTGCGTTGAGTGCCAGTTGAACTGGATGAATCTCGTGAAAAAGCTTGGACGGGGCGAGCGCTGTGGGCATTGATGACTGTGTAGGTAGAACCGAGTGGGAGAGCCCCATAGACGTCGAGTAAGCTGAAGAATCCAGGTTCATTTGGAGCCTTGAAATGTTGCAGGATCTCATTGCGTCCTGACATTGAGTTATCTTCAACAATTTGTTTGTCTTCAACAATGTTCCAGTACTTGTTCGTCTTGACACGTAACGGGAAGTGGGCTTGAGCGCCTTGACGTGTCACCCGAATATTTTGGAGCCCAGAACACTTGCGAGGTCTTGTGGTGGTTTGACCCGGGCAGAAAATCAGGTCGAACGACGTATCGGAGGGAGAGAGAAGAATTGTGGGAAGGAGAGATGATGGGGGAAAGAACGAAAGAAGGCTTTCGGACAGCCCTCCCTTATCAACGGATTTTGAGCGCGAGAGAAAAGGCCGCGGAATTGAGCGGCAGGGAGCTATGCGGAGGTAAATGGTGATTGGCGAGGTCAAAAATAAATAAGCGCCTTGAGCGCCTTGATAAGGATCTTTGTGTGGGAGGACCCTAGAAAATAAAAGGAAACTGGATTGTCGATATCTGTAAGGTTCAGAGTGGCTGAGAAAAACTGTACAAATGAGGACGTATACAAACAGGTGCACATAAAATCAGGGCATCTGCTTAAGATACGAGTAATTTGCATTGGGGCGCTGTATGTCGAATAACAACTATAGCGTGCTGTCGCAGCAGAGCCCACTAACTGGTAGGTGGATCTACAATTTCAATATACACATGGGATAATTCTATTTGGCAGGTCCCCCGGCCGACGATCTGGGGTTGCCAAATAACATTTTGTTATTTGGCAGCCCTCACGTGGGAGATAAAATAAGGCAGAAAACGTTTTCGCCGGTCTCCCGCCGCTCTGAGGGTCAGACAGGGTGCGCTCGATTAAATTCATTCATCGAATTCACATCGTGTGCTATTCCGATATAATCTTTTCCCCGCAATTTCATGTGCTCTATGGCAGCTTGCGAAGTTCATTGGGAGAGGTGTGTCCTACATTGGTAACGACTACAGAATCAAACGGGATCGGAGCTGTTGAAGCGGGGTTCAAAATATCGGAGAGTATCGGAAGATTTGTGGGCGGTGCATTGTCTGATTGTGATTATAAACTCGGATCTGATACGTAGGAGGAAGTCGAAGCTCTGATTCCACCAGTAGGAACAACATGTTGAATGTGGAACGGGAAAATTGTCTCGTCCGGTTGTCCATCAAATACGCTGGCATTAATTTCGATGTCTTTGTAAAGTGCATTCAATACCTTTTCCCTGCGAACAGTCAAGGGTTTAGCTTTCTTTTGAAGCCACTCTGAGGTTGGCAGATTGGATCCAACAAAAATAACACAAATGGGTGTAATGACTTCGTTTATGAATGGAGGAAGAATCTTCGCAATTGCCGAAGGCTGCTGTGGATACACAATTACATGACCGTGTACTCCACGCTGCGTTATTGGAGTGGAATAAACGTCTTCCTGCTTCGGCCGAATGATCCAGCATTTTGCACTACATCTAGCAATAATGGCCTCCTCTATCACAGTGAGTTCCTGCAGTTCTGAAGGGACAGGATTGGCAAGAGAAAGCCTAGGAATTTTTCCCTGTTTGAGGAAAGGAGACCAAGTTTTACAGGCAAGAAGCACAGTTTCTCCTTCGTCGTCAGATCCAATGCCATCGGGATCAAACAGAACACCTTCAAATTCTCCATCGGAGTCAAAATTCCTGGGTTCATCGCATGGCAGAGTTGGAGGCACACAATTGGGGTCCAGCCAAGGAAGGGGAGCAGCAGCACAATCGCTTTCATATTCAAGCTCTGAAGGCTGACCAACCGCATCGACAGTGGCAATTTAACACCAACGTCTTCATCAACATCCATTACATCTACGACAGTCAAAGACTGGCCCAGAAGATCTTCACTGCTGCATTCATCATCATTGTTTGTGTCCACATCGATATCATCGTCCGATTCGGAGTCGGAGTCCAATTCACCGTGCTTGAGAACATCATAATCCGGCCGCCGCAACAGCCCGAGATTGAAGTCCTTGAGTCTCATACGCTTCTAATCTTTCATGGACATCTTTCCTGAGCAACTTCCGCATACAAAAGTGCCCAGTGATTCCGCTGATATAGCGCTGTTAAATGCTGAGACCAACGCACATTTTTTAATATCGGGCACCAAAGTCGGCCAATCTGATCTCAAAGCAGACAATTCTTGGTCTCGCCGTGTTTTACGCTCATGCGGAGAATCCAACTTCTTGCCACGGCATAATAATTTCAAATATAGCCTCAAATGTTTTCTGAGTGCGGCAGTACCATCCGAAAGAGAAAAATCAACCTTATGCATTTGAAGAACCCGTCGGAGCGGACACTTTGACAACGTGTTGATTACACTGGCCAGTATATTGATTTGGGCCAGCTCTAAATTCAAAGTCACCAAGATCCATAGCAGGAATGTTATGCAGTTCGGTATTGTGCGCATCTGAGAGAGCCAAAAGCGAAGCACAACCGAGATGTCGAAAACCAGATCGATGGAGTCCACAGGAGCCACTGGTCAAATGTGCAGCCAGTATTTTCTACATTCCAGGACTTTCCGCGAGTTCAAGTCAATTCTATGTAATGCACCCAGAGAAGTAAGAGCAGGTCGAGTAAAAGCTTCTACATGGTCGAAGCCAGAATGCAATGGATGGGCTACAGAGTGATTTTCCAATAGATCAGCATGTCTGGTGTAAAGTGTATGTTGCAGATCACAGGCAGGTGCCCTCAGCATATCAGACAACACGGAAATGTGTCGCTCAGAAAGCCTAGATGCAGACAGTAGGATACTATAAGCTGTGTAACTCATTGTGAACTGATATAAATTGCGTGCCAATGGACTTGCAGCCTCCATGAGGAAGAGCCGGACTTCCACTGGGTAAAACAGAAGCGCACATACCAGACAGCAAATGGAATGCCAGGGCCTGCCGAGCGTCGGAGGTAGACAGATTGCGCGAAGGAATGCCATGAAGCGACAGATGAGAGTGAACACAATAAACATCTCCGACAAGGACGTTCTGGAGAGAGTCCAGAGATAAAAACAAGGTAGTAAAATCAGCAGCATGATGAGTCGGCCCCGAACCAGGCCGACGACGAGAGGAGCCTTCATTAGCCTGGGGGCGGGGAGACTCAGCGTGACTAGACTCAACAGGGGGCACCAGAGAACCACAAGATTTCATTGTATTCAACAATATGGGCATCGTAGTTAATGGCATCGCAGCATCTGCAGTGATATGTGTATTGTGTGTAGTGGTATGTATATCAGGCGTGTCGGGTGCGTGTGAAGATGGGGAATCGTGCACGTACACAGATTGGGAATCGTGCGCGTACGCAGATCGGTAATCGTGCGCGTATGCAGATCGGTAATCGTACGCGTACGCAGATTGGCCGTGCACGTACACAGATCGGGTATCGTGTGCGCACACGGACTCAGAACCTGAGACAAAATTGTAAGCAAGTGGCCGCCTGCACGCAATAAAAGAAGATACCTCCAGCAGCCGAGGTAACGGTATGAGATGTGGCGGGAGAGAGGCCAGGACGATGCATATCTGGACATTCAGTAGTTAAAGAGATGAAGGGGAGGAGGTTAAAAGGCACATACCACAAGGATCAATGGCATTCAAGTGATCAAGATAATTGGACGGGCGTAATCCGAGACTGATCAGCCACCAGCTTTCGATACGGGCAATGCCACCCCTGCAAAATGCAGATCACGTGGGCTGCCCCTGCCGCAGCCCTATGGCCTCCTGGGACACCTTATACCTGTTGGTGGCTTGCCTGAGTAGTTATGCTGCACGGGCCGTGGGAACTTTGTTTTGCTGAGGTCGTGAGTTCGATCCTCTGGTGGTTTGACTTTTTTCCAACAAATTTACAATGTCTTTTCTTGAACTTTTGTGCTTTTGAACTTCGTTACCAATCGAGGTGCCTGCTGTATCCTTTCACTGGTCTTCCTACAATTTTGTAACATTTTTCATTGTACGGATTGCTCTTTCTCTGGAGTTCATGACACTTCAGTCACAAGATTGCTCAGTGCAAGTAGTGCAGCCTCTGGTTGCGACTCGTTGCAGATACTGATTAAGCATTACTTTTCAAAAAAGAAAGAAGAAAGAAAAAGCCATTGAGAAGGAAACACTCATACTTCAAAATGATTGTGGCCAAACATACTGTACGTAAAAAGTTGTCAGGAGAAAAAAAAACAGTCAAACCAACCAGAGGCTCGAACTCACGACCTCAGCAAAACAAAGTTCCCACGGCCCGTGCAGCATAACTACTCAGGCAAGCCACCAACAGGTATAAGGTGTCCCAGGAGGCCATAGGGCTGCGGCATGGGCAGCCCACGTGATCTGCATTTTGCAGGGGTGGCATTGCCCGTATCCCAGCTTTCCAGTCCAAGCCCATGCAGACATCCGTAGCAAGAGTAGAAGAAACAGAGCAAGCCAATTCGATGGTGAAACTACCGTGAGGGCACCCATTGATTGTAAAGCCAAAGCGCCGAGATGGGTGAGACGGGAACCTAGTCCGGACAAACTCTAATGACAAGACAGTGACAGGGGAAGTAGCGGAGGTAGTGACACTGGCAGTGTGAATTCATGCGACCAAGATGGACATTGAGGGCAGAAGATGGAGAGACGAGAGATGCAGAAGACGGGAGGATGAAGGTGAAAATTTCAAGGCCGATGAACAACACGGACAAAGGAAATCACGTGTATGACTGGCAAGGCCCTAAAATTTAAAAAGGATTTAAGGGAAACAAAATGCCAGCTTTGAGAATCGAAAACACGACGCGCAGCTCTCGAGATTATGAAAGCAAACCAAACACGAACAACTTTACAAAAATTTGGCGGAGAGGTGATTAGGGCGCTATAAGACCCACTACCTAAAGTTAGTGGGCATCTCGCTCGTAATCAATCATTTGGACTCACCATTGTGCAGATGGAAAACGCACTGAAAGAGTACACTACCGGGGTCCGTATCCACATCAAATTTACGGAAGGAGAGTTCGCGCCCAGGTACGAACAGTTATTCCGTTGCTTCCCGATATCGAACACATATATAGGTACCAGCATTACCAGGCGGCTCTGCTTCATCTGAAGTCGAAGTCCCTGACGTGGTTTGCACAATTCCAGCGTGGGCTTTACTCCAAAATTCTGCATGCCGACTTCCATCACAATTCTGACATGGTACTGACGTCTTTCAGATCGACATCAAATTTCCCACACCTCAAGGCCATTGTCGCCGAGCCCGACGACGACGAACTTGATGGCGTCGACTTTGATGCCCTGGAAGCTAGCGCCACCGGCAAGGATAAAGCCCCCACTGATATCGCTCCGGCACCGGCACCGGCCCCTGGCCCAGCTGAGGCTCAAGCATAGGCATATATTGTGCGTACATATTCTGGTAATGAGTACACTATCTTGATCTACCCCTGCTTGTTTTGCGGTGCATAATCTTCACAGTCTTTACTATACCTCCGCAATCTTCAAAATACTCACATTTCATGTTTGTCGATTACTTGCCAAGTTTTGCTCGCACTAACACCCTCACAGGTCTATTAATCCTTAGAACCCGGTCACCCGCTCTGTTCTATATTAATTTTCATTAGTAATTCAGCCACAACAATGCATTGCTTACCAGATCCTCTGCCACTTTCGCCATTCAGTAGTCAGTAGTTACGTAGGTAGACTGAATAATAACTGCTGTTTTCTGTTCTTCCACTGTGTCTTTGAGTTCTATGCACCACTATCAAACGGATGGCGGACGGATTCGATACATGTTTCCTGATCCAGTAAAAATACAAAGTCGGCACCAGCTTTGCATTTGTTTGCCTCGCAGGAGAGGTCGGATCCAATTTTGTAAACCCTAAGGCCTTTACCTGAGCACTTGGCAACCATGAACCGAAGAGAAAGTTGGAATGAAGTCGGCATTAGAGTAGAACTACCGTGTCAGATTTCTCATCTTTGGTCCGATATATGGAATACTAAGAAATTTAACCGATGTTTGAGCAAACTCTCCGAAACAAGGGCCTATCTGAAAAAATCCGGCACGATGGTCGCATTTCCCTTGGAATGCAAGTGATTCGTGGAGGTTTTAAAAAGCCTTAGGCTTTTTGACCAGAGTACAGGAAATATCGCCGGAAAAATGCACAATAGTAAGCAAGTCGTGTTTCGGTAACTCAGTTCGCCCTGACTTCCCTGACACCGAAAGACAGGAACTCTGATCCCCGAATTGCAGTAACTTGGGTGGTGTTCTGACAAACATATTGCTTTACAACTCGTTGAGACTCGTTGTGTACATTCAGAATTGGCAACTTTGACTAGTAATAGAGACTTGTACCCGTAAACCCCGTATACGGTGGGGTTCCACGGCCGGAAGAGGCCGAGCTGCTAAGGAGGGAGGTTCGAGGGGAAGTGCCCCGCTTCGGGCGCGTGATGCGTGTGCAAGCAGGAAGTCGAGTTTTTTCTTACTCAGGAAGTGACAAGAAGTGTCGGTTTCCTAAGTATAATGAATGATTAATTCCTGAGGCGAAGGTTGATGCCTGTTCGCTCGGGCCCCAGCTCGAAATTCTTGTTGTATAAGCGGATATCCTCGGGGTCGCTGCAGCTCTTTGGGAGGAGTTTGATGGACATCACTGTAGATAGAGTTGGCAGTCGGATCAACTGTCAACACAATTGATTTATTTTTTCAGCATTTAATCCGACTGCCTCGGAATTGACTGCAATTCCATACAGTCAATCCGACTGCGCACCAAGCAGTTGACCGGAAGGCAGTCATTTTGACTGCTCCTCATTTTTTTCTTTCTGGTGGCTCCCCACAAAGCTTAGAGGGACAATGGATGGTATTGAGCATGAAAAGAACCAAGAAAAAGCAAGAAAAGTGCGCGGCTCTGCGCAATGGCCAAAAGCCGCATGCGGCTCATGCGCAACCTATCTAATATCATATTCTGCGTGCTCTGGCATATGAGGCTCCTCAGGTCATGAATTCAGACTAGTGAGCCCAGTTTTTGTCTGACGGAGCAGAATTTTTGGGAGTGAGTACTTGAATACATATAAATCAAACTCATAGAGACGTAAGTATAGATACTTCTCTTCCAATCACGGGAAAGGCAAAAGATCACACACCAGAAAGTGTGTACAAAAGTAGCAGGAACAACCTTCATTATTCTTAGTTTGGTAGGCTGGGATATGCCCTAAGACACATTGGACGTATCCTGAGCACCGTCTGTCTCACAGTGGTGTTGTCGCGTTGTGGTAGACAAGGAAGACGAGGATGTTGATGCGATCACTGGAATTTGATTGTGGATGGAAATGGACGCGATGCGTCCCAATTAGCGCGTAAAACACGTTTATTTTGCGAATTCCGCCAGGTATGAGTGCATTTGAGTGTGATACAACCATTTCAATTGTGTTTTTCCAGCTCATTTGAATCAGGAATCATGTAGTTGCAGCCTGCTGTACAAACCACCTTCGAGCGAGGTAGGAATGGAAATATTTATACTTTTGGCTCTATCACTTCACTCGATACGTGGCTAAGTACCCTGTCCCAAAAGATTAACGTGTTTTGGATGAGAACTTGGCTCGCTAGTCAGAATTCATGGCCCGAGGAGCCTCAACTGCTGGAGGATGAAGAAAGATGATATTTTCCCGGATTTCTTTCTATCACTAATTGTGCATGAATTACTCGGAATTATCTGGCTACATTTCACCCCAATCCACGCAGAACCCATTGAGATATGAGCGAATCGGTCGCGGGGATCAAAATCTGCCCAAAGCGGTATTTTTTTCGTTCGCGCCTTCGGTACTGCCATTGGCTGTAAATCGAAAAGAACGCAATTTTGGACGAAATGACAAAAAAAAAAAAGGAGAGCAAAAAAGGGCCGAAAAAAGTATCCTATCGACATCTGAACCCAAACGATCGGATCCAGCTCAATTTTGGTCGATTCGTCTAGTTCTACTTCTCATGCGATTTGGGTATGACTCCTCGTTATTGTGGGCGACTGAGAGGCGCTGCCGTGGCGTTCATTGGTAGTTGACATGGTTGTGGGTCCCAAGCTAAACATTGTGCCAGATTCGGAAGCACTACCAAATGATGCTCCTCCGATTGCACTGCTCGCAAATCAGATTGAATTCGTATCTCGCTGTATATAGCCCACGGACCGGGTTATTGAATTGCGCTGCCCGAGACACAAAATTGCTCCCTTACCCTGGTCAAAATCCAGCTTGAAATGATTGCGCAGTGGTTAAAATATTGTTTTGCTGCGAATTGTCGGCGCATCGTGCCGAGGTTCCGTGCATTTGTTTGGATTGACATGGAGAGCCCTCAGCTCTCGTACTCTCGAGTCGTCTGAAAGCTCCATCCTCCCCTCCAGATATGGAGAAACTCTCCAGCGTCCACGCCAAGTCATCATCATACCGGCCCGTTGAGACCGGACGATGGTCTTCGTATTTTCCTGTAGAGTGTGTTGAGGGGCCCAAGAAGCGCTCGTTTTTGAGCGATGTATTCACCCATGGCCGGAGTCGCTCAGCGGGCGGAAGGGATCTTGCGCCACCCTCCTACGAGGCCTTGACCGCTCCGAAACGAAGCAACTCCTCCTCGAAGTACACATCCACAAACTGTAAGTCACCTACCGGATCTTCACCAGACATACCACTGACATCACCGAAGGGCTGAAGAGGCCCATGCGGAAGGAAACATTGGAGAACGCCCTGGAAATCCTTCGGAAATATGACACTGTCATCCTCGTGGATGATTCGGGATCTATGACGCTGCCCGGGTCGAGGAAGGGAGTAACACGTTGGATCGAGGTATTTGTTTTTCCTGTGCGCCAATTCATTTCTCATCTGTTTGCAGGCCGGAGAGGCCCTGGAGGCATTAGCAGAGACCGCACAACAATACGATACCGATGGAATCGACATTGATTTCTTGAATCATCCGAAACCAGCACTCAATATGAAGGTTGGCTACTGAATTTTAATTACCCTTCAAGAACACATTCTAACGGGTATAATTTATAGTCGTCCTCCGAAGTACGCAGTGTGTTCAACAAAGTAAAGCCGACTGGCGCTACCCCAACTGCGGAACGACTGGACCAGCTTCTTAAGCCGGTTATTTCGAAACTCGAGAGTGCAAAAATCGAACCAGACGGCACGCCCATGGACAAGCAGATGAACACAGTGATAAAACGAGTAAATTTTATTGTCATCACTGACGGTGAAGCAAGTAAGTCAGAAATAGAATTGCAACATCCGAATATTCCTCACCTCTATACCTCATGTATTAACCAGATGCCTCGAATCACATTGTACGTGTTTGCATTCTTCCTAATTTACCATGTTTTTCCCATCTGCTGCTCTTGCAGATCCCATTTCCTTTTATTTTTTGATGTTCACCGGCTAACCCCGCTTCATCACAAATTAGCTTTGAGATCGGGGGGTAATTTTATAAAGAGGGTAATTTTTATTGTCGCGCTTTTAATGGATTGAATCGGTCTGAGCTGATGATAGCATACATTGATAATGGTCCAAATTCGCGAGAGCAAGATGGTTTCGAGGCATGTGGCTGATGGCTTGATGTATGTGCCTGACAACCATTATACCGGGATGAAACTACTATCAAGTCAAATCGTTGATCCACCCGCAACTCGGTCAGTGATAAGATCCGCCACCTCGGGGTACTGGGCCTAGTGTTGCCGCGGCTTGGCTCGGCTTGGCTAGCCGATCAAGCCAAGCCGTACTTAAGCCAAGCTAAGCCAGCCGTTTCCCACGCGGCTCTAAGCGGCTCGGCTTCAGCTTGAGCCGGCTTGAGCTCGGCTCAGCCATGGCTTGTCACTATCTTTTCAATGTGCAGGTTCCCTCTCACTCGACATGTCGCCTGGCCCTCCCTGGATCACAGCTCCCTCCTACAATACCGCGGGCGGGCTCAAATCTGTCTTATCCTCTTAGCAACAGCACGCAGCCAACAAGTTGGCCCTGTTCACCCTGTTGTAGAACCCTGCGATCAACCGTTATTGCACATCTTTGCGCCGCATCGAGACAACCCAACGCTACTTTGGATGAACACAATGGGGGTATACTGTACTATTAAAATCAATTCGTCAGTCACGCGTCACGGGGGTGCTTGACGTGACGAATTTTGGAACCTTGTCACGCATCACGGAGGGTCTTGACGAATATACTTTTCGTCACGGTCGGCTCAAAATTTCGGTTCAGGGCCGCTCTTAGCAAGTTTCCTTAGCTGCGGACACTCCCTACAATATTCTCGCCATTCTCAAGGTTTCTTGTTTCGCACCTCACAAACATCGTGCTTCAGACCAAATTCAACCGAAGTTCAACGGTGAAAAATGGATTTTTCCTGTTCAACAACAGATTTGCTCAAATAAATTTCTCAGATGATTCCTAACTCACCTTAATGGTTATTCTACATGGCTTGCAACCCCTGAAATATTCCCAGAGGTCGACGAAATTTTGGGGGTTGTCACGCAGCTGGGGACCCTTTGACGAATTGACGAAATGATATTTCAGGTCACGCATCACACCCCTTGACGAATTGAATTTAATAGTACAGTATGCAGGTGAACGGTGTGAGTGTTGTTGTCGCCGTGCCAATGCATCTATTGATGCAATGTCAATGCTCTTTTCTGGTCTTCTTAGAGTTGGGGCCTTGCCCGATGTCGACGAGTCTTTCTCTGAAATGAAGGGGTTTCACAACGTCGCCGGGCTATATATTGTGGCCCTCTTGCACGGATATTGTCCACAGTATCAATGCCTCCCTGCCCGAAGAAAACCCCTCAAGCTGAAACGGCCGGTAATTTATTCACACCTTTCTCAATTATCCAGCTCTGTGATGACAACGGTGCCAGCTCCAACCGAAACTCCGAAACGTAGTCGGCGTGCTCGGAGAGCTCCTACAGCACCTGACAAAACTCCACCGAAGCCTGCCACACCTCCTCCACCTAAACGGAAACGGCGTCAACCAGCTCCACCAACCGAGCCAGAGCTTCCAGCCGAGGTTCCACCTGTTGAGCCCGACCCTGTTGGAAACGATGACGGTGCGTAACTATATTCTATTTCGTTTAACGTGTATTGAATGCTTTCCTTAGCGCCACCTCGTGTTCGTGACATCTTTGATGACGACGATGACCCCGAAGCCAGTGCTGCAGGTGCATCGCCTCATGCTGGCGTGCATTTCGCTGGTTTCAATGGCGACGATGGGGAAGACTTTCGAGAACCTTCCACTTTGATGGCTTCTCGCTCTAGAAGCCCCTCGCCCACCCGCCAACCTACCTCGCGCCGCCGACAGCGAGGATCGCCTCGGGCCGGTCCACATGCATCGCCGTTGCCCGTCCCACATAGAAAAGGTACAGACCGATCCGGGGGTGCCAAGGATGTCTGGACTTTCTTCGACCCAAAGGAACCCCAGGGCGCACAGAAACGGGAGTGCTTGTTCTGCAGGTGCGTTCATACTTTCATTTTGTTTATTGTTTATTTTCTAACTGTTCGTAGGCAGCAGCATGCAACAGACACTCACATTGGGACGACCAAATTCTCCAAGTCAACCAGCACCGGTGTCCTGCGCAAGCATCTTTACGAAAACCACGTTGATGCGTGGGTTGAGGGATGTGACCAGTTGAAGATCCCCATCAAAGCGAAGGAGGCGGCCAGATACACTAACTAACCAAAATGATTGACCGATCGGTTTTTGGACCATATCTCGGCATTGAGATGACATTTTTGGGTCAAACAAAGTGTAGGATCATGGATAAGGACCCTACGGACCGTTCTGTACTACTAATGAGATCAAAATATATTGATGCACCATCACTCGGGGCCGAATACGGAAAAAACCAGAAAACTGATTTTTTCAACTCAAGCTACAATTTTTTTGAGCACAAGCAAAAGTTGTCAGATTGTAGTTCAAGAGGTTCTCTACCATCCCACACTTTGAATTGTGCAAAAATATACAGGGGATCATGAGATATGTGGCCTGCAAAATGACCACTTTTAGCCAAAAAACCGCCAAAAACCGCCAAAACAAGCAAAAATGGCTACAAGTGGTCATTTTGCAGGCCAGATATCTCATGATCCCCTGTATATTTTTGCACAATTCAAAGTGTGGGATGGTAGATAACCTCTTGAACTACAATCTGACAACTTTGGCTTGTGCTCAAAAAAATTGTAGCTTGAGTTGAAAAAATCAGTTTTCTGGTTTTTTCCGTATTCGGCCCTGAGTGATGGTGCATCAATATATTTTGATCTCATTAGTAGTACAGAAAGGTCCGTAGGATTCTTCCCCATGATCCTACACTTAGTTTGACCCAAAAATGTCATCTCAATGCCGAGATATGGTCCAAAAACCGATCGGTCAATCATTTTGGTCAGTTAGTGTATGTCGACGCGTATCGCGTGCGTAAGCATCAGAAAACTGGTAATACGAACTCGGAGCCTGGGAAGAAGAGAACCCCATTTTCGCAGGAGGCGTTCGCCGACGCCATTGTCGAATTCATTGTCGGCGATGATCAAGTAGGTTTTTCTTTGCTTTCCTTTCTTTAAATCAGCGTAACATCTATTTACAGTCAATCAACGTCGTCGAGAATGAACAACTTCGCGCTATCTTCTTGATGTTACGGGCCGAACTCAAGGACTCCGACATTCCACATCGAACAAAAATTCGAAAGCGAATCATTGAAATATGGGACGAGCATCTTAATACTCTGCAAGAGGAGATGGCGGTATGTACTTTCTGCTCTTTATGCGGGCATAGCTAAATAATGTTTACACAGGGTGCAATCGGCATGATCTCGACCACAATGGATCTATGGAGCGACAAGCAAAAGACACCGTTCATGGCTGTCACCGCTCACTGGCTCCAGGCGACATTAATTGATACGCCGGCCGGCCCTCAGTATACGTTGACACTTCGTACCGATTTAATCGGGTTTCTACGTGTACCTGGGCATCACGACGGCGAGCATTTAACAACAGCCTTTCTGTACATAATTGATCGCATTGAAATTGCACCCAAGGTATGCTCGCGGGTTCATTGTAATATCTCTTCATCTCACATTTGTTCCAGCTCGGTTGGGTTACTCTTGATAACGCGAGCAACAACGACACCTTCATGACCTATTTGGAGCTAGAGCTCGACAAGCGCAAAATACCGTTTCGGAAAATGGAGCGGCGTATTCGGTGAGTTTTATTTTCCTCTGAGTCCACGGTCTGATCCATGTCCCAGATGTTTTCCTCACATCGTCAATTTAGCGTGCAAAGCTGTGTTGGGGGCAATCACCGACATGGACTTCGCTGCATCGGGAGCCGCTGACTTTGTCCCTGATCCTGCTGGCGAACCGCCGACGTTTTTCGATGCAATTGCTCGCGATCCTGTTGCAACGGTCCGAACAACTGTTCGCGTGGCAAGTGCTTGCGTGGTTTCTCAGTGATGCAACTGATCTGTGAATTTGATAGATTCGTGCATCGTCTTTACGGCATCAGTATTTCTCCGATATACTCAAAGCACTGCAGCAGAAGGACCTTCAGCTGCTGCGGGACGTCGATACCAGGTGGTCATCAACGCTCATCATGATGGACCGTGCTATCCTTCTTCGCGAGGTAAATCTTTATCATCTGTTTGTCTGTTTTGCTTCTAATTTGTTCAGGCTATCGACAAGTTTCTTTCCGACCCCCAGTTCCGAGACCTCAAAAAATACAAGCTTGGTGACAAAGAATGGGAGGCCCTTACGGCGTTCAAACGGATATTGTCTGTAAGACGTCGTCTTGATTACAGAATAATTTAATTACTAAGAGCTTAATGTAGGTACCTCACGCCTTTCAACAGAGGCTCTCCGCCGAAAAGACACCAACTCTCGGGGATGCGCTTCCCGCATTCGAGGCGATGATCACAGCATGGGAAAAGCAGCAAGTCATCTATCCGGAGACTGCGCACATCATCCAGCATGGCATTGACAAGCTGGAATCTTATCGGGAACTGGTCCAGGACGTGCCTGCCTACATCCTGTCGATGCGTGAGTTTAAATATTTCGTTGTTGTGTCGTTGCTCACTGGATGTCAAGTGATAAATCCGGCAATCAAGCTACGCTGGTTTGAAAAACACTGGCCCGAGCGAGTCCAGACGGTCAAGGACCTATTCTTACATGAGGTATGGCTTTTCATTCTTGTACTGACCGACTATCTCATATATTTCGAGCTTCGTCCCTACCGAACAAATCTCACCAACACCCCCGCTCGGCCTTCGCGGAGCAATTGGGCTGACGAAATCCTCGGCATGGACACACCGGAACGCCCGACCAATAGTCAGAGTTTGAAAGACGAGGTCCAATCGTATTTTATGGAAGGTTTATATACCCTCGGGTCGGTCCGCTACTGGCAGGTATGTTACCTATGCTTTCTCTTCTCCTCTGAATTGAATGGACTCATACTGCTCAGGAGAATCAGCTACGACACCCTACTGTATTCGCGCTCGCGCTCGACATTTTACCCATCCAGGGTTCAGCTGTCCCCTGCGAGCGCGTCTTTTCGTCCAGCGCTGAGACTGACACCGTCAGGCGCAGTCGTACTTCGCCAGATTTGATGGAGGCGCTCCAAATGCTGAAATTTTCTGTCAAGAAAGGCCGTGGACTCAATTTTACCGGAGGGACGTCGAGGGAGGAGGAGATTGCGCTCATGGAGTTGGAGACGGAGTACCGGGGGTTGGTACCAGAAGACCCGACGGGCTATAATTCTTTCATTCAATCATTACTTAATACTGAATATGACTCGGAGTAATTTTATCGCTTCCCTCAATGTATCATTTCACATCTTCGTGCATTTAATATTCAGCTTGTGCACCAGGACACGCAAATGTACACACGACACGAGTGGAACAGCATTCAGCAATGTATCAAATGAGTTAGGATTTACACAAGGAGAGAGGTGCCGTAGACGACGATTCCGTGAGCCGATGCTCCAAGCCTGGTCAGTGTCGTGCAACTAAAGTGCACGACAATTCCAGGAATGAAAACCGTGGCCTGCTCGCCGCCGTCGTGAGTTATGCCTTGTCTCATGCCCGAGTGTGCATGCGTGCTAGTGTGGTCTGCAGGGTTTTGTGGAAGCACCAATCTCGGGGCAGGTCATTGTGAGTAAAGGGTAGGAGTAGAAATGCTGTGACGCACGGGCTTCAGCCTTGGGCAATCCCAGATTCCCAGGACTCAAATGCACCGCCCGCTGTACGCCGTGACAGCTCTTGTGTTGGTAAATGCTCAAGGGCCGGCAGGCAGGGACATCCATGAGCCACACAGAGAGGATACTGGGCATCTGCCGGTGTGCAACGGGGCATTTAGTGTGCTGTTGGGGCTGTGAAAGCCGCGAATGGGTGGCGTGATGTCAGAGGCCAAATAGAAGCCAAAAAAACCGAATTGTGGATCTGGTAGTGAGCACCAGAGATAAACCAGATAAGGGTCGGGGTATAGGAGTATTCAGAAGACTTGAAAAAGGCATTGGGGTCCTCCACAGCGTCTGTAGCGTCGACAATAGCGTCGATGATGATTCCGTCGTCACATCAGATATCACAGATCGATTGATTCGCTGTTTCCGTCCAGATTCAGGTAGTGTTGAGGTGGTTCTAGGCGCGTAAAGGCGGACACAGAGGTCGTAGGGGCCGTAGGGGGTCGTAGGCCACAAATGCTGCCCGAGCCGTAGCTGAGCTGAAGCCAAGCCGTAGCCGCCCAAGCCAGCCGTTTATAAATGGCTTGGCTCGGCTTTGAGCGGTGATGGCTTTGAAGCCATCAAAAGCCGAGCCGAGCCAGCCGTAGCCGAGCCGCGGCAACACTAACTGGGCCTAATACGGATCAAGAATCGAGATGACACATGTCGAATTTGTCACTTACCAAGACGCCACGTCGACCGCCATACCTCATGTATGACATGGGATTGGGCCTCTTCGAGGCAGGTGCTGAACCTTTAGGTCAAGGGGGGTCTACAATCCCCACTACTTATACCAACTTTAGGTTCAACAATTGGAAGAGCTTAAGATAATTAGGTTGGATGAGCACAACATAATGTGGGATAATTCTAATTGGCAACCCCCCTTGCCGGCAAACCCTGGGTTGCCAAATAGAAATCTTCTATTTAGCAACCCCTCAGGTTAGAGATAAGATAAGGCAGAAAAGACTTTCAACCGGTCCCCGCTGCTCTGAGAGTCAATGAGGAGGATCCATACCCGGGCGCGGAGACGAATGTGACTGGCTCTTGAATCGTTGTCACCCTCAGTTTTTTTTCTCAATTTTTTGGGGCTCTTCTTGAAGCCTTCTCATCTGTCGAACCGAGTCGCGGCACAAAACACCTGGAAATCTTCGGCACTTTACCAAGCAAAGCCCCAGAAAATTCTTAATAGCTGCCTAAGATGAATGTCTGTGTGACTGGATTTTTTTGAGTATCTATTTTGCTGTATTTTCTTTGCGACAAGGGACTGGGACACTTTCCGCCCTGTTCTGCCTCTCCCGCCATCAGCCGCCATCAGAGAGATCTGACAAATCTTCCGGCTTCTATTTGGCAACCCCTCAATTTCCAGTGGGGTTGCCAAAGAAGGGGGGTTGCCAAATAGAATTATCCCATAATGTGTTTTACATGAAGTGGAATACTAACAACCATTCTCTAATACAAAATAAAGTTTTGTATGCCAGTGCCCGTCTACAGAGGAGGGGGGAGCTTATTCCATTCTCAAACGGCTTTACTCTTGAATATATTATTTGGCAGAGTTCTTTTGTGGGTTGTACACTGCTCAGGCTAAGGTCCATCATTTCCTTTTGAAACAGTTAAAACCATTTTTAATTCGACTTAGTTTGTGGGTGGGTGCAAACAGTTTGAAAGCTGTTTTATAAATGGTTTTTAGGGTTAGGATCTTATCTGCGACTTTATTATGATCAGATAACCCAGTCTGATCCTCCAGATGTACCCAAAGAACCTGCCCACCAACATACCATTGATAAACTGTTTTATGTAAAGGTTCGAAACTGTTTATATACCCTTTCTGCTTGATTTGCCCACATCTGCAAACAAAAACTAAATGGTTGAACCCTGAGTCAGGCTTCGACTTCTGAATTGAACCTTGACGAATTCAGTTTGGGCTGACATCAATGTTTCAAATGGGCTGAGATGGTTGCATAAGGGTTCAGTGCCTGAAATTGGCAGAATTCCCACCAAACCCACGCACAGAGGCTCCTGGAGCTGAAACTTTTTTCTTTCTAAACAACGCGAACAGCAAGGGGTACTTATCCTTGAAATTTGGCATACAGGCTCGGAGAAGCAAGTTTTGAACTTCTTCCTCCCAGCTCTCTGCAGCTCCAGTAGCCTAATTTGGTCAGGGATTCAAAGAAAACCAGGGAAATTTGGAGTTGAATCAAGATTGAATGATAAAAATGACGGCCACCTCAGGTTGAATCTATGTGGTCACAGGTCGCACCCGCTGAATCTATGGTGCAGTATTCTAAAGTCGATGCTGACTCCAGGGAAATTTGGAGTTGAATCAAGATTGAATGATAAAAATGACGGCCACCTCAGGTTGAATCTAGCAAAAGGTGAATCTAAGTGGTCACAGGTCGCACCCACTGAATCTATGGTACAGTATTCTAAAGTCGATGCTGACTCAGGCTGGCACAACTCAACCCAACTCAATCGATAAGCTGAAATGACTAATCTCGGATACTGGTCCGAACACAAAGCAGAAATGACTACTACCATAAAATGGAACTCAGACAATATCTTGGGTTCCAGGGATGAAATGGGCTTGCACCCGAGGATTCAGGCGGACACTAAGTTCAAAAATATATCCTGGCAATGTGATTTATTTCTATGTCTTGCTCCATTTTCTTTAGATTTTATTTCTGTGTGACCAATCTTGCATGACTAAATCTTTGTTTGTACATGTAGCAAAAGTGGCCGAAATCCATGTTCCCCTGGGTAGCCAAACCTAAAGGTTCAGCAATTAAGCAGATCCCTCGTATCAGATTGGTCCTGTTTGCCCTCTACTTCTTTTTCCCACTGTCTCTTGAACGAGTACTCCAACCGCCATTTTCTCGGACTGTGCTCTGGCTATCTCCGTGCCGTTCGGTCCGAGCAGTCATGTGACTTTATTTCCCGCGCTCAAAGTCCATTGAATACCTCATGTATTAAGCAGATCCCTCGTATCAGATTGGTCCTGTTTGCCCTCTACTTCTTTTTCCCACTGTCTCTTGAACGAGTACTCCAACCGCCATTTTTCTCGGACTGTGCTCTGGCTATCTCCGTGCCGTTCGGTCCGAGCAGTCATGTGACTTTATTTCCCGCGCTCAAAGTCCATTGAAAAGGGACGGCCCTTGCGAAGCACTCTTGCCTCCCTTCCCCCATCATCTCGCCCTCCCGCAACTTTCTTTTTGCCTCTAATATGTCGGTTACCGCTGTTTCTGCTTGGGTCAAGCCCACAAAATGTCTGCGTCGCAAGAATTCAAGGCCCAAGAATATCTTGGTGGCTCCTCAAAGCTCTCAAACCTACCGGCTGTACCTGCTTTCTGGACGAACAAGGACTGGAAACCTTTTCAAGCGGAACAAATCGAAGACCTCAATGTTGATAGGCGGACCCCAATTTGTTAAAAAATTCAACATCTATGGTGTCAACGCTTCCGTACAACTACCACGTCTTGGATCATATTGGATTCCACGTTGAGCTTCGGGTTGGCTTTGGGACTCTCCGAAAGCATTGTGTCATCTCGGCTCTGTTTTCAATGGCCGTATAGTCAATCCACTTGCCTTGATCTGCTACTGCCCTCTTCTCCAAGTCGTGGGCCAACGTTCAATTGTTACAGGAGTTTGGTCCTATTTCCGAAGACAATCTACCTCTGCCATGTATGTCGGCCAACCAACCAACTGACATCCGGTCATTGTCGGCAAAGACTTCGCACAGTCCATTCAATCGCCGGCGGACAAATGATCAGTGCGTGCCTCCTCCCGAATTTTTTCTATCATCATTTGACTCCATTCTTCGAGCTGGGCGGCCTTGTGGGCTATTACGACGGCATTCTGTATCCCACAGTGTCGCTGGAAGAACCCGGCAAAAGATATTTCAATCTAACTGGTCATTTCTCGGTACGTCGTCTTATTGCACATGGATCCGTCAGTCCCCGATGATTTACATGCAGAGCCATCTGTTTTTTTTTTTTTTTTTTTTTTTTTTTTGGAATCCATGTTATTTGCCCCTGACCGCGTATGGTATGTTAGGCATACTTCTACACTAAGTGTTCGTGCATGTGTTTTGAATAACTAAGAGTCCATGTGATAGGTGAGTTGTCGGCGAAATAATGTCCGACCAGCCAACATTAGGCTGAAACAGACGAGCGCGCCAAATGGAGCGTAATAAGAATGTAGCTGTAAAGACCTGGTGAGTAAAGTAAGCGGTCCACAGCGTAAGATAAAAGTATAGGCGCCCCGTGAGGGTGGGCTCTGATATCGTAAGGTAGAGGGGAAATCAAGGTGCTGGCGAGGGAACGCGGGTTCGAGGTTTCTCCACGTAGTGCGAGACCTTACACCAGGTCCCGGCCATGAAACCGCCATTTTTTATGAGGCGTAGAGCATCAGCCTCGGACGACAAGGAAACCCGCAGAGCGAGAGAGCTTCGTGTCTGGAGGTCCTCGGGGCGACACAGGACGGAAAAGCCCTTGACCTCGCCCTGAAGGACGTCATCGGACTTCACACAGTCATCAATGAACTTGTGAGTAAAGGGGTCCATCCGGCGGTTGGGCGGTACGGGGACGCCATGGAAAACAACGGAGTGCCATTGTTCATCGGTGTCGAAGATGGGGCGGCTGTATGTCTCGGGCAGCCTGAGGAGTGGGTGAATAGCAGCCCAAATCCCGTCCTCCTGCTCGGCGAGGAACTTGGCTGTACAGACTTCTGTAGCCGGGTGAAGGACTAGATTTCCGCGTCGAGTCCATTGGACACCAGCTATCAGCTTCGCATAACCAGTGCCTTGGAATACGGAGAGGAGCGATGCGGTGATATTCTTGTATAACGAGAACGGGCTGGCCCTGAATGGTTGGGGCTGGTCAGGCTTCTGATCAAAGCGAATGATCACGCGGGTGGGCTTTCCCACAGCCGGACGACGAGGGGCGCGGGGAGGAAAGGGCTCAGAGGGCTCTTGTTTGACAGTGTTGGGTTCGGGAGTCGATATGGGCCCGGAACGCCGCGGATCACTTGCCGCAGCATACGTGGCCTGCGTCGTGGTCGTCGTCGTAGTCATGGGGGTGGCGGTGGGGGTCGGAGTGGCATTCGCAGGGAAGAGGGCTCCAGTGGTGGGTGCAGTGGATTGGGCAATGTGATGGTTAAGGACCCGAAGGACCGCGAGCAGGTGTGGTGTGTAGGGCAGCGCGGTTGTTGTTTCACGTATAAGTGCCAGTGTGGCCAAAGCGGAGTCAAGAAGGGTTTCTAGGTGTTGGTGGTGGGCTCGTAGCTCGTCCCGAGAGCAGAGGTCAACGGTGGAATGCGGTGTGGTGGCCAGCGGAGTCGCCGGCCCTTCTTGATGGTGGTGGTCAAGTGATGACAGCATCTCCGCCATCTGTTCTTGCTGCTGCAGCGTCGGTCGGCTGAGTGGTCAATGTTGTCTCTAGAATGCTGATCTTGGTACTCGCCGGACGTCGCTTCGACATCATTCTGTCCGACTCGGCGAGATCCAAATCTTCGTACGTGTTGAATGTTGAATTGCTATTGTGCCGAATGGCTCTATCTAACATTCTTCTTGGCAGATCTGTCGTTTCTTTCCTCGCTCTTCGGCCAACATCCTTATTCGCAGACCTAAGACTTTCCCCTTGGGTTCTAGGTCTTGGCGAACATTCCTGCATTCGCTTCTTCATGCATCATCATTGCGTACCGGTTTGCCGCCATGTTAAATTTCATTCTGGCGTCGTTCGAATATCCACTGACAATTATGTCTTTTGTACATGTATTACTAACGGACAACTGCTTGAATTAATGGACTTCGCGTGCATGTCAATATAGACGGGTTATATCGCGGGAGGTTCGACGTCGGACGAGTTGTCTCAGCGGGCGGTAACGGGCTTGACAGCCTTGAACTTTTGCTACCAAGTATTATATTCACCTACTAGCCGGAGCGAAGCTCCGGCATGTCTTGTTAATTAATATTGGGATGGCCTTGAAAATTCCCTGCCTCTGCGCGTGCAAGAGTCCGGTCACTCCATCTCGGCTTTTCCCCACTGCGATCGATCCAGCCCTCAACTGTCGAATGTGAGAGACGTTCGAAGTTCTCGAAGTTCTTCTGCTTCAGTACCTTCATAAGAGCGGTAGCGCTCATTTTCGATCCCACAGATGGATGCCTTGCCGCCGCCTCGATCTGAATCCATAGAGTCGGGGTCATCCAGTTGGTATAGACGGGATCCTTGTCTGGATTGGTCTGTTTTCTGCCTCGCGTCTCCTTCAGCTTCTTTATGGTGCCTCTCACTTTTGTACAGCGGCCAAATTGGCCGCGGAAAATCTTTGGCTGAGAGAGACCCAAAATTGATCCATTTTAGACAAAAAATTGAGGGCATAATGATGCATTTGGCGCGCGCAGAGCGCCGAAAAACGGTGAATTAGACCCCTCTGGTCTATTTCTGGGCCTTCCTGGAGGCATTGGGCAGGGAGTGGCCAATTTGGTCAGCCAAAAATTATTTATCTCACTCAGTTTTTATTTCAGGCCGAATTCTTGCCAAAATGTAGCCTGCATGAAAACGAGCATTTCTACAAGAGGGATTAAAAATCCTATTTTTTCTGGGTGAGAACAATCCCTTGTACAAAAGTAGCGGTGACTAAGTGAGAGGCACCATACATCGCGAACATGTCGAGCGGCCGCCCGATTAGGACGACTAATCTCAGCGAGAGACCCTTGAAATCGCTTGGGTGGCCGATCTTGGAGCTCAAGGGGAGTACCTGAAAATCAATTGAGCCCTTCGAGGCAAAATATCCCGATGAGCTTTACCTTTCTTTTCTCATTCCACCCGGAGAGCGCTCTTCTCGCGCAATTTCTGTCTTTCGGATCTTCTTACGTTGCTTCTCCTTCCTTGCTCGGGCGAGCTCCTTCCCGTGCTTGCTCTTGACATCAATGACTGCGTCTGAAGATTGTATAAATCCCTGGCCCTGCGTGAATGTATCCTCCCGGCCTTCCTGCCACAGTGCTCTTTCTGGCCAAACTATTCTCTGATCTGCCAGACTTACAATACCGAATGGCGGAACTGTCCAGTTTTCGCCCTAATGTACCAGCCTGCTTCCGGCAACGTGTTCGCCACATTGTTGCAACCTCGTAGGCAGGCTGTCCCGAGTTGTACCAGCCTGCTTCCGGCAACGTGCTCGCCACATTGTTGCGCAGGCTGGTTACAATACGAGCTTACCCACGCGTTTGTAACGGGTTCTCTGCTAAATAAGTCCTGGAGGGACCCGACGGTACGGTACGGTTCAAAAACGGCCGTATACGGCGTATGGAGAGCGGAAGAAATCCTTGCAGTGGGCTACAGGACCATATATGCGTGCTATCCACTAACAATCATTTCCTGGACGGTCATGCGCGCGAGACAATCATCAAAGTCCGGATAGTCTCCGGCTTTAAGCTTGCTCGGCGGAGAGACAACCGCAGATTCTGAACAAGTCATTCAAGTAGTGAGTGAGGAATTTTGTACCGTCAAAGGGCCCGGCCAAACAGAAGCAATTCAGAGTTTCCTTGCTAAACAAAGAACGAACCGAAGAAGGAATTTGGGCTGACCTATTTGAGAAATGATGGGCATCAACGGCAAGCGTGCGCCAGATGCGTTGATGCGCATTGGCCTAGCCCTAGTTCTCACAAAAAAATCTGTCTATTCAGATTGTCGCCGGACCCATAATTGGGGCCATATCTGGGCGATGAGCGCGGCAATCCAATCGTTCGAGTTATACGAGGCCTGTCCCGCCAATGTTATATCGCGAGGTGGTGTTGCGAATTTCCAAAAAGTCACATGGTGGTTCTGAACTGAGATATTACATTTTATTCACAACCTAAACCACATCTGGACTCCCGAATTCGCGTATTTATTCCCTCCTTTCTCAAAAAAATCCTGGCTAATTCAACCATCAGAAATATCATGCGCAACAATATGATCATTTGTATATCGGGACGCGGTCCTGGTCATTGTGTGCCCAATGACTTGAATATAGAACATTCAGTTGTATATTTGAAGGTAAACGCAAGAGATTTATTTATTTCAGCAGATTTTACGCACGAAGTAGATGCTGCTGCAGGCCATTGACAAAGGGCATGAGCTCAACCTGGGACCAGTTGGGTAATATCTCCGCCGCCATCATTCATTTACAGAAGGTAAAGAAAAAGTTGGATACGTCCCGAGGTGGTTGTGGTTGGGTCTGGGGACTGAGGAAGCGGCGCACGAATGAAGGCGTCGGCGGCTATGCCGAGGAATTGGCCCGACCTCTTGTAGAGAGGATTCCGCGCCGAGCCGCCTATTTGTACTGAATGGAGGGTATGTACGAGAAACGAAAACGAAAACGCATCTATAAGGATGCCGGCTGATGGCATCAGATATTGTCCCGATTTATGCAGTAGACCATCAAATTGGTCACTGTGCGCCGATTTCAACCCAGTTTTTGTCGAAAACTGGCCTGCGCGATAGCCAGCGAAGTTTCAGTCAGAACTGTATCTTAGGATTCCTTTTTGTACCCTCCAAAGGCCTTGAAAAGTCTCCATACCAGGTGCAAGCAATTCAAGCGTCTGCATGGGGGTGCCGTGCCGATTTGAACAAGAAAGGAAGGTGTTTCCCACACCGGATATTATTTTTACGTCTTCGACGCATACAGATTTATCTCGACTTTGTGCACATTATCTCCATGTTGTATATTATCAAACCCGATACAGTGGATTGTTTCACAGAAATTTACTGGCCTGTGACCGTCGACAGACATGGCCATGAGCCCAAATTTGTGTTGTCTGGCAGACACAAAACTCCAGAGGTGGGTGCGTAGGCAACAGAGCGGCGTACATTGTTGTAGGCATAACATCCATATTTTATGCTTAGCCCGCGTTGGTTTCATTAGGATGAGCCTCGGGGCCGAGAAGGCATAAAAAGCGTCATTCCCAGGGAAAACAGGGATAACTTGAAATGGCGTTTCACTCCTTTGATTTCAGCGTTGATGAGATGATGAGAATCCGGCAGATGACCCTCATCCAGACTTCCAGACAAATTCCAGCCCAGTTCTGAAATTGAGGTAAGACTGTTCAAGCTGTGGAAGGAAGTTATAACCCCAACTTGATCATCAGGGCAGAGGTTTCCGATGATCCCTACCACCTTAACATCGAAACAACGTTCGAGGTTCCGGGAGTCAGGTCCTGCGACCTTGACATATTTCTCCAGGGAGATATACTCATTTGTTCAAGGACATCGTACCGCTCGACATCGCGTTGGTCAACATCCCCCACAATTGAGGTTCTGACGGCATTTTGGCGTCAGAATTGATTCTGGCGTCGCGAAGGCCATTATGCTGCCAGATGTAATTCTGGCCGCATGGCGCACTTGGCTGATCTGGTGCCAGATCAGCCAGATGTGTTCTGTTTTGCCGATGATCCCCACTATTGTGCTGGCTCCCAGCATGGCATGCGGCCAAATTAAACAGCTATCGTAGACTGAGACACCTCATTGATTTACTCCGGAGATGGACTGTGCTGGTCGGCCCTGGGGCTGTTCCTGTAGTGCGCATGATTGCAGTTGATCTCAAAGACTCAAATACTGGGAATAAATGGGAAATAGGGAGATCCAGGGAGAAGATCCACTATGCCAGTTCAGCAAAAGTTTAGGTCGGCCATCTATTTTTGTGTGGATGTGTATTTAAGCATGGTGGCAGTTCGAACGCAGATGATGGTTGGGCAGGATATATTCGGGAGCTTGGTTATATATCTCCAGCAATTACAGTAATAGGGTTGGTCACAGTAGCCATTTTTAACTCCTTTTGTTTCCCTTTTTCCCTCCTTTTCGATGTTCCCGATTTTTTTGGCCCGATTTTTTTCCCTTTTCAATTCACACATCTAAAAAGGTCTAGAATCCCCAAAACCATACTTCTGGGTGCAGAATTGACCGAAAACGAAAGAAAGAGGGAGGGAAAAGTAAACAAAAATGACTTAGTGTGAACAGGTAAGCAAACAGATTTGGAAAAAGGAGAAAAATGGGAGCCTCAATTACAGTAGAAATACAATGGAATATTTACCTGTATGAAGGGGTACGTGGGCTGTTTGAAGGGTATTTAAGAGCCTAGGAACATATAATCCAACTCTGAAAAAGGGAAAGCAAAAGGAAAGCAAAAAGGGAAAAATGGAGTAGACTCGAACCAGTCGCTATTTGAGACCGGTGTAAGTTGATGACAGTCGATCAACACACCGGTGAAATAGCGACTGGAAGATAATCACATGTTTTAGTACAGGCGGAAGTTGCCGAGATTATTAAAAAACTCAGACGACGGTCGAGGACCGACTTCCCCCGTTCAAAGACTTTAAGAGAGAAAGTTGTAGATACACGAATTACAAAACTCGCTATGTTCTCCGAATTTTAATTCAATAAAAATTGAGCTCTGTACGACGCGATTTCTTGGCGCCGTCTCGTGGCTGTTCCCATGTTGATGCCATTTCGAGCCAATAGCCATCAATTTGCGCAATGCGAAACAGCCATCCAATGGCTCGAAAACGGCACCAATTGGGCATTTCTGAGTTGAAAGCAATACCCGCAAATAAAACAGCACCGCAACGGTTGCACGGCGTCGTGCACCGTGTGGGATGTGCATAAAATGGGCCGCATCACAGCCACAGTTTGCAAAAATTCGTTGTAAAATGCTCATTGCAAAGGATGTGACGGCGAGAAAACTGCACATTTTCGGACCGGCGCAGTGCCACCGGACAGCCAGCGCGATTATGACGCACTTTTCACCATGTTGTATGATGTATGGCGCCCTCTATCCTCCGTCCGCATACTAAAATAATCCACTGCAACCGTGTACGCACATCATTTTCGTTCAACTACTACTCCAAATTCACCTTCGACATCCGACGGCGCCTTTCCTCCGGCGTCAAGAGATCTGCAAGGCAGCACGGGATAAGGTCTGCAGGATCCAAATCGACATCCTCTTTGCCAGGCTCGTCAAAGATCCTATTGCGGTTGCCACCCTGGTTCTTGCGGCCAATCTCGTCATATCCCTCCAGCATGGCTCGCGTCCGAGGAGGGGGAAGGCGGGTGGGATATGGCAATGAGGATGACGGGCGCGAATAAAGTGGGCCGAGGTCCTTGAGAATACCGCCCGTCAACGGTGGCGACTGGGTACGGACATAACCGACGAGGAGCTGTGCGGTCCCTTCGAGGGCATTGAAGGGCTTAATGTCCTGCAGAGGACGCGCCGGTGCAAGCTGTGATATTTTGTTGAGTGCCCCTGGTGGATTGAGGTACGTAAACCAGGTCCAGGCACTCTCAGGATTCCCGTCACTCACCGTTTTTGGGAATCCAGGGAGCACCATGGTCCGCCTTTTTATTGTTACGTTCTGCAGCAATGGCTTGGCTGGAGAGAACGTGTACCCGGCTGCACTTCTGGCCAAACCTGCACTTCCCCTTGACGAACCAAGCATATACGATGTTCCCCCTCTGCTCAACGACGCAATCCGATACGCCCCGTTCGTGACCGCATCGGGAGGCCATCTGGGGCACCTTGTTTTTCTTGGGGTTCGTGTCCATGGTTTCATCGGGAACATGCGCTAACGCACACTTGTTTCCAAACTTGCAGTTTCCCTTCATGAACCACGCACAGACGTCCTTCTGTCCGCCACGAAGGTGCGAGAAGGGGCAGGAAGCCGCAGTACAGGATCTGGCTTTGTAAAATTTGCACGGCACATGCGACAAGTCTACTCCGATTAACGTGGGCTAAACCAGAGAGGTCGCGCCGCACCTTTCGCCGATTTTGCATTCCCGCGTCTGCGTCTGCCGTCGTCCTCTGTGTCACAGCCCCCAACATGTTTGTGGGCTCTTGTCTTTGCAGAGGGCATCTCTGAAGCGCAGGCCGGTGGGTGAAAGAAACTTCTGCGTGGCGGGGGTGTGGACCTGTGAGAGAAGTGCGTTGCCGCTGATGCGGCCTGCACGGAATTTGAAATCCTTTCACACGATGTACATACTTCCTGCCACACTTATTTTTCCCACGGCATTTGGTGTGCGCCAAATTTTGAGCAAAAAATTGCAAAAGTTATGATTCCCATCAACCACCATCAGACCAATGTGACAAAGAACCACCATCATGAAAAATGAAAGAGTGGATTCTGGCTCAGGCCAGACGTCAGCATCCGCTAGCACGTTAATTGATTTCACCACCACTAACAAAACCCGCGCAGATGAATGCGACGAAATCCCGAGCACACCCGTGGAAAGCATCAGTTATTGCGATCGTCTGGACCCAATGAAACTCGCGTTTGTCCACTCCTGCCACTCTCAGGAAGGTGAGGATTCCAAGGTCCTAAGCGCAGTTGACTTGACATTTTGTGTTGAATTGTCCGCTGAAGAATGTGATACCATGCGTGGCCCGTTTCCGAAGTTATGCAATAGGCAAACGGTTATTCATGTCGCGTTGCGGAAAGCTCCGGCCGGACGAACCTGTGGATGTACGATCCGGAGATCAGAAGACAGCGCAAACGCTAATACATATGCACTGTCACAGAGGCGGCCGTACATAATTCAGTGTGTTGAGAATCCAATACAAGCTTCAATCAGGGGACACTTAGAAGTACCCAGGTGCCTCCAAACCAGGTCGAAGGGGATTCTGTAGACTCGAATGGCTTGTTATCCATCCTCTGCCATCTGCAGAAAGTTTCTTCGCGATGTTGTGAGAGTTCCAGAAAAAGCTGTTCCCTGAAGGGAAATTCTCCTACGAGGGTCCCCGCCCAGTTTTCCCGCGTGAGTTTGAGTTTAAGCCTTCGGCAGCACGCACAACCGCCACTCCGGAGTGTCTGCATCCGCCCTAGAATCAGACCATCACGTTCGTTATCTACAACCTACTCCGGGCGAGGTATACAATGAGCTACTGCAGGCTGTCAAACTCGGTGGGCTGGAACCACAAGTATAGTGGGGAGTGTGGGAATGCCTCCGAGAATTTGTACGACGCAGAGTATGTACATGCGAGCCGGATGACTTACCTTGACATAGCGGTCATTCAACATCATCCCTAATTCCGCCCCATCTTAGGAGGACTCGTAGGATAAACGAAATATCCTCAAGGGCGAGAGAGAGCACCGTTGGAGGGTGGATCCGAAGTGTCCGCGAGGGAGTAAATCGTGGTGGCTCCAATCGGCTTCGAAAATTTCGCAAAAATTCTCGAAAAAAGTCTGTCCTAATTTTTAGTTTTACAGGCAGACTACTGGGCCGCGAAGAGTATTCTCTCTTGTTAGTTGTTTTAGGATCTGTCTTGCCCCGTTGAATAGCTTTTATTACTGGAAAGGATGAACTCATGACCGAAGTGTATCTGAAGGAGAAGTCGTGGTGGCGGTTGTGCGGGACCGCCGAAAACGGCATGAGTCCCGAATCAGAGTCGACATCAAAATCGATGGGAGCCGGATCGGCCACCTTTGTCCAGAAAACTGTAAACATTCCGTTCGAAGGTGCCACGATTCATTTGAATTGCCTTGAGCTGTCATGAACTTATCTGAGTTTCCTCAACTTCTCGAGAGGAACAACCGTCTGAATAAATAAGATTAGGGCACGTTTCGGCAAGTGGATGCCAGTGAGCGGAGATTGCGGGCCTTAAAAGGCTTCGGACAGACAGACACACATAGTTTTATAAAGTGGGTGACTACAGTCTGACATTGGGAGACCAGAGTATCTATGCCACCTATGCCCTTCCGAATCTCACTCCCCGACATGCTTGCATCTTGCACTCCGGACACCTCGGCTGGTATTCTAAACTCCAGTTGACGTTTGGGACAATTCGATTCATTCGGAACAATAGCCTCCGGAGGCCTGATGTCTCGGTCTATACCACATTCCTCTGGGCCTGTTCGAATTTTTGTTTTTGTTTTTGCCATGTCTATCCATACTGTACCTGGCCCTTCGAAAATACAGCATAAATAGAAACATGACAGTTCGGTGGAGAATCAAACATTTCGCGTGCTACTGCGCTCGCAGCGTATCAAGCGCGGTCTGCCGCCTCCACGCGGCCCTGCACCCTCCGCGGACGCACAACAATGGTGCCGAGGAACAGCCCGACTGGCTCTGCACAACACCATTCAGTTAAGTTAGAAACTCAGGGGATCCTGCATTGCTTCCAGAACACAATGTGTCATTATGTGCAATGTGCTGCCATTGTTCCCATTCCCTCAGCCTGACGGATATCGCACAGTCCCAGGAGAAGTGCGGCACCTTCAGCGCAATGTACCGTTTACGGCTGAGAGGGGATTGGGAGCACTGCGAGTGGTGGGAGTCACGTGCTGAAGAAAAGGTCGGACTTTGGGGTGACACAGGCATGCGGGGTGAAAAATAGGTGAGTAATCGATATGCACTCGGTGGTTCAGGCCAAAACCTGTCGCAGGTGATTGTCTGGATACAGCGCCAGAGCACTACCACACTTGGAGCTCTGCGTGTGGCGTTACGATGCTACAGCGGTTCTGCGTCAACTTCCCAATTAGGCAATTTTGATCTGCTATGAATTACCTGAGACTCGTTGGTATCCGATTGTCTCGGCAGAGGAACGCCTCCTCATTCCACGAGCGAGACTTAAGAGATGACAATATCACCGCAAGGATCTTCTGATAAACCTCCATCTTGTACTTCGCAAATTCTAATGTTTCTGGGTTGTTCTGTTCGACGGATCGGATGGATCACGGACCTTTAGCTCATCAGCGAACGAAAAGACAGAGGACGGTGCCTGTTGCCACTCAGATACTCCCACCGCCCGCGGCGGTTCCAGGAGGCTTCGTGCGTGAATCACTCCACCCGTCAGTGTCTACATGCTCGCTCGGCGTCCAGACACACCAATTACGGGCCACAGAACGTCAAACGGCAATAATCTCGTCTGCGTCCTCGCCAGAAATCACTTTCATCTGGGAAGCAAGTCAGAAACCGCGAGAGGAACCCGAAAAACCAACCATTTTTGAATCGATTTAATGTGTGGCCTGGGTGATGTCAATCTGTAGACCGCCCGTGCCCAAATTGGCGAGTTTCTTCAGAGTTCTTTCGACCTGGAAATCCGGGCAATTCTTGTACGAAAACAAGAGTTTGAATAACTTGAGGTTTGGCCGTCCGTCCACGCTTGTCCTCCGCGCCGAAAGAAAGGCTACAATTTCTACATTTCCTGTCGCCCCATGGCTATACAACATCTCGAGGGCGGGCAAAATGGTTCGGTTTTCGGGCTCGGAAAGCCAATTGAAAAACTGAGTGAAATCGCCTGTCGACCAGTCGGTATATTGGATTGTGACGTCGGCGAGGGAGGGTAAATCAGAGAGGTAGTCGCAAGTATCCTCCTTTACCTGCAACCGCTCAGCGAGATCAAAGCGATAATTGGCTCGCACCCGAGACCGGGCCACCGCCACACCCAGATTTTCGGCAGCCGCGTTTCTTGTATCCCTGCGTTACGCGGAAGAACCTAGAAGGATACTTTCAGTTGGATTACATGGTGTTGGAATAGAAACTCACGACGCCGCCCTCACGGCAGCCGAGCTAGAGTCGCTCTGGTTCTGGAGGAGTTCACGAGAGAATACCTCTCGTGTTACCGTCATGTCGGCCCCGTCCGTGTGCTGGTAGTTTTGAAGGAGTTTGGGATCAAAAAACTCGCATTTATAACCACCAGTGCAGGTGTGAACGGAGAGCCGGCATTTGATACCTCCGAGTATCAGAACGGAGATGGTCTCTACGAGCTCGGAGGAGCAGGGGCAGTTTACGCGATGAATCATTCGAAAATATTTGTTCTTCCTTCTCTCAAAACAATTCAAGCCCATCGTGGAGGTACGCTGGTGGGAACGGGGACAGTACATATGGTCGGGTGCTGTAGCGCCAGCTAGCGTTGAGTGCCAGTTGAATTGGATGAATCTCGTGAAAAATCTTGGACGGGGCGAGCGCTGTGGACATTGATGACTGTGTAGGTAGAACCGAGGTTTCAGGTAAATGGAATTTCCGAGTGCATGAGTTCAAGAGCAATATGAAGTGCACTTATTGCATAGAGCTAAAACACTATCTGGCCATATCTTGACCAAAAGCCCTCAAATAAGGTCCAATATTTGTCTGTAATCATGTCTCTTCACCTTTGTGTTATTTATTTCGCCCTATTCGCTCTGCATGGACCCTAATTCACCAATTAAGCGAAAGATGTCACTTAAGAGTGTGGGGCCTAAAAGACATATATTGGGATGATCTTTGGCAGCATGTGTTTGGGTGACCTGTAATATTTATTTTGACTCCGTAGCACAGTTGCCCTGATTGGTGGTATCACAACAGGGGGACTTGTATTGCGCCCTGGCCAAATCGGATTGAAAATCTCCGACGGCATGTGGACCAAATGGTTAAATCTGCCCATTTTTGCCCAGGCCGGCAAGGCATGCACAACGAATAGTGGGTAGAGGTCACAAAGGACATGGCTAGAGGGGTAAATAATGCCTCCAGGCAGAATTTTTTTGGCTAAAAATGACGGGAATAGTAACCAGGGCTAGCCACTGGCGGTGCGTGGCCCTCACAAAATGGCTCTAGTCGCGCAGGAGGTGAAAATGTAAAGGAGGGCAATATGGTCACGCATTTGAAAATGCGCAACGAAGTCCCGCATTTGGAAATGTAAGGCATTGCATTAAAAATGCAAAAGTTATCATTATGTAATGCCTCCAGGCAGACTTTTTTTGGCTGAAAATGACGGGAATAACCAGGACTGGCCATTGGCGGTGCACGGGGATTCAGAAAATGACTCTGGAGTCATGCTGGAGGCGAAAATGTAAAGGAAGGCAATACGGTCACGCGTTTGAAAATGTAAGGCCATGTGCTAACCATATGTCAACTGTTCGAAGACCAAAACGCTCCCCGAGTTCACCCACTCCTTGGTCACAGTGTCCCCAGACGCCGTCTCCGCCCAAAGCTGTTGGACATCAGTGTTTCGGTTCACATCAATTACTTATTGTGTTCATACTGATCTTCCACTGATTGTTCATATTGTTTTTATTGTTCCTATTGTTCTCATTGTCTTTACCCTCTCTATTGTTCGGGCACATATATATGTAGCTAGTGTGCAATGGATCTGGGCTTTTTGCCTCCCATCTGCGCCCAGCATCTGAGACCTGCCTTTTTGGCTTCCATCTGAGCTTTCCCTTTCAACAGAAGCCTGAGTACCTATTTTTTGCAACCTCGAGGTTTTGGCGGGGCAAGATGGTCACGCATTTGAAAATGTGCCATAAGATCACGCATTTCGTTTGAAAAATGTAAGGCATGGCAATACACGCGGTTCAAAATGTGCAATAATAAAGTCGGGAAAGAACAAAGCATTGATCAGAGGCTAGAGAGGTCAATAATGCCTCCAGGCACACTTTTTTTGGCCGAAAATGACGGGCATAATCAGGGCTAGCCGTTGGCGGTGCGCAGGCCTCAGAAAATGGCTCTGGAGTCGCGCTGGAGGTGAAAATGTAAAGGAGGGCAAGACGGTCATGCATTTGAAAATGTGCAATCAGGTCATGCGTTTGAAAATGTGCAATAAGATCACGCGTTTGAAAATGTGCAATAAAGTCATGTGTTTGAAAATGTGCGATAAGGTCACGCATTTGAAAATGTGCAATAAGGTCACATGTTTGAAAATTTGCAATAAGATCACACGTTTGAAAATGTGCAATTACAGCTGTTTGCATAATTGATGACAGTCGCAAAAAAAAAAAAAAAATTGATACCGTTGTATTCCGGCGTTGTTTTCGAGCCTCTGAGTCGATCTCGGAGCTTCCCAACAGTCGGAAGAAACTTCACCAAAAAAAAAACTCGGAGCCTGAATTCAAAGTGGGGCATCCTGGAATGGAGGAACTTCGGCCGCTTCGGACTGATCTGCTACATAAGCGCAAACCTGGCTCGGGTGCCTTTCGCTTCCCGTCTTTTCGTCTTCCCACCACCGCGGCCGCGAAATACGCCCTATTCAGACCTCTGTCCGCCACCCCGGTCCACTACCAAGCAAAAACTGTGAGTTCTGCTGAACTTCTGCAAATGACTTGCACCGAGTCGGAGACCTCGTTGAGCCTCGTTGCTGTTGTACCTACAATTCAGCGACGATACTTGGACGAAACATTCGAACAATGACTCAACAGCATCGGCAAAATGTTTTTGAGCTGTGGCACCAGCTTTGCCAGCTACTCAGTTTTCAATATCATATTGGAAACCACTGTCAATTCGGGGCGGAATCTACGATACGGGCAAAAAGTAAAATCATCCGATATCTTCTACTCCGTCGCTCGTCTTCCTCTGCGATTTCGTCGTCGTGGTCCGGCGGTGGCGTCCCGCTCTCGTCGTTTTGACAGCACATAATGCGCGCGGAGGGAGGATGAGCCACGGCTCGTGCGGCTCATGGCAGCTCGCGGATCTCTTCACCGTTTGCTCGAGCGGGGATCTGCGGGCAGACGATCACCCTTGAAAATTTTCTTCCTACCACCACCACCATGGTCGTAATTTCTGCCTATGCAAATGCGTCTGGCATCATGGTCTTTGGAAATGCTCGCCCTATTTCTCCCAAGGTTACACTCATCGATGTGACTGCCTCAACCGTCGACGGCAGCGAGGTCCAGGGCTCCGTCTGCCGCTTCAACAATACTGACAACCCTGTTGTCTTTGAGAATGGTATTTTTTATTGTCAAATCAAGGTACTTTCCTTCTCCTCCGCACCTCTGCACCGTACTCATACCTGGCACGCTGTGATCCGGGAGGACGCCTTCCAGGTCCACGACACTGACCCCAACCGCTTTTCTTTTGTCGGGGCCGATGCATGAAAGATTGTTCGGCACTTTAGTCGAATAAATAGCAAGAAAGACGTACTTTTGTCGGTGTTGCTTCGCCCATTATATTTCTATCATGTTTAGTGCCGTAGCAGCCGCACTCGCACACCGACATGAACCCCTCCGCATCATCCACAGGGACACCATCAGCCAGCAGAAATTTCCAACAGTACCCGTAGAATGAAAACCCGGGGCTACGACAGCGAGACAGGTCGCTCCAGGCCGTCATCCGATGAGTAAACGTCGAAAAATATAACGGCAGCGCGAACATTTAGAGCCATTCAGATCGCTCTCGGAGGCATTCTTGCGCTTATGCATTTTGAAGCACGTGATCCTATTGCCCTTGCAATGGTCCACATTTTTACTGCAAACATTTATGGTGCCAATCACTTAGTCACCATCATTTTTGTACAGTGGATTGATCTCCCTCAAAACAAAAAAAAACCCCTATTTTCATCGGTCTTGCAGAAATGCTCCTTTCAACAGTAGCTACATTTTTATGGGAGGGATTTACCCCAAAGAAAAAGTTGAGTGAGATAAATAATTTTGGTCGGACCAAATTGGCCACTGCCTGCCAAATGTGCCTCACTGGTTCTAAAATTGCATGAAAAGGGCTCCAAAACGGGGTTTCGTGCCGCGCTACATGCGGCTGGAGGTTCAATTCCTCCTTGAAAAAACTTTTTTTTTTGACCTTCTCCAGCCGAAAAATTTCCCCGCCCAGTTTGGCAGCTGTACAAAAGTAGCGGTGACTAAGTGATTGGCACCATACAGCCTTTTAGATCTCGCTCGGAGGTATTATTGTGCTTGCCAGAGCACAATTACAGATGGATTTACATTTTGAAACACTTGACCCTATTGGCTTTTCAATTCCATTGAAGTCCCAGGGCCATTTTCTAAGCCGCAAGTGTCGGAAATGGATACCCCTGCAGATCTGCTTGGAGGCATTATTGCGCATTCTAGAGCACAATTACTTGTTTGCATTTTGAACTGCATGACCCTACTGGCAGGATGAGGCTTAGTATTGCCTATTCAATGGTCCACATTTGGAACTGTGTGACTTGACATCCTGCAGACCATTTCAATTCCAATGAAGTTCCAGGGCCATTTTCTAAGCCACGCGTCTCAGGAATGGATAGCCCTGATTACTGCGAGAATTGACAGCTATTCAGATCCCGCTCGGAGGCATTATTGCACTTTCCAGAACGCAATTACTGGTTTATATTTTGAAACGCGTGACCCTATTACATTTTCAATCAAATTCAATGGGCCACTTTGTCACGGTCGCTCATGTACCGTCAAGCTCGTTACTCCAAGACAGGACGTGCCTTCGCTTCGCTCCGGCATGTGCTGGCTTTGGTCTGCTTTCCAAATTTTCCAGGGGGCACAAATGTAAATTAACCAAGCCAACAACAATTATTACACGTAGTAAATATTGAACCAACATGGCTCGCTCTGCCTAATCGACAAATCGAATTGGTGCAGTACGGATCCGATTCTTTCATCAAACAATGACAATGTTTGGGTCAACTGCACTGTTCGTGTATTACAGCTCTTTGCGGTACAGCAGGCGCGAGCCGTTTTTTTATTTTTTCCATTTTGGGCCACTTTTGATCGTTTTCCACTAGGACAGTCGCCCTGCCCTCAAATTTTTCCCATTCGCCTTGGTTATAGGCTCAATCGATTCGCCTGCAAAATCTGCAGCGAACGGGCTTTTAGATTTTCAAACCGATCGCGAAGGCGTTTTTCTGGTAAGGGAAATCACCTTTTTACGGCCACTTTTGATTGTTTCTCAATAGGACAGCTGCCCCGCCCTCAATTCCTACCCGTTTGCCTTGGTCATAGGTTCAATCGATTCGCCTGAAAAATCCGCAGCGAACGGGCTTCCCGGATTTTTACAGCTCTTTGCGGTACAACAGGCGCGGACTGAAATTTCCACCATTTTGGGAAATTTTTGAGATTTTTTCTTAGGAAACCCGCCGCGCCCTCAGGAGGGTCTACGGTGCTATACGGGTTATAAATTGGTTGTACAGGCATATTTAAAGTTTGGTTGCGTTTAAAGACCGCTGTCCGTGTTCACAAGCTGATATTAAGGACCCGTGAATTTTATTTTTGGAGTGGAATTCAGTGAATAGATCAAGACTTCTACTTCGAATGGCAGAGCTCATGTGGCTGAGTAGTCCCGAAGAAACTCATACGGTGGCCGTTAACTCCTCTCCTCTCCACTCTCTGAGGAGGATTCATAGGGGAAAATAGCCAATGCTCATATTAAACAAAGCAAAATGATGATATCCAGGTGAGAGACAAGAAATTGGTCACCATGAGCAGTTTTTGACGCGATTTGTCACGTGTGACAGACGCGTGACACCACGCGTTTTCGCCAAATTGCGTGTCTCATTTGCCACAAATAATTGTGTCACTCATTCGGACACTTTATTGGTCAGCTATGGACCACTAAGTACCCATTTTTGTCGTGACTTATGTCCTTGAAACTTGTGAGGGCATCGCAGCGGTGTCATAGTGTGGGCCAGACTGGCGAATCACATAGTATTACACTTGCTGGGTACGCCATGAGCAGACTTCTCGTATCGTACACCAACCACTTTTTATGGGATTTCAGCCACTGCATCTCGGAACGCACGCTGGGCAAGTTGACCAAATTATTAAGCATTAGTAACGTCGCGGCGTGCCAGCTCATCAGGGGGGGTACGTGTCTGGGCATCAGAGGCGGGAGAGGTGGGAGGGCCTGACTGGGCATCGGCTGCTCGACATTGATGCCACTTGGCATCGGCTCCTCGTGCACGCGGCGTGCTAGCTCCTCGTTGTCCGGCGGGGAGACGCGGCTGGGCATCGGCTAATTGTCATTGACGCCACTGGGCGTTGGCTACTCGTCACTGCGTCTTTCGATATTCGACATTGTGCAATGTGTTCTGCAAAAATATGTAAGTTTCACTTGGTAGACACGTAGTTTAAATTTCTGAATTATATTCACACTAGTGTTTTCTAACTACTTTACAGTGTTACTACGGACTTCGTGGTGGTACGGTAGAGAGATTGGAAAAATGTCACGTCCCCTGTCCTGCCACACATGACGTGTCCATTTTCCGCTTTGGATCATCGGGCGATGACCAAAAACAGAAAATGGACACATCACATGTGGTGAATCACAGTTTTGCAATTTTTGGGCACTTGCTCCCGACCACCATGGTCAAGAGCAAGTCGCGTCGCCCCGCCCGACGGCAACAGTATGTACATAGTGAATGTATGGGGGAATGAATGAGAACAAATGAGCCCTCACCTACGGCTCAAAACGCGAGTCGTGCGAGTCGAAGATGGAATCAACCAGATGGTAAAAAAACCTTCGTTAATGCCGCCCAGAAAATTATTGAAATTTCTTCAGGATTTTCCCCTGCACTTATTGGCAATCCCTTTTTTAAGACTCAATTCGTTATGCCCGTTACACGATCGTCGGCGCGACCTGCGGCTGCGGCGCCCGCTGCCAATACTCGCTCGGCGGGACACACGAATGCCACACGACCGGAGACACGCCTCGGACCGCGAGCTAATACGTCTCGCAAGAAAAAGACGAAGGTTCGCATTTTCTAATGTCTTTACTATTTTACTGACACACTGTGAATTCACAGAAAATCACTGAGCCTCCAAACCCGCCAGAGGTCGCTCCTGACGAGGCACTGGCGGTTGTTCCTAGCGACGACGAGCCAGAGGATAATGAAAAAGTACGTCTCTGCATTACTTTGCGCTTCATGTATCTGATTTTTTTATTACAGATCATCAACGCTGCTCTTGAGAAGGAATTAAAGGCAATTCCAGACGACGACGAGCCAGAGGATGACACAGAAGTACGTTTCTGCCTTACTTAACATCTTATGTATCTCATTTTATTCTAGACCATCGCCAGCGGCGCAGGTGCAGGAGATGAGAGTCCTAGCGATGACGAGCCAGAGGATAACGGACAAGTGCATCTCTGCATTACTTTGCGCCTCATGTATCTGATTTTTTTATTACAGATTATCAACGCTGCTCCTGGGAAGGAATTAAAGGCAGTTCCAGACGACGACGGGCCAGAGGATGACACAGAAGTACGTTTCTGCCTTACTTAATGTCTTCTGTATCTTATTTTTTTCTAGACCATTGCCAGCGGCACGGGTGCAGGAGATGAGAGTCGGCCGCGGTCCCCTGCTGCTGAGTCACTCCTACCGCCTTCGTCTCCGCCTCTGGCCTCGTCTTCACCACCGGCCTTACCTGCCAATTCACCCTTCTCGCCCCTGGCCTCAGCACGCTGCCCCTACGTTCTCACTAAAACCCACTCGACCATTACCCCGCCGGCGATCACCTCGCTCAAAGACAGTCCCGCGGCCAGCCACAGGCAACGTTAACGACGATCTGTTCAGTCTCGCCCACCGGCGACGCGTGCCCAGGAGATCATCAGTCTCATCCGACCACCTGTGGGAATCAGTCGGGTCCGAGCCCCAGCTTAATTCCGACAACCTGGATGATTTTAGCATTTCCACGCAGGGACTACAGGGACACCTCGACGCCGATGAACGTGCTGACGTTGAGGACGCCCACATGGGGGACAACGGGGATGAGAAAGACGCATACAAGTTCACAGACTTGACTACAGTCGGGTACCACGACCCCGACGATATGGAAGAGCCGCTTGCTGACTACGACTCGCCCCCTCCGAGGCGCATGCGGCCGTCGCTGAGCCCCAGGCCCAGCCGAAGTCTCTCTCCGGCTTCCCCCCCAAAACCTTTGCGACGTGGCAATTCCCGCTCCATCACCATCGGCCCAGTTTCTCCCAGGACCATCTCCCGTGGCCGTTCGCGCACACCCTCCCGTCCTAACACCAACAAGCCATCTTCTTCCCGAGCTGCTTCCCGCGGCCGTTCGCGCGCAGAATATTCAAAAACATGCGTAGAAAATTTTCAATTAGAGGGAATCTAGACACCCCTCGCTCATGGCTCGCGCCCGCCGCGTCCCGTCGTCCTCCAGGTATCCTGCGATGTATATCAATTCATCGGCCACCGAGTTCACTCCCGACGTTTCCCTCCCAATCGCGATCCAGCCCGAGATGGTGACAATAACCACAGCGAAGGGAGACAAACTCAAGATTGCTGCTGACGCATGGCATCTCGAGGCTAACTGTGAGTCGATCCTTCAATTGTTCACCAAGACAAGACTGAACGCTATGAAAGGTCATTTCGAACTGGAGATTGTATTCCCTCCCCACGATATTGACATCACGAGTATCCGGGCAAAGTTTGAGGTGCAGGGCCGTCTGTTCTAATGACCGCTCATCAAACATGATGATGTATCATCAATATTGTGCGTTTAGATACCCCCTTGCGGGCCGACACTAAAATTCTGAGGAGGACAGTTGGTACGAATTTGAAACGCAGACAAATAGAACTTATAATCAAGGGAAAAGGCGGGGAATTGAGCCCACAGCAAGTGTCCTAGCGGAAAAACTATAGAAAAAGGACAAAAATCTCACTGGGCCGCTCCTGCAACGGTGTTAAATGTCGGGATAAGAACTCTGAAGAGACCATTCGTTGTTTATTTCAAATGCGCAACGAATGAGCCCACTCCCAAGGTAAACGGAGCAGATCTGGGAATAGCATCCAACAACAACCACGTGACCCTTGGTTTGTTGATCTTTTCCACATTGACGCCTGAATCAGTGGTTGCCCGACAAGGACTCCTGGACCGACTTCGACATTGCAAAGCATTTTAACCATGGAAGCCTTGTCAGTACTTAGCGCCCTGCCTGTATACCTCCCTCTTTCTTCGTCATATGCATGTGCTGACCGATCGATTTTGGCAGGTTCCACCTATTTCCCGGCTTGCCACGGAAATTCTCATTCTCATCTTCTGTCTCGCCCTCCCGGATCATCTGGTGACCCTCCCGTCTAATACCGACGCCCCTGTATCGGTGTCTCGTGTGTCGCGTCATTGGAGGATGACAGCCATAGCGACCCCTGAACTGTGGTCCAGAATGACTATCGATTTATCGCGCCCACCGAAATACGATGAGGAATTTTGGATGACCCGAAGCGCTGGAGGCATTTCGATGATGGCTTCCATTCGCGTTCTCGGAATAGTCATAAGGCACCTTGAACGCTTCCGCTCCACTATCATACCACACATGCATCGCATTCGCTATCTGGATCTACGTGGGACTCCGCAGCAATTGCGGACTCTCTTTGGACCTGATGCAACAATGCTACAGTCCCTCAAGTTCCGATACGACACGACGGATTCGCATCAACGTCGCTTTCAACCGCCGCCATTATGTGCTCTTAATCTCGCATCTCTCGAAATCACTGGCGGAGGAATCCTTGGCCTCAGCGACTTCCCTGTGCATTGGGAACATCTTACACAGCTTCGAACTACAGGTGTCTTTTGCGACCCTTTGGATGCCCTCAGAGTGCTGCCACGATTGACGGCACTCATTGAGATGGAAATCTCCCTTTCCGACATCCCGAAATGCGACCGGGCCAGCATCGTCAATCTCCCCTCTTTCAGTCTCCCCCGCCTGCGCGCAGTTTTGTTGACCCTGCATCCGAACGCAGAGCTATGGCTGCTACTTTCCAAACTCACCACCCCGTTACTTGACTCCTTGGGGGTTTCTATTCACGGGGATCTCAACAAAAGCGTAGACCATTCGGAAGAGCTCGCCGACGCTCTTCTGGACCTTTACTTTCGTTCGAAGTGTACCATTCAGCGCCTGACGCTGAGCAACGTCGATGTCGACAACTTTCTTGCAGTCGACGACTGCCCCGCAGTTTTCAGCATCATCTCCACGATACGCACTCTCCGTCTTCTCCGCCTCGACATCGACGATATTGCCAGTTGGTTACCTATATTTCTTCCCGATGTCCTTCTCCCCGACCTGGACACTTTGGAGGTTGAAGTTCGAGACGACGCATTTTGGCGCTGGGAGGAGCTTGGGGGGGGATGGGATGGGGGCCCAGTCAACATAACAACGGACGAAATGGGCAATTCGCGTCCTGGTGAAGTGGACCCTCTGGATCTGCCCTTCAAGGTGTTGAAGCTACACCGTCGTCACACATGCCGCGATTGCGAGTCCATATAAAAGTTTTATCGACTATCATAACTATTCTGGAGTTTGACTACGGGAGACTAGTGTCATTTAAAAATATTGTGCCCGAATATTCCTCATTCGATGCCCGACCTCCCTCGCCTTGTGATTTTCGGGCTACAGTTCCACTTCAGACCCACGCATCAACTATCATCTCTGACCGCCGTCGTCATCAAACATTTATCCCACCTGTCGTTCCCTTGGTTTGGCTCTTTCCAATCGCTTGCTGAGTGTGCTCCCCGACTTCGCCGAATGTGCTTGCTGTTGGAATCCCGGGCGGTTGAGCGAGCATCGGAGCTCGGCCAACCGTGGGAACGGTGGTCATTAAGCACTCGGGCTGACTGATGCGCCCGAGAAACATTACTCAGCTGGTTGAAGAGTATAAAAGCACGTAGAATAATTGTACCTACCCAGCCTCTTGTAACCCACCTGCTCTACTTTACTCTAGGGCAATGCCCCAATTTCTACAGTTGCACGATGTGGATGCTTCGACATCCATCTGCAAAGAATCTATATGAAGTTTGCTTACTGCAGTTCCTGAAAATAATGACAAACACAATTTTTTATTTATATTTTTATGCGAATTTCCTTCCACTCTTGCTCTCTCTCGCAGGCCTCTGATACAGATGCTTGAGGTCCTCTGACGACGCCGTAGGGTGTATACGGTCCGAATAGTACCGCCTTCGGCTTCAATTCGGCTCCGTTACGTCGCGCCTTGTGGCTGCATCGCTTCCCTACACCGCCAAAGTGCCGACAGGTCACCACCGCCTGGAATACTCACATTGTGGCCACATCTTTCCACACCTGGTCTCAGGTTGCAGCCAGGTAGATTCCAACTGCAGATTCCACCCAGAACTCAGCTGTCCGCCAGCTGTATTCCCCATGGATGCAACATTACTTCGGCAGTCTCCTGCCTGGCCTCGGTTCAGAATATTGATAATTTTTGCACACTATGTACCATGGGTCCAGGAATTATTCGAGATACACATCCAACCGCGAGATCGACCGGCCTCAACGTACTGATTTTCGACCGGAATTCAACTCGACTCGCGTCGGAATTTATTAAATCGAGTCTTGCAACACTCACCGAACTAGTGCGTGTGTAAGAGGCCACAGTGGCCATTCCGACCAGGTCCAGCTCTAATGGAGGGTCATGAGACTGCCCTATAGAAACTTTGGTCCGGACTTTTGACCTGCGAGGCCTCCAAGATTTTGTCCGGATTCTGGCTCTCATTTGCCGTAGGGTGCTCTGTGTATAACTGTAGGCGATTCAGTGGGCTTCGTTAAAACTCAAAAAGGGAAATTTCCCGTGATGACTAATGGCCACCTGAATTCGTTATGGAGGATGTAAGTATTGTTCATAGCGACCATCTCCAACATTGATTTCTTTTCTGGTCTTTTTTGTCTTCCTTTTTTAGGTCCTCACTCGGTAAACTTCACATCGATTCCCTTGTGACGAAGAGCACGGTCAAAGCAGTTCGGAATGCCCTGGACCCTCCACCAAGTGTACAGTAGTGGACAATCAAAGTCCGCCTATTTAGGAGCGTGGGAAATTTGAATATACCACCAGAGAGAAGCTTCTGGAATGTCTGGATATTTCTGCACAAATTGGGAAGCAGATGAAGAGGTCATACTTCTCTTCGTTCCGGGATAACCCAAAGAATTGTGCGAGCGTTCGTCCCTAAGTACCAGGATAGGGCTATGGATAAATTCCTTTGAAATGAATGGAAATAGGATGTGTGGTCGGCCGACGTACCCCGCGAATCTTTGTAACGTTAGCGGATTTACGAGCAAACACACAAGCCAGCGTGACACCATTCCTATCCTTGATTACGGCGGATGTGGCATCGTCGGGTTCATTCTCCATGGCAGCAATACGCTGGGCCGCAATCGATTTCAGCTCTTCGGTATTCTTGGGTTGGTCTTTGAGGTCATCTATGTCAAGAGCCAGAATGAAAACATCCGCGTTCATGGCCCACTTCAGCGCCTTCATCTGGGCGTATGCACGGAAATCACCCTTGACAGTCAGGGCTGTCAATGACGTCAACGTAGGCCTTTTTACTTTCGCTTCCCTCAGCTACAGGCCACTCTTTAGCTATGTCCATTGAGCAAAGGATAAAACCAAACCCGCGCCCTAGCTGCAGCCTTCACTTTGGCATCTAAATCAATGACAGCAATTTTCTTGGAACTCTTTCGATGTCCCCCGGATGGCTTGAATTGAGACTTGACGATGGGGTGGTTCTTTCACAAAAATTACGAGCCTCGAACCTGACCTCAGGTCCGGTTTGGGTGATGATGTAACCGGCTGAGGAATGGGAGCGTCCATTTCGCTTCGTGTACCTAGCGCAGGGGCTCGTATGTGAAGACTTCCGGGACGGGGGGTTCGTCCCTGTACCTTTCAATGGCGCGGATTATCAAATTGATGCGAAGAATATTTCAGGACAACCGGCAACCGGTTTTCAATGGCATTGATGCTAAACTCCTGTGAGACTGGTCTGGACTCATAAAATAAAATATCAACCAGTGTCAGCAACGGCTAGAGATTTCTTGTGAAGAATCGTGTGATCCTATGGGACGAGTTCGAACTAGAATGAAATTATGGCAACACGGATTGGACAACTTGCTTTTAGGCTGCCGGCCTTGTGATAGGCGACGGATCCACCCCATTTGGGTGTCAGGACCCCAGATACACGTTCTTAGAGTGCTTATATAGCTAGCAAGGCCACCATCATACCAGTCTATACATACTAATTTTGAGATTATTCTGTTCTCTTCGGTGGGGGTCTACACGTACTGTCTGCTCATTTACGCTCTACCGACTCGAAAGTGCGACAATCTAAGTGATTACATAATCTGTACAGCCACCCCCCATTTGGGAAGGTGGTTCGGAGCGCGTCTTGGCAGAGTTGGGAGTTTCTTTCATTTAAATTCCTTTTAGTAGTAATTATCGGCCGGCTGGATGTGTAAGCCGATTCTCACATCCATCATTGGAACGGTGGAATGGTGGCCGTAGCACCCCGGCCGGCAGTTGCACGTGTGGTCGGAGCAATTAAACCTCGACTGTCACTTCAGAGTCCATTCAACTAAAGTTATTTCATAGAGAGGTCTCTCCCCCGCACATAAAGCTGTAGATCTTCTCCGTTGTAAAGTTGGGCAAATTCAATAGGTTATAGGTAAAGTTACTAGAGTCAGCCTAGGGCTCCCGTAGGATTTCAAGGGATTGTTATTGAAGCCTGCACCCTTTAAAAGTGTCTCCAACACCTCCATTCTCGGGGGCTGAAGAGCTTTTGTTTTACTACCCAATTTAGGACTTGAACATTCAGGCCGATTGAATGCCTTAGATTGCAACTTTCCTTGAGTCATTGTTCCCTGCTTCATGGCGATCCCTCAGCAGATACTCAAAAACTGAATACCAAATATTGGGCATGAAGGCAGACGGGCACGTTAAATTGAACACTTGAGGTTCGTCTGTGGAGCGAAAGTATAAGTAGGCAGCATGAAAACCGCCGGGTGGACTCGGCTGAGTGATACTACAGATTACAGAGAGATGGATACACGTACGGTGCGTCGAGCCAACATTTCAACAGTTTCTACTAAATTCATCTGGAGAGAGCAGTACAAGAAAAAGGCAAAAAAAGCTTCCAAGGTGGCCAATGTCATTCTCGGACTGGATCGTTTTGTTGGAATTCACTGGGACGCTTGAGTGGCGGCGGGTCCTTGCAGGGGTTCTACGACGACACAGATTTGATGGTGCTTCTATACCGCCATGACCGCGTACTGTGGCTCGTGAACATGCACTCCAGATGGGATCCACATTTCCTGTTATTCTCGTTTTTTAAAAATTTCGAGGAGCAGCCAGACATTGAACTGCTTCTGCCGAAACGCAGACCATATCACTGACACAGCCCGCCGCGGAAGGGAGCAGGAACCCGCTCCCAGACGAAGCTGCAGAGTGGGCGCTCACCTTCCAGTTCGCCAACTCCAGCGGAACACGGTGGAAAGAAAGAAACGAGCCCGGGAACCCACACCCAAACCCCTTGCATGATTAAACGAGACTGCGGCAATTAAACCGGACTAATTTCTTCCAGACGAAGTTCAGACGCGTAGGCGCGGGTGTTTTAGCAGGAACCAACCGTTTTGTGGGAAACGTAAGGTTAAGTGCCTTCAAGTACACCCCTTGCCGGTGGAGTCACCACCGTCCTCACGCCCCGATTCCTGGCGTGCCAGCCACGCCCGGGTCCTCACTATGTATATCTAGCCCTAAGTGACGATGTATTTCTTCTCGACCAATCTGTGGAACTGGTGTGCCATGCAGACCTTACTCCAAGAGAATTTCCTTTGAATATTGTTGAGAGCCTAGAGCCTAGAGGTGCCGCGATCCGGTGAGAATGGGAGAAGTCAGTGGTGAACAAGATGACATTGAGGGAATGAACGCATACAGTGCCCTTGGTGGAAGATGTGCGAGATGAGAAGACATCAAGAGGTCGTCAGCCCTTGATCCGCGCCACGTGCATCACCGCCATCAACCTCTGTCTCTGCAGAATGCCACCCAGCAAAAAAAAAGCTCAATGCGAGGCCGCAGCTCGCGCTCGTGCAAACCGGTATCCACCAAAGTCCTCCTCGCAAAGTCTGGATGCCCCCGCTCTCGGTGAAATTACCAACAGTTCGGCGCTGGGAACATCGGATGGTCAGAGGATGCAAATGAAGTTAAAATCAATTCCGTGGACTCTTTGGATATCTCGCTTCTTCAAAAAGCTGTCGAAGTGCTTCGCGATGTTTGCCGTCAGCCGCAAATCCACCAGTGTCCATTCTTCATGATGCATATGCTCTTTGCCATTTGTGTGCTTTATCTGTAGTCAGGAATTCGTTTCGCTCAATTCCTGTTCGCAGTTATGCCAACGGACTTTGGATTGGTGATTTTCCGGAAGCACTTCGTTGTTTGACGTTCTTGGAAGAACAATGCATTGCACGTGCCCGAGCAACGAAATGTATGTACAAACTCTTGATCGGCCCTTCTGGCCAAATGGCTGTTCGCGGAAATGTTTGCATTTTGCCTCAGGACTCCAATTCATTTGTGTCTGCCATGCCCGCTCCGTTGTTCAGGGTCAGAGACGAGATATGTGTTATTCTCGTTGGTTCTCCAGACACTGAAGTTACCCAGGATATGCTAAGGAAATCCCCACTACTTGTTCGTCGTGAATGCATCCGGAGAGCTCTATTCTGGCACATTGAGAACAATCCATTGTATTCTGACCTGGACAAGAACTTGGTGATCGAGAATCTTGAGGAATATCCGGAGCATGATTGCCAACTCGCAACAACTGATTTTCTTGGGACAAATTCAGCAACTAAGCAAGGATCCTCTTATATGACCCATTCTGACCAAGCAAATTCTGAGTTATTCGAAAGCTCTAATACATTCGAACTTACTGCTTCCACACTTGTGGATGTAGACAGTCTACAGTCGACTTACAAGCAACGCAAACTGCGAAAGTTGAAAAATCAAGAATCGGGATTTGTCAAATTTCCGTCTGGAGGCATGCCTTTGTCGACTTCAAAAAATCCTCAAGTATTTGGATGGTTATTTCCAACTCTTTTCCCTTATGGGGTCGGAATGGTTGATAACAACAATGTTAGGTTGAGGACAGACATTGGATTTCAAGAGCTTGACACACGACCTCATGTTCAGCACTTACTGAGCATTGCAGATAATCGCTTCCAAGTCCATAAATCTTTCATGTTTGTTATGAGTAACATCATACAGCGGCGCCAGTCCTCTTTCAAGTCTCGTCTTGCCGTCAACCGGTGGTGGTTTCCGAAGATACATGGGCTGATGCAGAAACTTGACCGAGAATCGATGAATTCTTACCATGCCAAGCTTGAGAAAAACTCATTGGCGAAACCAGAAACCGAAGGAGAGAAGGCTGCAGCAGATATGATGAAGTACCTCAAGGTTTGAAGACGTGCATTGACTTTGCGTTCATTCCTGCTTCGGAATTCGATTCCGTCTTCACATGCGGATCCCTCGCCCTGCATGCTTCGGTTTAGCTGAAGGGTAAATGGACTGGCTACAATATTATATTCCCTGCAAAGCCGATTGAAGAACAAATATTATTTCAGTCGGCATCAACATCAGTACGACCAAAATTGGGGAAGAGTTGGCAAGTCCGCCGAATGTCAGTTAGCGGGATGATTGAGGCATGAGAGAAGCCGTTTGCGGGTCGTGGTGGGACCGAAATGGAATACATATTGTGATTTTCTTCGTGGCTTGATTTAAAAGTGGAGTACCACTCAATGTATGCGAGACAAGTCCTCGGCCATCTGGTTGGTGCAGGTGTACCATCGCCCAATTTATCTGGCAGACGAAATAGGACTTTGACACGCCCAACTCTGGTGCCTAGGAGGAATTAAGCAATCAACCGCAGTTGAAACAGAAAAGGGATTTAATTACCAACAACACCAGTCGCCTCCGCCTCGAATCCTTCCGAACTATTACAGTGCCGAAACCCGAAGGGGAGGTGTGGTTGGTGGATCGGGGGCAAGCGATGACTGTTTGGGAATCCTCGGCATTATTGTCGTCCACGTCTGCACCGGGGGCAAGGGAGGTCGGCTCGAACTTGAAGTTATGGTAGACATCAAGCCTTTCAAATGGAGGATGGGAATGGTAGCAAGAGGTTGACGCGGGGACTGCGGAGTTTTGGCGAGTTGAATGGCCTGGCCAGTGAATGTCTGCACAACCCGCCGTGGTGGAGATCTTTGTTTCGACTCCAACCAATCCAGATAGGTTGCAAACCATGAGACTTTCTCTTGTCGACTGAGCCAGGTTATCATTTGGGGACATTCGTCGCGCCGATTGGAAGCCCGCCATCCGGTTTTGGCAAAGTCTATGTGGAGCTGCTCGAACATCTCCGTGTTGTAGTTGTCCGTCGTCCGGAAAGATTCGATACATTCGATGTAGTGCAACAGGGAATGGAATTTTGGAATGTTGAAGTCCTCGCGAATTGTTGTGTCAATAAAGTAGGATCTGTTGGTGTGCCAGACATCAAGGGCCTCTCGCATCGAGGCCAACGTCCCATCATCGTGAGTACTATACTGGGCCAGATAAATAAAATCCAGAAGGGCGCGACAGGCTCTAATGCCTTTGGCAGGAAGTTTTCCAATGAGACAGCCAAGGAGGATGCGTGCCATCGCTTTGCTTCCCGGACACTTGGGATAGGAGAGAAATTCCCTTGGCGAAATGGTGTATGCCAAAAGCGGGAGGGAGGGAGCGAATACGGGCATCGAGTTCTTCTTCTGTCATCAAACTTTGACACCAACCGACCAGATGTTTGAAAACTCCCTGGTATAGTTGGTGCAAAACATCGGGTGTGAGGGAAAGGGATATGTTGGTGAGGGGAAAACCTTCCCAGAATGGACGGTGTACTCCTGCGACTTCATGTTCCATGCAATAATCATGGAACTTGTTCTCGGTCCCCATTCCTTCGCCGGCCCGAATAATGTTAAGTGTCCAACTCGGTGTTCGCGAGGCACCGGGGAGCGGGTCCTCTAGGTCCGTGGCGCTGCGTTGGCACTTTGGGCAGGTCCCGTACTTGCTGCACCCGACCAAGCACCGGAAAGAATGCTGAAACATCCACACGACGTGTTGTTTGGTCATAATTTTTCCCGAAAAATGATTGCCGGCCGCCCGGCTTGAACCCTTGCACATGCGTCAGAGTATCGACCTCACGGAATCCAAAATGCGGCGAAATTCTGACAATATTGTTATCTATCATTCCAACACCATAAGGGAAAAGTGTGGGCCACAGCCATCCAAACACGCAAGGATTTTTCGAAGTTTCATTTTCATTTCAATTTCCATTAACGTGCGCGCGGGCCCTGAGGGGCCCATGTGGCACAGTACATACGACATGGAGTAGACTAGCGGCCAGGAGGGGGTCGAGAGTGGGTTAAGCGTAGGTAGGGGCGCGGTTTAGGTAGGTGCTATAAGGGTAAGTATCGAATTAAGTGCGTTGGCGAGGAGACAGTAGCTAAGTAAGATCGAGTGATTCTAAGTAAAGGAATAAGGAAAACAGGGCTACAGTGAGTAGCGCGGGAGGCGACCAGTGTCGCGAACGAAATCGAGGACGGGTTTCGCGTCGTTCTTCGCCGAGAGCAGGAGCTTCAGCGAGAGGCGGGCGGTGCCGAGTCGTCGTATGAGGTCGAGACGTTGTCGGCGGTAAGCTGGGCACAGGAGGAGGAAGTGGGGGACAGACTCGGGGGCGTTGCAGAGGGTGCACGATGGGGAGGGGGCGAGGTGGAAGCGGAAGAGGTAGGCATTCAAGCCGATGTGTCCCGTGCGCAGCTGGGTGAGAACGCTGCACTGGGGGCGGGACAGGTCGTCGTACATGCGCGAGACGGCGTTGGAGGGGCGGGCATCGTCAAAGAGGGAGATGCGGGTAAAGCGTGGGGACGCGGTCCACTCGGCCAGCCAGCGTTCCCTGAAGGCACGCGCCCCAGCGTCGATGGTGGCCGACTTGCTGAGTGGGAGGGGTTTCTCGAAGAGTTTGATGCGCGAGAAAAGTGCGGAGGAGGCGCCTGTGGGCGCCTCTTTCGCGCGCGCGTCGACTGCTTCATTGCCCGCAATGCCGACATGGGCTGGTACCCAGTGGAGACGGATCCTGAGGGACCGGCGGGCGATGAGCAGGCGGCGGAGGAGGGTGTGGAAGGTAGCGACGAGGTATTGGCCTGGCTGTGGCTTGGGCGAGGAGATGGCGATGATAGCGGGTTGACAATCCATGAAGATGTCCGCCTCGGTGAGTCGGGGCGTCGCCTTGATGATGTCCAGGGCGAGGATCGCGCCTGTAACCTCCGACTCAAAGACGGTGTGCTCGGCGCTGCTGCCGAGATGCTTGGTTCTGTGCACACCCACCACCCCTCCCCTCATAACGGCACATTTCCTAAGGGAAACTTGACAAATCCAGCTTCGTTTTTCTTCAATGATCGAAGAGCCACTAGCTTTCTCTGTCTGTAAGTTGTGTCAATATTGTCTGCGTCCACAAGTATTGTAGAAATAAGTTCAAATGAGCCGGACCCTTCAAATAGTTCGGCATTCGCCTGACCAGAGTAAGATGTATACGATGATCCCTGGTTGTTTGCTAAATTGGTCCGTAAAAAAGTCCTGTGTAGCAATTGGGCAATCAAACCCCGGGTATTCCTCCAGATTTTCAATTACTGCGTCCTTACTAAGATCACTGTACAGCGGGTTATGTTCAATCAACCAGAATAAGGCCCTTCTAACCTTGTCGCGGCGCACAAGTAATGGCGACTTCCTGAGCATATCATGGGTAACTTCCGCATCAGGTGAACCAACAAGAATAACACAAATCTCATCTCTGAGCTGGGATAGAGGGGTAGGCATGACATCGAGAAATGAGGTTGAATCCTGAGGTAAAATGCAAACATTACCACGAGCCGCAAACTGCCCGGTGGGTCCGAGGGAAAGTTTGTACATGCACATTTTGTTGCTCGAGATCGTGCAATGCATTGCTCCTCCAGAAATGTCAAGTCTAAAAGCTCTTGTGGAATGTTACCAATCCAAAGACCATTTGCGTAACTGCGCAAAGGAATTGAACAAAACTTGATTTTAGTCACAGCTAAATTGCAAAGATGGCACAGCGCGTAGGATGTTTCTATGAGAGATGAGGGGTTGAATGTTTCCAGTTGAGGTTGGCGACACACATCACAGAGGTGAGCGACTGCTCTATCGAGAAGTGAAATATCAAGATCTGTGACCGATATCATTTTCAGATCCGCAGCGAGCTCGAATTTACCGCAGAAAGAACATTCGTATCGCCTAAGCGCACTGTTGCTTGTGGCTTAGCAAAATTCACTCACAATCTGATCCTTCTCACACTGAGGTAGCAGGACGGGGAATGCAGTATTTTCCGTAGATATCTCAATACGTGGCCGCTTGTTGGGGGCGTCGGCTAACAGATTGACGGCCTTTCTTTTCTTGGACTTGGCCCGAATACCAAGAACCAATACGCACTGCTGTAGCTCAATAGGGGCGAGAAATATCCGTGGATTTAACCCTGCTGACACGGCTTCAGACTTGAGAATAAGACACGCATTTGTACACTGATGGGCAATAAAATATGCACGAAGCACACTGACATTCTTCGTGCCAGCAAGTATATTCTGATTAAAGGGGGCCATCTTTCGCAAAACCGAAAGCGCGACTCGGTGATCTACAACAAGGGACTGCAAAACAGAACATTTCTCCCGCACATTGAGACTAACAAAAGGATCTTCATCAGAACTCGTTGACAAAGGTTCATTGGCACTCGATGATTCATGGAAATCGTTTGTAGGAATGACAGTGTTCACATTTCGGGCACCTCGCGTACGAGGTGTTTGGGTATGTACGAGAAACGAAAACGAAAACGAAGCAATAGGGATGCCGGCCGATGGCTGTGGGGACCGATACATATATATCATGTCACTTCACTGTATGAATTTCCCAGTGAGAGGTGGAGAGCAGGACCGTCTGGACACATTCCTCGCCCGAACTTCGGCGGCGGACCCAGCGGATGTTTGCCGTGACTAAACGTGACTAACCGAGGTGTTTGGATGCCCTGCGTACAGGGAGTCCGGGCCGCGAGCGTTAGTCCCTCGCGTACGAGGTACCAATGATGGGAGGGTCGATGCTACTAGAGAAGAAACAAGTTAGTGGTGATATTGGTAAAAGAAGAACGAAGACTCACATGCAGACGGCTCAGAATCTGAGCCAAGCATGGGAGAGTCTAAAAGAGCAAGAGGCCCAGAAGCGAGGTGCACAACAACTCCAGGAGCAGAGTTTCGTGCAAAACAGAACCAGTCCATGCCAAGGACGAGATCAGAGAGTGGGGAAGCATCCACAGAAAGGTTGTCCATGGACATAGAAATGTTGCCGGTATCAGAGGGCAGTGTCAGACGGCCAGACGCTCGAGAGCTTGCAGTCCGAAGCCCCGAGTTCATCACCCAGTCCAGAGCAATAGAAGAACTCGTAGCATTGCCGTCAAAAATGGCAGACATGGGCATATCACAGAATGTAGCTGCGGAGGACATGGAGGGCAGAAGGGAGGACATGGAGGGCGGAAGCAAGACGTTTTTCGTCCTCCGATCGTCGTACGTTGATGGCTTGATCTCGGTCCTTGATATACTCCGTGATGTTGACGGATTGCGGCCCGAACATAACCAAGATTGACAAATCAACAATGTGAGCAGAAATGACCAATGGAATAAATTGAGATTTTATGGCGCCACTAATGGTCTTGACCATTTACTAATTAGGGAGCAATGGGACACTCTATGTATCAATTTCCGGTAAATACCCCGACCAATATCTTTTATTTGGTCAATATTTTACGAATTTCTTCCATGACTAATTGTATATGAGTAAACACGTGTTTGGCCTTATTGTGAAAGTGCAATCAATCCATCCGCTACTGGGTAGCCAAACCTAAAGGTTCAGCAACAATGGATGGCCGTGCGCACATTATGTTGCCAATGGAGACAAGCCAATTCTGTTACATTCTGCGTCGGAAATCCATCGTCCTCATGATCGACCGGCAAATTCCGGTGATGGGCATCTCCGATCAGTATACTATTTGAGACCAGTTAGTTGGCCACCTAAGCATCTCGGGCTAATCCTCGATCGTTACAGGAAACCATTCCAAGCCACTCCAAGTTCCCTAATATCCCAATATTTGAGTTCGCAGTGAATTTATTTTGCCCGACAGTCCAACTTGAACATGGCCAAACAACAGGCTAGTTGGCCACCCCACTAAATGGTGTGCTGAGCTCTCAAATTGTGGCCAACTGCACTCGGAATCAAAGAGGGAGGACTATTTGACATAGTTGTGGTGTCGAGCAGCCTGAGAAACTTCGGGCCTGCAACATATTGCGCATCCTCTTTATGATATCGATCGGCCTGCGCTGTGTTTTCCTTGATATCATCAAACGGAGGCGCTTGTCGGGGTATAGCCTCCGGTGTTCTCCCGATCAGAGCAGCAATGGAACCTTTTAGATCAAACCCAGCATTGCCAAGCATCCGTGCAAGCCAGGGCGAAATACTGGGGCAGAGGATGGCAGCGCTAGCCTTGACTATTCCGAGAGAGCTGGGCCCAGGGCTTAGGCTTGAAGATTTGAAGCCTAAGCCGGTATGGGTGTCTCCGAGACACTCCTGTGGCGACAAGTACTGCAGTATGCAGCTACACCAAAGTGTAAACTCAGAGTTCTTGGTTTCATGGTATAGATTGCCTGGCCGACATTTTGGAATATTCTGCGAGATTTAATCGGGTTTAAAGTTTGTTTACTCAAGTCTAACGGCGGGCCTCTGTTGGACGTCGCGAGAATCTGGACTCGCACCCTCTTCATGCTGGGGTCTTACACCTCGGGCACTGAATGAAGAGGCTGCCATCTTTCCTGCTTATGTTCTCGCCCACGGTGCAAGCAGCGTACCGCCCAGTGTTGCAGCTTAAGGCCTTATTAAGGGTACCATTTCCTGTTACGCCTTAAGGGCCTTAACATGGGCTTAATAAAGGTATGCTTAATTAAGACCTAAGATGAACTTCTCACGGTCGTAAGATGCCTTCCAGCTCGCCACCATGGTCTACCAAACCATTAATATCAAGGTGGGTTCCTCCTGCTCATACAATTCCCTGATCCCACAGCTCACATCAAACATATTTAAGACCTGTCCACTCGACGTGGGCCCCTGACCAAAGATAACCTCTTGGAACCCCAGCTTCGGGTCTGGTAAAAATGCCGCGGCTGCCGCGCACTGCCGCGGCAACTGCCATGCAGCCTCTAAGATTTGAACAAATGTTCTGGAGGCTGAATCCACACAGTTTTGATGTTTTCTAGTCTCAATTCATCCTTTGGAACAAAAAAATCCTTCCCCAAAATTCGGTCACTCCACGCTAGTCAACTGCAAATCATCCGGAGGATCGTGGATTCTCAATGTCTCCTTGGGCGCACATCCTCTGCCGCATGCCATAAACTCATGGCAGGTCACCTTCAACGACTTATGGAGGTTTGTGGGACCCTCAGTGCAAAAGCTACTGCAAAATATGTATCTACAATGTGCATTACCCGAATGTTCATCCAGTTAGAATCTGTCTTTTTACACGCTGTAACGTATCTTCCTGGAGGCGCGAGGCACGAAGCCACCGCCCATCCAGGGCCCCACAGTGTTTAATTGAAATGCATGCACATGAATACATTCTAGTCATGTTCGCTATTTGGACTCGGTTTACAGAATGTTAAAAAACTACATCCACTTGAATTGTCGAGCATCCAGCTCACTTTTGCTCCTTGAGCTCCATTCCACTGCTCACGACCTCCCATGGGTATGTGTCTTTCACTAGGGAGCACCGTTGGTACACGCCTCTTCATGCTCGCCGTCGTTGGCCTCGTCCCGCTGCCTGCTGGCCCCTTCCATGTACGGGAGCTGACTCATCATACACTGCAACCATCACTTTCGGAGCTACTCGGGAATAAGTACGCCGGCAATATTAAGTGCAGCGCAAGTCACCGGGCTCTCTCAGAGCATTTACAGACGAAGTAACGACTCGCTACGTGGTTCTGAGGATGAACTGGGATCAATCCCGCAACTCAGATTAGTGGCGTTCAAAGTTGCTCCTACTCCTCTCCTACTCACGCTCCTACTCGCTTTCCTACTCGTCTTCCTGAACTCAGAAGGAGGATGAGCAGGAGATGGGAGTAGGATCCTTTTTGTTAGTAGGAGCATCAGAGCTCCTTTTTGCAAAATTTCTCTTACTTGAATTTCCTTCTCAATGACTGTTGCTCTTTACCCCGATATTTTTTCACAAAGTTGTAGCATTTCTCTACATAAACTGACCTATAGAACCACCTCCTCGGCCTTTTAAACCTTATGTAAAAAACATTTGCAACATTTTTGTTCTCCTACTAATCTCCTATTCGCAAATTGGGTGGGCAATGGTTTCAAAGTTGACCATTTTGAGCTCCTACTTATCATCACGTTCAAACCCCCTACTCCTGGCCATGCAATAATGGCTTGGAATATGTGGCTCAAAATTGACTGGGGGGTGCAGAATAACATTTCAGATGGACTAGATTTTACCCGAAAGAAAAAGTTGCATTTTTGACCGAGAAATAACAAGTAGGAGCTGAAGTAGGAAGATGAGTAGGAGCGCGAGTAGGGCCAACTTTGAACGGTACTATTTGGCCGACGTACTTGATGACTGTAACACTCACTTTCTGTTCCACATATTCCTATTCAGAACTGGCATGTCCAAAACGCAGCTGCTGTTCGAAGCTGATCACTGTCTACTGCAAATAACCTACTTCTCGTGCAACCTGTTGGCAACCTGACAGCGATGAAGGACACTAGACACAGATCATCGAACATGCTGGGACTATCCCTGTTTCATTTGTTCGAGATCGTCTTCAGCCGGTCACCCGAGAGAAACGATGCCCTCGTGATGAGCTCGAGCAAGTTTAACCCCTCTCGTGTGCTAATATGCTTCCAACCGCTCCCCCAGACTTTGCATCGCAAAAACAGGAGAATATGTCGAGATCACTCTGGAAGAGAAAGACAACGTTCTCAATAATTTATTCCAAATGCGCAGGCACTGACGGCTTGCTGTTGCGGAGAGTAACGGTGATGAAACATGGCTTGCGGATAGTCATAGTGGAGCAACAGTTGTATGGAATGCACGACCAACAACTAATTTCAAGTTCCTGATATCTGCTGCAAGCTGAATCTCCATACAAACTCCACAATCAATCCGTCACCAACGGAAACTGGGATAATTCCTCTTCGAGTTTGACACCTCTGTCCTGTCTTGATTGCCTCATTTATTTACGTAGCCCCAACCTGCTTACGCCGCTCTTGAAAGTTCACCAGAACCTCAGCTTGATGAGCGAAAAATCTTGGGCTAACAATTGATTACTGCATCAAGACTCCCATTCCGCTGCTTTACGCTTGTTCCAACGGACGCTACCTCTATTAGAATCTGTGGACATGTTCAAAAGGAATGCCTCCAGGAGTCAATAAACTTGAATGACAAGCTCTCCTTACACCAAGACGACTCAAGTTTTTGAAGGATAAACCACAAGCGCAGATAAAAAATACGGCGTTATCGAACAACGATGGACACACGTGTTCCATCATCTGCCATCAAAGTGCTACGCTTCGTGGATCACGCATAAGCCTGTGCCAAAGTCACTTAGACTTTGTAGGTTGGTCGAATGGATGGTAAAACAGACCATGCATTAAAGCTCTTCTTTTCTGGTCAAAGCTTCCCATTCCCCACACCTGCAAAATCTTGTAGCATAATTGTGTATATGTCCTACGAAGATCTAAGCTGTTCTTGTCTTGGGCTTGTTTTGAGGTCCCCACTTTCCACTGATTGCTTCTCCATTTTCCTTTTAGCTCTACCACGGTGGATCGAGAGATTGCGGCTGTGAGCTCAGCTAAGGGGTTATGGAGGAGTCCAGGGACCGTAGTGTACAATAGTGCCTGTACACTCAGATAATTCCTGGGCCCCGGCGTTCCTAAGCGGGACCGCGCCATGTAATTCTACCTACCTACCTACCGCGGTTATTGGCCGGCCACGGCCCGGGCTGTCCATGCCAGTCCCTATCTGGAGGGTGCGTCGTCTCTGGTTTGAAGGCCCGTTCTGCTCTTCCTGCCTTCATCGACGACTCATACTGATTTAGCAGATTACTCGCCCTCGTGCACACCGGTTTATTGTACCAACCCCTTGGTGCGTATCCCATTGTGCGCGCCCGTGAGACGGGTTTCCGGGAAGATGCGCTTTTCTTGTAAAGCGCTTCTTGCGGGTCAATGACTTTCCTGCTGTCCTCCATCATCTCCTGAATCCTCGCCTTCCCGCCTTCCCTCCTCTGCTGCACCGTCTTTTACCTGGACGACGTCCACATCCTTCCTTGCGCTCTCATCCTGCGCCCCATCTTCTCATCGTCCACCCTTGCCCTCTCCTCCTTCTCCCATTGACCGGTGGATCACTGTATTTTTGTTTGGGCGATGTTCAGATCATTCGGCGAATTGAATACGGGTCAGAATATTTGAAGGATGAGCTGTGTGTATTGCATACTGCAGTTTGACGACAGTCAGGTTAACAATTAGTTTTTGGATGGGTCCAACACCCACAAAGACCCATGAACCGAGCAACGAGGCCGCATAACAATAAGAGTTCAGTTGAACTTTGATGAGGTAAATCGACTGTGCTGAGACAAAAGGGAACCCAAGAAGCCGATATCGGAGACTCAACAATAACACTGAGGTCTGACTTGCTAAGAAGCAAACCCTATCAGGCCTGCTATTGTTCCCAGCGACCAGCAGGCAGCGGCTGCTGCGTGAGCAACCTTGGCACTGCCGACGGGAGTACGACAGCGATTCGGACGATTCTGCTAAAGGACAGCGTGGGCCCGCACCCACCAGGACGCATCCGTGCTGACTCGGAGATGTGTGCTTGTGGGGAGGAGGGGTGTTGTCGGTGTGCTTGCATCTGCCCTGCGTCGGGGACTTTGACTGAGCATGGGGAGCACTATCGTACCGGGAATCATTCTATTAGGTCCTTCATGTAATCTTAGCTACAGTGATTTTTGGTAATCTTTCAGCAGGATGGCTGCCCTGCACTCGATTTTGAGTCATTTTCTTTGTCCATGGGCTGATTCTGTTCGCCTTAAGAATGCGATTGGGTCCTCCACTTCAGTTTTTCGATTTTTCGGTCTGGAATCCTTTCTTGAGAGAGGAAATTAATCTGATGGGGCCACATTTGATCGTTCATCAGCAGAACGGCTGCTGTGGCCTCAATTCTTGTCGTTTATAGGCTCATTTGACTCGTATTAGAACTGTGGTTGGGACTATCGGCTGAAAATTCTTTATATCGCATGTCATATAATTTCTCATTTTCCACCTTCTCAAAGTGAAACCCCCCTGTGGATGTGCTATACATTGTCTTATGCCAATTTAATGACACAGGGCACTCTCTAATTATTCAAAGTACCGTATATGAAGAGCATAGTGCCTTGTGGGCTCTCAAAAGAGTTTACACAGCTGTTCAGCATGAAAACCTGGTTACATACAAACTCATGTACTAGGACTTTGCCATAGGGACCATTTGGCAAATTTAAGAGGCGTGCGATTATCCCGATCATAACATCAGCCTCTCCCCACAAAATGAGAAAAACTGAAGCAACACGTGACTGAATTCCGGCGTACCCACCCTTTTACAGCTAATGTCAGAACCGAAGGCGCGAACAAAAATTTCTTCTTTCGGGATGTTTTCGGAGAATTGTAAATATCTCAACCAGTTCTCCACCTATTTGAATGAAATGTATCTAGATATGTTGGGCTAATTTATGCGGAATTAGTGAGGAATTTGTGAAAATATTATGTATTAGGTAATTTGTGTTTTTCAGGCTGTTTTTGGGCCGAATGCATTGTAGCATGCCCACGACATGTCCCAGTGACCTAGTATTTGGGGAGGAACAACATTTATACCTGAAAAAACATGTGACAGAGCCAGAAATAAGGATAATTCAGTTGCAGTCCCTCCAGCACCATTGGATACATTTAGTGGTTTTGACAGTCAGAGATATTGTAAGGATTACATTTATCCAGGCATTTCATGAAATTCTGGCTCTTTCACATGTTTACTAAGGTATTCACGTTGTCCCTCACAAAATATTAGGTCACTGGGACATGTTGTGGGCATGCTAGACGGCATTCGGTACGAAAACGGCCTGAAAACACAAATTACCTGGACAAACCTGCCTCCATGTCGAGCAATGATTGAGCCTGTAATTCAGCCACAGTCTCGACGTTTGCACCACAGCAGGTTGGAAAATTAAAATCCTGTACACAGTCATTATTCATAAGCATGTTTCCTTGTATAAGCCACGGAAAGTATGATTCCAACCAAGCACCTTGGGCTCTCCAGAACCGTTCACTCAATTCTATTTGGATCATGATTTACTTTGTTTCGCTGTTTTTCTTCCCCTCGGGCCCAAAAATCGGACGGCGAAAAAACCCAACACAGACGAACAAAATTAAAGACCATGCGGTTTAGTACATTGTTTGAAGTTTGCTCGCATGAGGCGGCCTGTAGCTGGAAGTGAAATGGATTTATGGCCAAACGTTCGCGGGCTCGAGCAATCAGAAGATGGAGACTGATCTCCTCCGATTTGTATTTGCGGACCGGTTTATACGTCCGTGGAGGTTCAGGATCCTTTTGGGGAGGTACCTGAGTCGTCGATGAAGCGGGCATAGTGATAGAGAGCAAGCGCACAGCAGTCCGGAGAAGATATAGGGGGACTGATCGCACGTGTATATCCCAACATCAGGAAAATGTCTCAGGGGCATAGTTCCCCGATTAATTCTGTAGCTCAAATAGCTGGCTGTAGCTGTTGTAGCATCACGGGTGGATTTATAGCACTGTGTAGCCTGTGAAGGGACTTTGTAGTACTAGTAGCAGCTGTAGCTGTGAGCCATAGCTATGAGGAACTACATAAGAATGCCCAATATCTACGTAGGACTATGTCGCTTACCCCATGGCTACGGGTCTGTGATGGAGGGTTTGTCGGATTACAAGGTCATTGATGGACTTTCCATCGCATACGTACATGCTATACGAGCGCTCAGAACTGTATGGGTCACGCGTCACACCTAGTGTCGATTTGAATGAAAAAATACAGTATTTCTTTCATGCTTCGCCCCGTCCTCGATTGCGCATCGACATTCACGAGGCAAGACAACAGCATTATTATGCTCAGCAGTGCGGAGAGTACTACAAGGCTGAACCCGTCGACTTCGCGCTGAAGGCGGAAGGTGGCTGTGCGAGCATCGGAGCTCGGCCAACCGCGGGAGTCACGTGATCGATTACGATCTTTGGAAGTTGCCAAACAGACCGCAACACAACGTGGCCTCAACGCTCGAGCATGGCGAACGTCTTTGGGCTCGGTTTGTGGAACATCGCTCTTGAGCTCCTTCTGAGTCGTCTGCCGTTCGCCCTATCGTCGTGCGACTGCGCCTCGAACCCTACGCTACAACAATTTTGTGCTCGTACCTTGCATGTTGTACTCGAAGCCATGGTTGACCCTTGGTTGACTCATGGTGGTCGACACAAGGCACGAGCAAGTCCTCGAAACCCACCTGAAAGAAGTGAGTCCCAGACTGCCACCAAATTGCGAAAGTGGAAATGGGGGCGGTACATCTCAAGATATTCATTTATTTATTTTCAGACACTACTAAGGGCACGTGCAAATTAGACGACTTTAGGGCCGGTCTTTGGGGCCTACTCAACGACAACCCCGGCTGGACCCACTGGGAAGCTGTCAAGCACATCCACCAGCATCTTCTCGGTACTAGGAACTTGGTGCCATGGTTTTCAAGCTTGACATGTGTGAGACATGTGGGAGACAAAACCACGCTCCCCCATAAACCAGCACCAAGTTCCTAGTACCGAGAAGATGCTGGTGGATGTGCTTGATGGCTTCCCAGTGGGTCCAGCCAGGGTTGTCATTGAGTAGGCCCCAAAGACCGGCCCTAAAGTTGTCTGATTTGCACGTGCCCTTAGTAGTGTCCGAAAATCAAATCAAACACTTTATAAAATCTTTGCGGTTTAAATTTTCCTTTTACGGAGGTGCACACTTTAACGCCGGTTGCCTCCTGTCACCCGTTGTCATCGATTACCCCTATTTCCCGTTATTTCTCCTGCTGATCAATCCTTCGACCTCACACCTTCTCGGACGTTTGGGGACCAGCTCGCACACGTGGCATACGAGGCGAGCGCTACTTCATCTCGTTCACGGATGGCGCGAAGCGGCACAAAAAGGTGGCTATGATGAAGAAAAGACCAGAGGTTGAGAAGGAAATTATGAACTACATTGAGTTCATATTTACACAATTTGGGAAGCGCTGCAAAACCTTCAGATTCGACAACGGTGGTGCAGGCTGTAGCGGGGTTCTGATACATCATCTTGCTCTGCTGTGAAGTCAGCCATGATGTATCAGGATCTCACGTTAGAGACCCGCCATGATGTATCACCCGAGAGTAACCTCTCGTTTGGGTAATTCCTCGCGCGCGCCTGCCCGCTCGTTGCTCCGCGCCGCTTGCTGGCGCGTGGCTGTGTTGTCCCGCCGCGCCCAAAATGGCAGCTCGCCGCCCTCGCTTGCTGCCCAGTATTAGCCGTTGCCTGGGACGACGTCACATGTCACATTGTGGCCGGCGTGAGTTTAAATTCCGTAGATCCTACACCGTCTAATTCTGCAGATCCTTCGACGCAGCGAAGTTGCCTTTCAGTCCAAACACAACCAAAGGTGAATCCCTCCTCCTTGCGTGCCATTCTTATCTTTGACCATATGGTGCCGCCCTCTTGCGGTCTTCTAGCCTCCCCTTTTCAGAGGGTTATACTGAGGTGGGGCTCAGCATCTTTAGCTTTGCGAGCACAAGGTATGCGCTCGGATATTTTCATGGATAGCATGGCTGACCCCGTCCAATCTAGGACACGGCCTTGAGCGGGTGGACGAAATTGATGTGCGCCAGAACGAGGGTTCGTTCGGTGTTTCGTCTTAATCAGCTCTCCGACTGACGACAAGATATATATATATATGAGCGAATGCACCGCCATGCCGCACACAGACGTATGCAACTTCTCTTCGTCAATTCGACTTCGGATCGTCGCATGTCTTCCTCTCACAATTGCGATGGCGTATGTATTTTACCCAATATATTGTTTGTACATCCACTAACTAGCCAACCACCCTGAAATGCTTTCTGATTGCAGAAGTTGAATTGAGGGGATCCCTAGTAAATGCACAAGAGATTTAAAGAGGGGTGGATGAATGTGGTGCAGCAAATTCATACCGCCTCTGGAACATCGAGAGTAATTGAACCTAAGCACCTGTAGCCCCTGAAGGATTGACGAAAAGAGGAAGTGGCGCTGAAGCAAAATGCAACCAGCCTCCAGGGCACCCTGCCCGACGTTGATAGATATAACCTGTGGCGCAGCAGACGTATGGTCCCAACGCTCGCTGGGGCAGCGGAGTTTAAAAAGCTTCGGACACCCGTAATTTTACAAAGAGAGAGACAATTACTTAAATGAAACCAAGCATGACCTGGATTGGGAACAAGTTGAACAACGACAGGAAATTCAAGGTCAGTCAGAACGGGAGACACTGAGACTCGCAATGTAGGATACGGGCCTCTGCACTGCCGCTGCCCAGAGCCTCGCGCAAAATTGATGTACCCCAACCATGTGTACATGGTGACTCTGGCTCGCGGGACGTTCAAAATACTCGTTATTTCCGGAACCAAAATTTGTACTAGTCCAAAGTTGGTGGTGACTATGTTAAGCGCACCATACGGAAAAGGATCGTAGTTGCCGAGTCAAGAAGTTCTACAAACAACAATTTGTGCATCGACACTGCGGAGGTCTATTTCCCGTCAGATTTTTGTACCATTTCTCCACTAGCGCCTTGGCTCGGCCACGAAAATTGTAGAGGTCGTCCCTGGGTTCTGGAAGCAAGTCTGTGGATATGGCGCAACACCTTTCCAAGCTTGGAGAACTATATCCCGTGAGTATGGTATTAACACTAACAGTTTGGCGTACTATGAGATAGTCCAGAGTCATATTATCAAAGTTCTCGATGGCAGAAAATTGAGAATCCACATGGGCCATTTCCTATGAATAACAATATTCAGCTTAAGACTGAGTGTACATCTATGTGTGCCAATATCCAACCTTTTCAGCAGGGATCACTCTACCCAGGAAAGTCCTCTGTAATTCACATCGCCAACCGCGCACTTGAAGTGCTTGGGGATCTATACAATTCGACGGATTTAGAAAAAGATACATACGGAAAAGGGTAAGTAAATCTTGTGAACTTGGCTGGGCATCCCACCTGTTTCAGTTTTCCACTTGATTTTTCTTTCGTCCACCTGTGTCGTGGCCATATGTCTCGAAGTCTTCGTAGTTTCTGAGTCTAAAAATTCATCAGTGATCCACAAAAGCTACTGTACATGTTGAGAATGGAGACCTCTGTGCCGCCTCTCAGTCAAGTGTTGCAGTGCCTGTCTGTAGCCCTGCAACAGATGCCGATTTTTTGTCTTAGTATTGTTCGCTGAAGCTTGAATACATTTGCGACTCGTTTCAGAAATTTTTTGGGGGGAGATCCAAGCACTGTTCATAAGTCAGCCGTGTTCACTGAGTCACTCGTATGCACTGGATGTCACTGAACTGATCCCCGGCAGGAAAGAAACGAACGGCATAAGTGAACTCTGAGCGAGGACGTAGTCTTGTAATGCTTTTGGGCAATTCATTTGGATCCACCACCTGTGGGACAGTTATTAATGCACTTCAGTCAACCCTTTTCCCAGACCCATAGGGCCTAACTATTTCCAGTACATAATGGGTCCTATGGGGGGTAGATTTGGGTGAGGTTCCCATATATGATGGGAAGGACCACGATACATGGGGGGGGTGTATGGGATGTCCAGGTGTGTGTATCTGGGCTTCCCATACTGCCAATTTCGGCTTCCCACTTCTGATGTGGTACATTCCAGGGGGTCACGTCACAGATCCCAAATAAATCACGATATTGCATGCATTTCTGCACATATTGGGCTGCAGATAGGTGGATCGGGAAGCCCTTGCATGCCTTAGCCTGTGGAGGGTGTCCCATACAATAATATCAACATTTATGCAGCCCCAGTCAAATGCCCTGCCCCTGCTCATATGGGCTGGCACTAGTAGCATGGGGCACATATGGGCTTGCCTGTACACTGTTCAGGCTGTATGTGGTCTGTAGTAGCCTCCCAGGCATGGATGGGCTTGCCGTTTGGGGCACAGGGGTATATGCAATTTTGGTTTGTAGCTTGGGGAATGGATGGGGTATGGACTATGCTATCTAGGCTCATACCCTGGAATACAGGCCAGCAGTACAAGATGCATCTCATATTTCATCCAGACTAATACCTCAGGTACTGGCTTGCGGGAGAGGAGCCAGACTCAAACCTTGAAGTACAGAGGAGTGTATCATATGTCATCTAGGCTCATACCTTGGGTATGGATATGCAGTATAGGCTGGCATATAGCCCTTGTAAATGGGGTCAGCATGTTCTCTGCTTCTAGGCTCATACTTTGGGTATGGATATGCAATATAGGCTGGCATATAGCCCTTGTAAATGGAGTCAGCATGTTCTCTGCTATCTATCCAGACTTGTACCTTAGAGTACGGGGTATATAGTGTGCCTCATCCAGGCTCATCCCATGGGTACCATCATGCAGTCTGAATAGAGGTTTGGCATGGGGTATGCTATGAGTCCAGGCTGATACAAGGTGTATTGTACTTCATCCAGGCTCCCTCCTTAGTTACTGATATGCAGTATAGACTAGCATATGGCTTGATTCTAACAATCATCCCTGGTATATTTTTGAGTTCATTCCTGCATTGAAAGAAATGCATAATAAATCTGCGGTTCAGTTGAGATGTGACAAAAGTCAACAACCGCTTTAGTTGAAAACATAGGCTTGCATGGTTCAACTGACTTGCCAGACATGTATGGCTATCCATGATACCGGAGAATAACACAAATACACCAGGACATTGCTTGATAATGTCTCAAGGGATGGACCACAGCCCATCTGGAACATCCCAATCAAAACTGGGAGTTCACATGCATAAATGGTCCTTCCCATGACAGCAAGGACATTCCCATTGCTTATGGGAACTCCCATTGTCGTCTGGGAATTCCCAGCTTAGGGCTCACTTGAGATATCCACACAAACCATGGGAATGACCACACCTACTATATAGGGTAAACACGCATGGTCATGTGGGCATTCCCAGTTGCAAGTGGGAATGACCACACCTACCATATAGGTAGGCATGCGAGGGCAGTGTGGGCATTCCCAGGTACCAGTGGGAATGACCAAAACTGCCATTTATGGTAGTACCATGGTCCTTCCCACCTTCACAACTGGGAACAACCACACCTGCCATTTATGGTGGTACCATGGTCCTTCCCATCCTCACAACTGGGAATGACCACATCTGCCATTTATGGTAGAACATGGTCCTTCCCATTTTCACAACTGGGAGTGACAACACCTGCCACTTATGGTAGTACTGTGGTCCATCTCATTAATCACTGCATGAGGCCCCTTATAGTCAGACCCTGACTACGTGTATGGAGCTTGGTCTATGTCTGACTATAGACACTATAAACGAGAGAGTGAATAGACAAGTGCATATCATAGATGCTGACTACGTGTACAGTGCTTGGTCTACATCTGACTATGAACACTAGCGTGTATGGAGCTTGGTCTATGTCCATTGTCTGACTACAGACACTATGAACGAAAGAGTGGATAGACGAGTGGATTTTGTGGACCCTGACTACACATACGGAGCTTGGTCTACATCTGACTATGAATAGTTGCGTCATTTCTATTCACATAGTGGCAAATTTGTTGAGGGCCTTGAGGTAGAGCGTGGATGATATTTTATCTATCCTCTACCAATGTTGTTCGTTGTGCTGATTGGTCTAACCTTCTTGACGTTTCACCATTACATCATCTACAGTGGCGCCGGAATGTTCTCCACGCGGTCGTTTGGGCTTGTTTCTGCCCAGAATCACTGCAAATAAAATGTGGGCGGACTTGTTGAGTAATTTCAGGAATTTAGACGCATTTTAATTGATATCATACCGGTTTCGTTGTCTTCTAATAAAAATAATGGTGATTTTCCGAAAAATCGACTTTGTCAGATGGCCATATACTGGGAAATGGTGTAGATAGTCTGAAAGTACTCTGAACGTAGACCTGAATTATGCTTTGTTTGGCCTGAATTGATGTAGGTTTGGGCTCACAATGCCTTGGACAAGTTGGCCATTTGAGTATTTTTCGCCTTCTTATGCTCGAAAATGCCAAAAATGGCCAACTTGCACAGACCCGTGTGAGCTCAAATCCTTACAGCTATTGGCAGTACCGAAGGCGCGGATCGAAAATTTCCGTTTTGGGTGGTTTTTGATCCTCCGCAAAGAGTTGTCTCTAGCTCATTCAGTTCTGCACCGTTTGACTTGAAACCGAGCTAGAATTCCCGGAATAATTCATGCGCAATTAGTGATAGAGCTAGATCCCGAATAATACTCTATTTAGGTATGCCCCCCAAATCCAACTTCCCGCGCGAGATTTTCGTCTATGGGCCTCAAATCATGTCCAATGGGTCTGAAATTTTTCGAGGAGCAGTTATCATACATTAGGAACGTTGTAATAGAGCCATAACTAAATATATTTGTTACAAAGAACATCTATTGTGCTTTAGAGACAATTTGAACAGCAAATACATATTTGGCTCCAGTTCTTCGAGTTCTCACCTCAATATAATTCGTTATGGCTCTATTACAATGTTCCTAATGTATGACAACTGCTCCTCAAAAAATTTCAGACCCATTGGACATGATTTGAGGCCCGTAGACGAAAATCTCGCGCGGGAAGTTGGATTTGGAGGGCATACCTAAATAGTGTATTATTCGGGATCTAGCTCTATCACTAATTGCGCATGAATTATTCCGGGAATTCTAGCTCGGTTTCAAGTCAAACGGTGCAGAACTGAGTGAGCTAGAGACAACTCTTTGCGGAGGATCAAAAACCACCCAAAACGGAAATTTTCGATCCGCGCCTTCGGTACTGCCAATAGCTGTAACTTAGATAAAATAACATATGGATATGATCGTATTGACGAGTACTTTCACGCTGTATTCACCATTTCCCAGTACATGGCCAATTGACAAAGTCGGTTTTTCGGAAAGTCAATTATTTTTATTAGAAGACATCGAAACCGGTAAGGTATGAATTAAAATGCATATAAATTCATGAAATTACTCAACAAGTATGCTCACATTTTATTTGAAGTGATTCGGGTCAGAAACGAGCCCAAACGACTGCGTGCAGAACATTCCGTCGCCACTGTATGTGGATGTGTGTGTTCGACTCCCATTCTTGTACTTAGTTTTTGTTTTAATTTTAATTTTGCTTTATTTTGCTTTTCGATCCGCTTGTTTGAAGGAATTTCCTTAGCAGGCCTTTCCAACTATTTGAAAGCATAGAGCATAAAACATAATGTAGCCTATAACATGTCCGAGCATAAAACATAAGTGGGACACTAATGAATCATAAAAGAGAATTGTAGGTGCGCGTAAGAGAAAACTGTGGAATTAATCAACTAACCCCAATAGTTCTTCCGCCCTCATGACCACCGCTCGATCTTCCTGCGACGCGAGAACTGGCTCCATGCCATCCGGGATCTGCCTCCATTTTTCCTCAACAGTCTCGTAGTAGAAAGTATAGTGGTCCCGAAGCCTAGCACGCGACGCTGGCTGGAATCTCCTAGCATAGAAGATCACGGAGCGCTGATTATTAACCCCAAGCCGCATCGCGATGAGCGGAGGCTCCTGCAGCGCGTCACCATCACCAGGTGAGTCTGGGCTACGTTTACGCTTGCGGTCGCCAGCGTGAGTCTGTCCCAGCCCCTGAGCATCGTGATTATCGTCGTCCCGCCTGCGGCGTTTCGCCGGTCGCTCAAAGGAAGTATCTGTCGCAGGGGAGGGCTGAAGACGTCGGGCGAGCGCAGACTCCCGCCCAGTCGTACTGTTATGACGAGGTCGCGAAGAGCTCGGCCCCGCAATGGTGTTCGGCCGTGTGGGTGGACTAGGCGGAGCAGGAGGGGGGAGACGTGACCGAGGCTGCTCTGAACCTGCATGACGCTTCGGCTGTGTGGGCAGACTAGGGGGAGCAGGAGGTGGAAGACGTGTCCGAGGTGCCGGTGCGGGGATTTGGGCTCCAGCGTTGACGGGAGGTGGGGGACGTGACCGAGGGGGTGGTGCGGTACCTTCAGCTTTCCTCTTGTCTGCCCGCCGTTGGGCTCGTCGTCTCGCAGCGTCTGCAACAGCGGCGCCATATACGGGGCTGTGTCTGACCAACCGGAGAGTACGCCCATCCGTGCTCACGACAAGGGGAACGTCCTCCTGGTCTTCCAGTTGTTGATCTCGCTCTGCTATTAAACGACATCAGCGAATTGAAGGCACCTAAGGCACGAAATAACTCACCAGGTTCCCAGGGGACGATGCGGATGACGGGTTTCCCTTCGGGATCTTCGTCGGTACCCTTCTTCGCGGCACGTTCCAACGCAGGCATGAAGGAGTCGTACTCCTTAACGTTCGGCGCCTTCGTATTAAACTGCTCTGCGCCGATGACTTGACCGATGTTCTCGAGGGCGACTGGATAGTTGATTATGCGGAACTTGCCACGGAACGCCAGGTCGAGAAACTTCTCGTTCCAGACCATGGTGGCGGTCTTGACTTGCTCAGCGGTGAATAAGCCCGTCTTGAAACATATTTCAGCTGTTCTCGTCGTCAGCGGACTGGGACTCAGAAGAAAGGACCGAGAATACATACAGAGACGGTCCCCCATAATCGTCCCGAAACTAGAACGGTAAACGTCGCGTTTTCCCTTCTTCGTGGTCTGATTCGAATTCCTGGATGGGCGAGGAACATACAAGCGTGAGGCATCTTCCCCGCGCTCTTCCATTTGGAGCACCCTGAAGAACACCAAACGATCAGCGAAAATCCGTGCGAAGTAGAATCCAGCCTACCGAATCTTCGTCTCCAAATCCCCCATGAAGCCAGTGATGCTCGAACCATCTGCGAGGCGAACTTGCTCCATCTCGCGTGACCCCGCGAACGCGAAGGAGTCTCCGCCGCGGGGGTCGATGGCGACGGCGAAGATATGTATGCCCCATGTGTTGGAGAGTTGTTTCGCCTGAATAAAAATTAGTCAGAACGCTTTCGAAACCAGTACAAATCGCCGAAACGCACCATTTGGATCAGAGGCTCCGCAGCCTTCTTTGCCTGGACTTTATATTGACCTTTGGCGCGTAGGTTCTCAACGTGGTTGGCGTTGAGCTCCTTCCACCAGTTGTGCAACCAGGGAAGGCGCTCCAAAACAAGCGGGGTTTTGCCCATTTCAGCTTTGGAAAAGCCGGGAAGAAGCGCCTCGAATGCCCTCCGGGCGTCGATATTATACTGGGCTGCGGTTACTGCAACATTTTTAGAACCCAAGCGGCGGATTGAGATGGAAACGAGCTTACTGCCGGGTGGCTTTGGGTGATGCACGGCATGGTGCGACAGGTACATATTCCAGGCCGAAGTATTACGCAACTCCTGGGGGGTGGTGGCGCGGCGAAGCGTAGCAGGATCCTTGTTGCACGATGCGGCTAGAGCCGCGACTTTAGCGTCATATTCCTCCTCCAACGCGTAAAGCTGCTCGAGGATTTGCCGGGGAACGGGACCAGGAGTATAGCCGCACCCCATGACGTCCTCCTCCACGATCTCCTCTGGATTGAGATTGGTGGACTCAGGTCCGGGGGCGGACACCATCGTCGGTGCTCTCCTCTTTCCTTTCTCGCTGGTCGCCGTCGCTGCCTTCGTTTTCGTCTTCCGCCTGCTCGACTTCCCTCTTGCGTCGTCCTCGCAGAAACCATTGGTGGCGACTTCTGCCAGGTAGTCCCGCATGTCGTCGTCATCGTCCGCATCTGAGGCTGCCGCAGGTGAGTACCCGCGCGCTACCCGAGCCGCCTCGAGTTTTCGCTTCGCCTCCTGGGTGCGCCCATACTCATCCGTGCTATCATCGGAGCTAAGATCCCGGGAGGGCGAGGGCAAGCGTTCAGGTCGTGGGCACGCATTGCGACCGCCGATCCGCGTGCTAGTGGGAGAGCGACGAGGGGAGACTGGGGCAGGGGCAATTGCCAGACGGGAGACTGGTGGTCTGGTGTGGGCGGGAGGAATAGGAGGGGGAGGGCCTCGGGCTGGTGGTATAGGAAGGTTATGTACACCTTGTGCATGAGGTGCAGCGGGGGCGTCGCCAGCCTGCGTGGGCGGCTGTGGTGTCAAGGCATTGCTGGTGCGACGTGGCTCACAGGAGGGTTCTGGGGACCAGGTGCATCCCTCTCGCAAGTGCATGCCGGCTGCGAGTTCAGAAATCAACAGGAGTTGGGGGTGACCAGGGGCCTAGCCCTGACGACCACATGCACGACCCCTCCTGCAGCGACTCTGTTGCTTTGGTCACTGCAGCGATATCAACCTCCGAAAATTCGCCTGCATCAGTCACAGCGAGTATGGACAATAGGAAGAGATGATACAGACACATATTAGATAGGATGTTCAAAACCCGCACGAGCCGCATCCGGCATTTTGTCCATTGTGCAATGCTGCGGCTTTTTCTTCGCTGTTCTTGGTTAGCAGGCCGGGAAACGAACGTCTCGATGAACCGTTCCCATCATAAGTTTAAATTCTTGAAACAAATGGTTGATGAACAACGTCTAAGCATTTTGGCAATGCAAGAGACCCATCTCGAGGATACTTCTGCTGGCGAGTTTCACACAGTATACCATAGCTGGTTTAAAATATCCACTCTGCAAACCCCAATAATGCCTCTTCCACCGCTGGCGTTGCATTCCTACTTAACAAAAAATTTGCGGATGTTGAGCACATCCAAACGTTCGGATGGAACCTGGGTGAGCCCTAATGATTAGTGTTCTGTGGCACAAAGGTCGAACACTGACTATCCTAAACATCCATGCACCCAATACACCACACGAGAGAGACGAAATGTGGTCACGTCTCTGGGTAAAATGGAAGGATGACATACACCTCCCCCCTCCCGGACATTGTTTTGGGAGACTGGAATTTTGTAGAGGATGTGAGAGATCGCCTGTCTGGCGGAAAAACGATGGTCCCAGCCAGTTTCAGCCGCCTGAAATCATTGCTTCAGATTGAAGATGGATGGAGGGATAAATTCCCAGACGACCCACAGTACACATGTATCCAACGACGAACTGATCCATCAACCGGCCTACAACATGTGTCCCGATCAAGATTAGACCGAATATATGTACAACACAACCTTTTTGAAGCATGCAGAGCATGGCGAATCGATGGTGGTGTCTTTGGCACCACAGTGTTTAATTAGCTTTATCGCAACTTCGCAACTTTCCTTTGACACAAGAAAAATATAGTTCAAATGATTTTGATGCGATCCTAGTAATGTGCGCTTAAATCTTGCTTGACCTGTATAGTGTTTCCAACAAACCTGTGTTATATTATAAAGTATCAGCTATATACACCAAGTATCAACTGTATATAATAAAGTATCAAATGCATTTTAAATTTATTTACTTGTACACTTCATCGCTTTGAAAGTAACCATTAAATCTTTCGGGACCAGCGAACAAGCAAATTGCTACAAAGACCCACGGAGACCCAGAGAGACAACATACTCGGTACCACCAAAAGTAACCGAGCGCTTGGTTTTATTGGCACATAATGAAGCGTTTTGACATTTCTATGCATAAGACCATCATCTGGGATAGGTTTTACCCCTACCTGAACGTTGGATCAGCCTCGCTTCGCTCCGGCAGACAGCAGCCTTGGTGACGCAGAAGCAATTATTATTATTCGTACAACCAGTGGTCGGTCCAATGCTCGAGAAAAATATTTTATCGCATCGAACATGATAAATGAGAACCAAACAGACTCGGGGGCAAAAATAATACCGAAGTCCAATCCGCTAAAAAAAAGAGTAGAATTCCGCCAGTAAGGTATTGCAAGAAATGGAGTACTGGTTGAAATTCCATCCTTGAAGAGATACCATCCGGATCAATAGAAGAGAGGGAGGGTGGAAGAGTAGCATTTGATACTTCCGTGGAAAGGTTACGAACAAACGGTCAATTTGTGAGGACAGAAAAGGTCGGCGCCAACTAAAGTGGGTACTGAAGGAGTGACGGCCTGGAAGGCTGAGAATTGACCCTAGAAACCGGTAGGACAACTATCTGAAAAGTAGTAACACCAATGGGCGACGCAGATTTCCGGTAGGAGACCTTGAGGATTGACCGCCGGCAAGGCCTTGAATATTCTGGTAATGAGAACATGGCAGCCACCCGAGTAAAGCTCAGCCGGTCGGAGCGCAGGAATTTGATAAGAACAGTGCAGGTGCGACCACAGACAATTCAGAGTAATGAAAAGCGGAGAGGAGATCAAAAGGATCGGTGCTATCTGGGAAGCGGCCTACTTATACTGAAAAATCCTCGGAAGGATACGTGGCCGCAGCTGGATTATTAGCATTGAACTGAATAGGCGCAGTTTGAAATTACTGCGAGCACTGCGACTGCCTGCGCGACATGCTACGGGGATAATCAGGTGGATGGTTTTTACCTGCGGGTGGATCTGAAGAACGGTTGTCGCAGTGCCGCCTGGCGAAAGCGAAATTCTCCCATGAGATCTCGCCTCAAAGGGACAGTTTGGGCCGTCTGTCGTGGCAGGAATACCCCATCGTTCTGCGGCACAGTTTGCGCAGGATATCTTGAGGATATCTGCCGATGCAAATGGGGAATAAAATTGCAAATTTGAAGGCGAGAGGAGAGGAAAGCAAACGGGGCTAATCCTTCATGGGGTTATTGCACCGCCGAAGCGACATTGCTTAAAGAACGGTTAATATGTACACTTTTATAGGCGCGCGCGCGCTAAAAGCTGATCATGGGGCCAAAAGCCCCGAGGAAGCGCCGTTTATTGAGCGCTTCCAGAGGTCTGGAACCCAGCGCTTCCAAAGTCTCGGGCCTGATCTCCCAAAAGCGGAGTTTAAAAAGGCTTCAGACGGACATGCTTAATTTTATAATTCCAAAAAAAAAACCATAGTTGTTTCAACCCACATCTGTGGCAATTCCAGCGTAGCAAATTCTTCATCTCTCTAGTTATTTTCGTCCAATGGCGGCACTAGCAATATTAATGCCCCCGGGCTATTTCACTCGGCAGCAGGCTGCCTTTAAAGTCGTTGACCACCAAGAGGTTTGCTAGTAGCGCTACCATTGCGAATTCTTCAATCAACCTTCTGCGCTCAGACATTGCACAGGGGGCCGTGGAAGAGACGAAATGGCTCGGAATCTTTACTCAGCAGACGTATTTTGGAAGTGGATATGCCCGCAGTATTGATAACACCATGCCCGGGATACAGTCCTTCAAGAGAGTTATCATTGAGCCCGGGGCTTAACCAGTGCTGGTCAAATATGAATACGACACGCCATTTGCCGTATTGTACTCACATCCATATCGTATTCACCTGCCTCTGGGCGTATCGTATTCGTAGTCCCCCCCTTCTTTTTTTTCCCAAATCGAACGCCAGTGGACTATGGTGCCATCAAATTTTGCATTCAATTGATGGCACAATCCCAATTTAGACATTTTGTTCATTTGAATGGTCCCGTCTCACACTGTTTGCCAGATAGCTTGGCAACGGTTGCACCAATTGCCATGATCCTATAGACATTTCGACTCAGAATTGCTGTGGCTATCCAATGCACCAGGCCCCGTAATTTTCTGTGTAGGCAAGGGCAAGCTGTGCATTTAAAAAGTGCAATTTTGCGTTCACTTAAACGGTCCCATCTCGCACTGTTTACCTGATCGCTTGGCAACGGTTGCACCAATTGCCATGATCCTATAGACATTTCGACTCAGAATTGCTGTGGCTATCCAATGCATCTCCTGAAGAGATTGGCCTTTAACCCTCAGCTTATATATTACAAGAGAGGAAACTAGAGTATTCTACAACAATCTGCGGGATTCTACATTAGTGATCCGCTGAGTAAGTCCGCTCGGGGATCGGCCTGATTGCCCTTATGGTCAATTCTCCAACAGCTGGGTGCCGAACACGAGTACAATGTTGATAGAAGTGACGGCAGCTTGCGACCTGGCATCATTTCCTTTTTTTGAACCAGTCGTATATACCAAGTAGACGGAGATCTCACACCAATGGAGCGGCTCACTCGCTGATGGTTGGAGTAGCTAACGCATAGGAGGCATCGCTCGACCAACGCTTTTAAGTCCGAGTTAGCAAACCACAATATAACACATATGCATCCAACCACGGATTAAAGCTGAAGAAATTGAATCAGGAGTCAGTGCCGGGCAAGGGTGTTGAAAATAGGGTCACTTTAAGACCTTCTTGACCACAATCGATCCTAGTGCTCGGTCCTGTATCAAATTGTGTGAACAGAGTCGCGTCAACCGTGAGGCAAATGCGCATATGGTCTGCCCAGTCGTCATTTGGATTGGATCGACAGTTGGGCATGCAACATCAAAATTGTGCACCAGCGGCAAAACCTTGTCGGAAACAATGGCGTAATCAATTACTGATTCACCAGCATCCTTTGACTTCGAGGTCGATAAAGAATGTCTTCCACTTGTATCCAAACCCGTGGGTGACATCGTAATTCATATCTCAATTTCGATCTTCCCCCTTGACCCCAGATTCTGGTTCTTCGCCGTCGACTAGATGGCTGGTCATGTACATACTACTAGTTACATAGAGCACCAGTGACTGAGCCACATAATGTCACGCATTCCATGTGTCAAGGCTTATTAAATTTCCTCAATCCGTGTTTCACTGAACACTTCGGACTTTTTGCACATAAAGTTATAGCCAAGAGGGTTATGCATTGTATAAAAAATGATTTGGGACCAAAGGTGTCCATGTTGAGCTAAAACTGACCAAAAGAAAAGTTGATCACACCGTGATATGGGAGGCAAATAGATGAGAAAATTCTTACCCAGTATTTGTCATTATTTGGTGTTTGTCCCCAATCTCCCATTTCTCTCACATTCCCCATCCCCATTTGGTGGTGATTGAAGTCTCCTTCTGTAAACTCTGCCTTAACCCAGACACCCTGCATCCCGTCCTAGTCAAATAGACCCTGGTCATAGGTCCATTTTTATTCGATGGCTTACACAACATGAGCGCTCTGGTAATCATAGGATGGTGGGCCGCTCCACAACCACTTTTGATCATTCGAAAACTCTCCACCTCCTGTTGCTCACTTCCGTCAAAAATTCCGGCCTGAATCCCCAAATAAAACACCTTCATCTTTTTCGGGATAATTCCAAAAATCCGTGAGGCCTCCGCTGGCTTCCAATCCCAGTGAATTCCAGTGATTGCCAGATATTTGTCACCTCTATCATTCCCCGTAAAGCATGCCTTCATATATGTTACTGCTCGGAAATTGTGACGTCCGTGGCGAAGACACGGGTAACTACTGGTACAAAAAGGTGGATCCCATCTCGACAGCGAAAACGTCCATTCAATTGCCCACCGGATGCAATCACAAAATCCAAGATTCCTCGTGCTCCCCAATTGCATACCTGAACAGAAATATTCATGAGTTTGTTTTCATTACAAAACTCGTCCCTTCATCTTGCCCCGGCGGGATGCGTGACGCGTGATTGTCGATTTGAACGAAATAATTAACCGTTCTTTAACGAAATGGCTCCTCGGCCGTGTTATTTCCCCGTATATCCGTGCTCCTTTGCTCGTCTCTCCGCATCGTCTGTGTTTAATTCCTTTTGTACTGCTTTTTGCTGTGCTTTCTTGATGCCCGTCTCTTGTAACCAAGGTTTGACAAGAAGCTCGTCAACGTGGCGAGCCGACGCTAGAATAACGACGTCAATATCGACATCCCCAACGGAGCGAGCGAATGGCCTGCTGATAGAAAAGAGTTGTCGGACAATGGTCGGAATAATGGATGTACAGGACCGAGCCTTCTCATCATTTCGGGAGCAGAAGAACGATGCGCCAAGACGGCCTTCTGCACGCCATTGCTGGCAGAGGGTGTAGGCAACGGTTGACTTACCGGTACCAGCCATACTGCTAAGCCAAAACAAGATGCCCTTCGCTTCGCTCCGGCATTAGTACATTGCATAGGGTATCAAGAAAGCCAGAATCAAACTGAGTTCATTGACGCAGCTACATGAGAACCAGCATATTTAATGAACAGTTCAAAAAAAAAGACCCCACTCATGCAAGGTTTTCAAATTTGTTTCCGAAGCCCACAGGAGCGCTCCAAAATATGTGGTGTTCGCTATACCAATTCGACGTCAGTTCTGACGGAAGAAAGCAAAAACATATACGGACGCACCTCTAATACGTATTACCAGGATATTTGATGTGGAGTTGAAATGAAATCGCAGTGGGGAGTGCGAACTGTCAATCATAATGAATAGATGGGAGGTGGTTATCATTGAATGCACAGTAGACGCACTGGTAGTGTTGTTGTGAGGCTATTAGTGAAATGCAAAGGGATAGAAACAGGATGCGCACTGAATTTCGGACAGATGCCGCCAAGCCATGTAGGAGGCGAATGGGCCAAAGGATTAAAGAAAGACCGAAGCTTGCCATGGTACCCTCAAATCTCGATGAGTGTGCTGTTGTTTTGAGACCACTTGAGTTGGATGACCATGTGTCGCTTAAGTTTAGTCGTGATTGGCTGAAATCCTGAGTCTTGATGTTCGCATGGTATTGCGGGATCCTTGGATGCCTGGGGAATGTGCCTTGTGTTGATCAGAGAGAATGTGTTGTGGGTCTTGATAGTCGCAGAGCTTGATCAGGATGCGGCGCGCGGTGTTGACTGTTGACTTTGGCGAGGCCGATGCTCAGAGTTGACTCTTGATCAGAATCTTGAAGGGAAGAAAGCCGCCAGAAGGTGCAGTCAGTTCTTTTGCTCCGAGCAAGGCGACAGTAAGATGTGGCTGCGAGGATGATGATGGGGGAAGAAATGACGAGGCTCTCTTAAAGCGTGGCTCGAGCACAGGTTTGAACATCGCAACTGTCTCACAAACCAACGGAGCCCAAATTGGGCACCTCAGAGGCGCAAGGATTTGACGGCCCGTAAGCTGCGGCGTAGCAGACCATGGGGGCGCAAGAGAAAAATGAGTTAATTGAGCCTTATGGAGAAATGAACCAACATGTGCAATGTGATGAGCACCGCCGAACGAGCAAAATCTTAAAGAACGGATAATATGAACGAACTCTTGGGGTGTCGCATGCCCAGGCTGTCATTTGCCCCCCTGAATGTTCGTCAGTTAACGTTAGGAACTTCTTGAATCTAGTTCTGTGGCGCATCACATTACCAATCGTTTAGCGCCTGCGTTGTTGCGCCGTTGATTCAAATCGCTGATGATGAGTTCTAAATACCTTGTACTTAAACTCGTATATGCGGGAGACATCCCGCCAATCCTGAATATAATAGCTGTATGAGCGATATAGTGTCAAAAAAACAGGTTTCATCGAGCTCAATTCTGTAGATACAACTTGTGTTTTTCGTTACAACTTCCAAGGTCACCAATTTTTACAACCTCCTCGATGACAACTTTGAATGACTACATCTTTTTTCATCAACAACTTTAGTCGAGCGATCGGTGCTTGTTTATATGTAGCAGTCGAGAATTCGAGAGTACAGAAGCTCAGATTGTACTATTTCGGCGGTAGATTCAGGTTACAGGTCAAAGTCCCTCGTGAATTGAATGTGAGTGTGGGTTAAGACTGGAGGAACTCCTTAGCGCCGCCAGTGGGGATACCCAGCTCGGATACAGCTTCACAGATAGTTCCACTCTCCGTTGAATCAGCGTTTGATACCACATTGGCAAACAGCGCTGCATTACCTCACTTTATGGAGAGCTTTCAGGCCCCGTGCAAAAGAACGAGGGCACCTACACCAAATCTGAGCACACAGTTTTGCTCAGAATCTCGCTGACGTTTGAATGATCGGATTTTTCCGTTGAATCAGCGTTTAAATACCACATTGGCAAACAGAGTAGTTTTTCCTGAGCTCAATACCATTCTCAATTCACAGAAGATTGGAAGGAGATGCCCAACGAGATTCTGAGCAAAACTGTATGCTCAGATTTGGCGTAGGTGCCCTCGTTCTTTTACATGGGGCCTGAAAGCTCTCCATAAGGATAAATAATCCGAGATCGGCGTGCGCGTTTCTATCTCGGAGGATGAGTTCGAACTCGTGATGAGCCTGCTCGAAAATATCGCCGACCAGAAGGTAATACCTGCACACTCGCTGAATATTCCTTTGGTTTAATCCTTGAAATTAGGTTCTTGGGGGCGATGGACACGATTTCTTGTTGTATGAGCATTTCTTCTTGAAGCCTCTGCCTGCGGATATGTTCGCATCCTACGTCACTCCTTCAGGGATACCTCCCCCTGCACTGCTTGTTCGAATTGCCGGACGATCTATCCGCACTGGAAACAACGTAGGTCGCTCCTGCAGGGTCGCAGAATAAGGCCCTCGCTCAATGCATGTTTCTTGTGTCCGAAGTTTTCCACCAGCTAATTATTACTCCTTAGTGTGATGAAAATGATTTCCTCAACGAGTCCTACATCTGTTTCCGCAGGCGCGACAACAAACCCGTCCGCAAAACGCGTGCCTGCCAGGTCGTAAACAATGCAGACAAACTTGCCCAGCTCGACCAGAATGTGTCCCACGTTCTCGACATAGCAGACGCGCTGCTCGCGCGAGAGAACGTCAAGCAAGCGGTGGCTGTAAAGTCCCACAACTTTTGGCGCGCTCGACAGTCCATGGCTGATCTGCTGCGCAAGTTCCCCAGCTTGATCACGAAGGCAGATGAGGAATATTCCCCCTCGTTTGGTTATCCGGACAACGCTGTTGAGGGTCTGCAGGCCCCCAAAGTCAAAATGATCCCTCCCAGCGACCCAGGACCTCCAGCGACCGCTTCCGCAGGACAGGCTGTACTACCATCGGAGCGGTGTGCTGCTATCCAGCCGGAGATAATGATGCAAAAAGAATCCGAGGAAATCAAACGCGATAGTGAAGTGGACGTCGTCGATGTAAGATCCCCAAGGACGCCAAAGTTTCTTTCTTTGCTCACACAACTCGTAGGATCCATACCAGCAGTTCCTCATTCCGCCCCGAGAGGATGTGGGTTGATGTATGCGCTACCTAGTGCTTGAAATTGCTCATTTCTCGGCCCGAGTTTTACCTCTATTCCTTATCCCTCTTGCAAAAGTGTTCCTTTTGACATTCCGCACAGATGTGCAAGACAGATTTCTATTTGGATCAAAATTGAGTGAGGTAAAAAAAAAACCTTACCTTCAATTTGGCCACTGGCGGGGGAAATAACGAAAAAGTGGGTGACTGTGGCCGTGTATAGGGCCAAAATTTTTCTCCGACCGATTTGGCCACTAATTTTTGGTAGCGGCAGCTAGGTGACCGGCACCATACCGCCATTAGCCTGTTTGCGCTGCAGCCATTGGAGCCATCAGATGGCTGTTTTACGTTGCGCAAACTGATGGCTAATGACTGATGAATGGTTGGTCAAGCAAATTCATTTCAGCTTATTTCATGTTAAAATGATGGATAATAATGCAATGGATGTGTTTGAACCCAGCGGGCTGAGTGCTCACTGCACAACAATCCGAATTCTTGCCAAATTTGGCAATATTGGATGAAATGCGAGATGTTCCCCTCAACACCTGGCCATTCTAATGTATGTGACTTCTCAGACTTGGAAGAAGCTCAATAAGCCAAAAAATCAAGGTAGAGGTCGAAGCCATTCAAGCCATTAGCCATCAGTTTGCACAACGCAAAACAGCCATCTGATGGCTCCAATGGCTGCAGCGCAAACACTCTATTATTCCCCTCCTGAGTTTCTCTACCATAAATGGATGAGCCGGTTGTCAGGGGTGGCTGCTGTTCAGTGCGCATGCGTTATGGCCGTGGGGGCCGTCGCTTGTTGGATCGGCGCAGTAGTTCTCATCCCTACCTCACGGAGCTGCGTAATCACCGTCACCACGTCGGCGACGACCCCGACGAAGAGACTACGCGTCGTCTGTTGGGGCAGTGGCGGTTTGATGCTGACTACGCGTTGTTTGGGCCTGCTGAAGAGGTAAACCGCCAGCTGGTCAACGAGTATGATAGCAGGTCGGTATTCGTTGTGGTCGTTCTTTGCTATGCTAACGCAAGATGCCCAAGTAGCCATGCTCATTCTCCGTTTGAAGGTATATACCAACTTTCAAGGCGACAAGTACCAGTTTCCAAGCCGGCACAAAGCCACAACTCGTCCTACCACATCGTTGACTATGTATGAGATCTTTGTTACAGTGGCGGCAAAAATTAATGAGCGGGGTCGTTCGGGCTCCCGGCTCATTACTTGGCTAAACCACTCCAAATAATCCATACTATGCCATAGCCATTCTCTCACAAGAAAACAATTCAGTGTTTTCTGAAAATCGAGTTTGTGGAACCTTCTTGTATGCAAAAATGATATATATAGTCTAAAAGTACTCAGACAGCGGGCCGTTGGAATTCAATGGATCTGGCATTGACGTATATCCGTCGAAATCAAACCCGTCAAATTCCGATGAATTCCGGGCTAGCCGTGTAGGAGAGGGGGCTGTTGGCGAGACGTGGAGGGCCTGGCCTCGAACCCAGCGAAGGGTCCGCGCGCAGGAAGTGGTTGGTGAGACGTGGAGTGCCCGGCCTCGAATCCAGCGGAGGGGCACACGCGCAGGTGGGGGCCGGTGAGATGTGAATGGACCGGCGTCGATTTGAGCGGATGGGACAGTGTGGATGGTGCGGCCTCGAATCGAGCGGATGGTGCGCGCACAGCACTGTGGACAGAGTTGGCAGTCGGATCAAGTGCCAAGACATTTGATCGCTTTTTTAGGCATTTGATCCGACTGCATCAAGATCGACTGCAACTCGACGCACTCGGACCGACTGCAAGCCAAGCAGTTGGCCAGAGTGCAGTCAATCTGACTGTTTCCCCGAGGATTTTCTCCCCAGCCTTCCTAGTGTTCAATTGAGTCCCCGGATATTCAAATTTGTGCTCAGTTTGTCCTTGCTTGAAGCGGAAGCCACAATTGACCTTCTTCCACTTCTTCATCCAAACGACGCCTTGCTCGCCTTTTTTTTCTTCCACCAGCAATTCCCCTAAGTTTTTTGCCTCATTTAACCTCACCCTTGTCCCCTCCTCGTCTCTAACGCCACCTTCATATCCCGCTTGGCCGAACTTGCGGTGACCCGCTGCTGGAGCCACTCATGGCCCCAGAACGCACCCAAAAGACTCGAGAACAAAGGAAGAAGTGCCGGTGCACTCCGTATTGTACCAAATCCCGCTCAGCACGTACTAGACGGCGTCATTATCGCAAAGCAGACCCGGCATTCAGCCGAGCCTCGGAATCTGAATCCACTTCGTCTGAGGATGAGAACGAGTCTGAATCTGATCACACACACCCCGACGTACCGCAAGAGGCTCCCATAGCCAATATTATGTCCATTGACCCTCCTTTTCCCGCGCAAAGTCTTGATTCTGCGGATGCATTGAGCGAGTCGCAACACAGCCAATGTATGGATATTGATGCGGAGGAGGACACCGAGCACAGTGCATCTGGAATTCCCGGGTATTTCAATTGCCTGATGCCAGAGGAAGATGAGGAGTTTGAGATTAAGGCGTGGAGTGGGTTCGATGAGGTGCAGGATGCAGATCGGCCGCTCTCGCGAGAGGAGATGATCGTTCAGCTAGAGGAGATGATTGGTCCGGACCAGGAAGCTGACCTGTGGGCCATGCGTGCGTCTCACAAATTGGACTCCTTGTAGCAGCAAAAATTGACTCAGTCTTTTAGGGAATGATACTCTTACCAGCCAAGACCGTGACAATATCCGCGCATTTAAGCTGAAGATGATGTCAAATATGGCGCGCGATGTTTTCAAGCAAATGCGCTATGTTTTTGATCACAAACTCGCAGAGATTTCGCGGTTTTTTTTCCCACGGTATAACCACCCTCGAAACGAAAATTTTGCTCATAAAACACATTTTTCTGGTTCTAAATCTCGAATCCTGGCTGAAAATGACCAAGATTACGGCTTGACATGAAGTTCCGTCTGCTACCATATTCATCAAAGATCCTTGTGGATGTTCGCATGCACCCGTTGGCCTAGGTTTGTGCCTTCGCCGCACAGCACGGCGAACCTCCTCCTCGAGTTCCGGCACAAAAAAAGGTTGGGCTGACGGCCGCGAGTTAAGATCAGCCACACTCACGGCAATTGGACCAGTTGTTCTTCTTCAGCAGGGTGGGTCCCCTAAAGCAAGTTTCCGAATGTGAACTCCACAATAAATCGTTACTTAAATATTAACCCCCACGGGTATTTTTCAAAGATCCTTGTAGATCTTCGTATGCGCCCGTTGGCCCAGATTTATGCCCTCACCGCACAGCAGGGCGAACCTCCTCCTCGAGTTCTGGCACGAAAGAAAGTTGGGCTGACGGTCGCGAGTTAAGATCAGCCACCCTCACGGCAATTGGACCAGTTCTTCTTCAGCGGGTGGGTCCCCTAAAGCAGGTTTCCGAATGTGAACTCCACAATAAATCGTTACTTAAATATAAACCCCCATGGGTATTTTTCGTCATGGCGGCTCGGAGTTAAGAAAATGATCCTAGTGGTGGGACGGTTCAGTTCGGTTCAGGTTCAGGGCCTTTCGCTCTGAACGCCGAACCTGAACCTGGCGTTCGGTTCGGAGAGTCTCCGAACCTTGAACCTGAACACGCGTTCAGGCTCGGTTCAGCGTCTAAGACATCCATTGAAAAACAGCTCGAGCCCCAAGGAAGCCCTGCAAGTCTCGAAATCCCCGCAGTGCAGTTTGCCCATCTACGATATCATAATGCCTCGCAGCCGCCCCAGCTTTTCTGTCGCGGCCCTCGAGCTGCCCCAAGGACACGAAGCTGAGTAAATGGAGCAGACTGCTACGGGGTTCCATATATTCCGGAAGGGCAGTGGCTAAGTCGTCCATGTAGCGTATCTCCGGGGACCCAGGTGGTAAGGCCCGGCCGCCCGCGTCGTGTAACCAACTCATGCTGTGTCACAGTCCTGCATTTTGTGTTTCGCAATCTCACATACCTGGAACTGCTCGACCTCTCCGACCGTCTCCCGCTTGAAATATGCGCGGGTCTTGCCCTTATGCCTCATCCCACCATGTCGCGTTCAACACCATACCAAGCTCCACAGCCTTGCATGCCGGTCTCCTCGCAAATGCGCGGCTGCAATGCATCATATTCCTTACGCTGGATATGTATCAAATGACCGAGGTCCGTCCACATGCGGAAGTTGTGCGCTTCGTATGGATTGCTCAAACGGATTTCCACTTCGACTGGCTGCAAGATGCAGCCACGGGCGACGACTACTGGACGCTCGCCGAGGCGTTCATTGCCGCCAAGCAGGCAGGGAACGTTGATAGTGGGTGTTCCTGCATTACGTTCAGTGAGAATTGAAAATTAACTTGCCGGTCACCGATCTCGGATACGGACAACTCATGGAGGACGTGATTGGATGAGTCAGCATGTTTCATTTGGATATTCCCGCTCTCCCGTTTAATAGCTATTAGTACCTCCGATCTCACTCGTTCACTAATGATGGCATTTGACGTGGTGCGGAACTGTGGGTGTGTATTAGCGGTTCTGGATTGTGCTTGAGTGAATCGCTACTTTTCTGTTCAGGCGCATTTCTTTTCTGAGTGGATTGCTACCTTACATCGGGGCCAAGATCTTGAATTGGCCGCTTATTCACTGCTGATTGTTGAATTTTGCCTGCAATCCATTTCACCGTTACAGCTTCCAAACTGATTCATGTTCATTCGCGCTTCACCTGTACTACACCGCCGTTCGGAATTGATGTCGATGGGAGATCTGATGACTGATCTCTGATGTCCCACGGCTTGATGTTCCCAGACCTCTCACGAATGTTCCTGGAATATGGAAACATTGATTCACAGCCAATCCGTAGTCAATACCTTCTTACAACCTCCCAGCGTACATATTCCAGGAGCTTTCACTGGATATTTACAGACTCTTGCCTCAAATGTAAATTGACTATTGTTTCTGGGTACAGAGAATGCGGAAATTGCAATAAAAACATTTTATTGGATACTTTAATACATTACAGATTTAAACTACACTTTCACCCCTAAAGCTTCACCACCTTGGCCTAGGCTACCCATGCCATGCCCCAAACCACTTCCCCCATCCCAGACTGGTAGACAGCAGCGGGGCCGCGGCATCCGGACACAGAGGAAAACAATGACTGAAGCGGGACTGTGAGGAAAGACATCAGATCCGTTAAAAGGTCATGAAATGGACATGCACCCCAGCCAGACAGCACCCCAGACATGTCGGCATGCCAATGGGCGTCAAGGTGAAACATGAAGGCAGTGAAGCTGGAGGAGGGGGATGGCATTAGCAGGTTATATGATTGCGGCCAAAAACACGCACCTTACAGAGTTGGTGTTGGCCAAGACAACGACCTGGGATGCAATGAGGAAGGAATAGTTAGCTTGAACTTATATAGGGACTGGCGGGCTCACACTAGATGCAAGTAGGCACCTGAGGGCGAACACGGGCGGAGGCAAGCGGAAAAGGGTGGTGATGGGGGGGAAGAGGAAGAAAATGATGAAGTCTGTCAAAAGTGGTTCGAGTTTATGATGTGCGGAGCTTGAATTGGTGATGCGCACGGACATTTGATGTGGGTTGATAAACTGATGGGCTGATTTGACAAATGCCTTGGCAACACACAGTATTTTGACAAGGCTCCGGCTGAAATGTCCTTACAGGTCCCAGCACTCTCGTGCAAACATTTTGCTAGATATTTGTGGAACATTCGTGATTTGATCTCCAAGAAATGTTACCCGAAACTGATCCCCAATGATCTGTCCCATTGACATCCAATCAAAATGGCGGTGTATCGTAGACCCGTTAGTGATAATGCACCCTCATGTGATAATCCGCTGATGGCTACTTCAGTTTTGCCCGGGATCCTCCCAGAACACTAGGTTATATGTATTTGTAGTATAGTGAGGATATAGCCAAATTTTGGACCTGTAGCATAAGAACTGGCCTCGAAATAAAATCAACAATAGCCGAAATCACTAAATACAGGCATTTTTGATCGCCCAATTATCACTCGGGCTCTAACATTTTTCTCACCCATACAACCTGCGTCAAGAACTGGAATGATGATTCTGTGGTATCAAAGCGACGTATCTGCTATTTTTCCCGAGTTGAAAAAACCTTACGGACATAGATATGAATATCTTTGTCTGATTATCCCTTCAGGGCAAAAAGCGTCCCGATCACCGGCTTTCCCATTACTCTACCACTTCTTACTCAAAAAAGCTGGATTTCTGGGAATACTGAGTTATGACACTTCAGAATGTTCAGTCAAAAGCCGAAAGCAAACGGAGACAAGGGAAGGCCGGGGTGAAGTGCCATCAGCGGCATTATTATTACTGGGTCTGTGATAGTATTGCATGTTGATTCTCGTACCAATTTTGGGTCTCGGGAGTTTGCCACGGACTTCGCCAGTGTGATTGACTGTGATGTTCTTTACGAATCTAAATTATATTCATCCTGTCATGTTGGTCCCACGTGTCGAGCCGTACTGCTGTGAGACACGTGACCCTTTCTCAGCACGCACCTCGGACGTGGCAGCTGCAATCTACTGTTACCCTTGCTCGCCCTTCTATGGCCAATGCTGCAGACCCATTGCTTGTCTCCAACGACCTATCCCTTCCACCGGATCTTGTAGTCACGCACTTCGATTTGAGACAATCCTTAAGGGTCGGACGAACAGGACTTGACTGGTGAGGTGGACAAGGTGGATTCTAATACTTTCGAAATCGGCAGGGTGGCGGACATATTTTTGGGGTCAACGACGAAGTCCAAGAGGATCAGAGGACAAAAGGTACGCAAATCCTGGTTTGCTTCAGTACTAGTGTCTCAAGCATAACAGGTGGCGATTAAAATATTTCGGGGGCTTCATCTCGACCGAAAATTGCTGGAGCTGGCTATCAGGGTAGGCATGCGTATTTCCACATAACTTTACCAGTTGGCTCAGATCCTCCAACGAAGCATATCTGCGTCATCGCCAACGACTGGTCCAGACTAGAGCATCCGAATCTTCTGCCTTTCCTTGGGATTTCCCTCGACTTGGGACCTTCTCCTGCGCTCATAACTCCCTTTTGTCAGTCCGGGAGTATCATGAAATACCTGACCGATGCTCCAAAGTCGCCTCAGGAACGTCTTGTTCTCGTGAGTCCGTAAGGGATTTCCATCACTTCTAAGCTAATCCACACATCGCAAGGTTTCCGATATTGCACAAGGTCTTGCATATCTTCACGCCGAACGTTTGGCGCATGGAAATTTAACAACGGTATGATCTCTGCTCATCCCGCTCCGCCGATATCTCAATGTATACATATATTTTCCAGAGGAAAATCCTTATCAACAGCGCCGGAGTCCCGGTCATATGTGGCTATGGCCTCGCCCACCCATCCGGACATTTTTCAAAGAATACCTTGATTTCACCGTCTACGCGTTTCACCGCCCCCGAATATTTTAGGAAAGACCCGGCCCTCAAACCTACAGCAGGAGATGTGTACTCGTTTTCAATGGTCCTACTCGAGGTACGGTTCTTTGGCGTTGACAGAACTGCCCGTTTATGCTCCCCAGATCATGTCCGGTGTGCGACCGTACCACCATTTAGACAATGAATTCGAGGTCGTAATGCACATCACCACCGGTGGTAGACCTTCTCGGTCCGATTTGGATCCTCTCCTCATGTCGGACCGCCTGTGGGGGTTTTTGCCTCAATTATGGAATGATCAACCTGCCCTCCGGCCAGATATGAACGCTGTGCTGGTGGCACTGCAATCACTGCTGTGCGTCATTTCCACCAATACATGTCCTGGTTCACATAATACCTTTCAGGCAAGTAGTCCTCGAAAACCCCGGCAGCAGCGGCGAAACTGAGGTTTGTCTTGGTCGTTTGAAGGTCGCTGAGTCTAATTTTTTCATAATAGTCTGATCCTTCCGCATTCAAGTCAGGAGGTGTAAGCCTGCACATAACTGTCCTCTGAGTCGTTCACATATTACCTGAGCTCAGGTGGATGACTTTGAGAGCGACGAGGAAGTCTCTTTCGGGGTTGGGCTATCTTGATCTTTAAAATGCTATTGGCTGACTAAATTGTTCAGGATCCACGCCTGTCGGATATCAACTCCCAGAATCTTCACCGCTGCATCCGCAGAACCGGCCAATATCCGTTTGACACAGGAGGAAATTCCAACATCTATCGGGGTCAATGGAGCGACAAAAATGGTTTCAAGATCAGGGTATATTCCTTGTGGCATCCTAAGTGGTATTAAGTGGATAATCATTCTTGTTACAGGTGGCAATTAAACTGATCAGAGTGTCTAACGACGGATCTGGTCAACTTGAAGAGCTCCTACGCGTAATGATTTTTATTCGGGTTAATAGTTGGTTCCAATCTGAGCCTTGATTCAGCGGCTCACACGCGAAACGGAAGTCTGGAGTCGTCTCAATCATCGCAATGTGCTCCCATTCCTCGGAGTTTGGGATGAACCCGATTCGCCTTGGCCGGCGTTGATTTCTCCATTATACGAATCTGGCAACCTCCGACGTTATCTCAGCGATTGTCCCACTGTAGACAAGGAAAGATTGGTGAACTTTCCGGATACTTCCCTCGTTTGTCCTGAAACTTATTAATAACCCAGGTTCTCGGAGTGGCGTCTGGCCTTGAATACCTTCATCGGCACGAAATCGTTCACGGTGATCTGAAAGTTGTATGTATACAAGTACATCATTGGTTCGCACTGCCCACTAGAGCCATAGCACAATGTCCTCGTTGACAAAAACGGAACACCCTGCATCTGTGACTTTGGTATCTCAAAAGTTGTCAATTCTCAAGGTTTCACCACTTCAAGTGTCGGCACTGTACCATATATGGCGCCCGAATTGTTTGTGGTACTGCCGGAAACTGGTAACGAGATGATCTCCAGCGCGTCGACTAGTATGAATTCGGATGTATATTCATTTGGTCTCTTGGTTCTCGAGGTACAATTTCTTCCCCGACTCGTTGCCCCAAACTCATCGAAATGTAGATTTTAACAACAAATCCCCTGAAGAATCGACCTAAGCACCCCATTCTGACAGCAAAAGCGCTGAACAGCCTCCGTCCCAAGATCTCTGATTATGATTCCGGATCGATCAGCTCTTCCCTTTGGAATCTCCTAGACAGCTGCTGGGAGCCCGATCCCAGCCTTCGCCCCACAATTAGTGATTTCATTCTTCGGATGCCGCTCGACACCTCGGACACCAGAATTATCGCGCAATTCTCCAAAATTCCGGTTCTATTACCTCCAGGACAGGTCTTGTGTGATATAATTCAGGACTGTGAGATGTTTACCCAAAACCGGTGCGCGTCAACACAATATAGTTTTCCCCTGAGTTCTAAAGGGAATCTCAGTCATACCGCTGGTCAACTCGCAAACCGTTGTCACAGACTTCTCCTCGAGCTGCGGGAACAATATAATGATGATGAAAACATGCAGGAAATTGTCCATGGTGTTACTTTGTAAGCAGTGGCTATCCGGATTTATGGACCACCAATTCATGGAATAACAGGTGCCTCCTCACAATTCGTGGTAAACTGGATGGTTGCAAGAAACAAACCAGAATTAGTGCCTTTTTGAAACAACAGGAAGTGGCTTCGGTTCTCGAATCTAGTCATTCTGTGTTATCTCTTTGTTCGGCCGAATTTCAGGTATCTGTTTGAGGCCGAACATCTCACATGCTAATTTTTCTTCAGTTGAATCCGCACCTGAAAGCACACGAAGATATCCATTTTATTTCAAACAAAGCAAAAGATTTGCTCAGCAAAGAGGAGGAGATTGCACTGCTACTCCGCGATCCCCCGGATTTTAGTCGCCTTCTTGAGGCTCAAAGCAGCGACATCGCGCAGCTCATGTCGATGATGCAAAAGGTATACCGTTTCAACTGCAACAGATCACCCATTCTCACGGACACAGTTACTCGGAGAAAACATTTCTCGCCTACCAACCCTGGCCGATACCGAGTTTTTACCTGACTACCAACTTCGCTCTGGTGAAGTCGTACGAGTTGGGGTCTTCCCCGTATGGGGCACAGCACAATATGATTATTACAAAGGTTTCTTGTTTCTGAACAACCCTCACCGTGTTCTTATTCTCTCGCAGGAACTTATCACAAGACAGAGACGGTCACAATTAAAGTAATACGGGCAGTCAACTCGAATGAACACGGTTTGCGCGTACGTTATATACAGTGAACCTTAAATTCCCTTCTCATTCGTGCTGAGAATGCAGAGATTCCGCCGGGAATGTAAAATTCGGAAAGCCATTTGGGAGGTCGACCGGGGAAAGTATGTTGTTCCGTTCTGTGGGTTTTGTGAAGATGGACCTTTCCCGTGGGTATTACAGGGCTTTCTGAATTGCGCTATATGCTAAATGCCGCATTGCAGCTACCTTGTCACTCACGGCTTGGTAAGGATTTCGGGCTATCAGTCAACAGTCAGCAGTCAACTCACTAACATATTCAGCCCGACGGCACTGCTTTAAATTACGTCAAGAGGCACTCTGGATTTGATTATATACGATTGGTACGCCCTCGGGTCCTTACCATCTCAGTTGTTCAAAAATGAAGATTCGAAGATCGAAGGGATTGTATCCGGCATGGAAGTATTGCACACAATGACTCCACCCATAATTCACGGCAATATCAGAGGGGTTTGGTTTTTGTTTCGTCCCCCGTTCCTTCCTATACTGAATAGGCTGACAGGAAAGTATACAAATCGATGCCGTTGGAAATCCTCAGCTCACTGGTTTCGACCTCGCTAGGGTATGTTTTGATGGCACGAGTTACTGGAAATACTAATCATTCTGATGGTAGGTCGTTGAAGACCTCAATGGAGTGCTGTTTAGTCAAAGCCGCGGGGTGCCAGACTCTTATCGGTGGTTTGCCCCGGAAGTGTGCATTGGCCAAGGTGTTCTGAGTCTTCCGGCGGATATTTATGCCTATGGCATGACCGTTCTGGAGGTATTGACACCATACTATCCGCCGAACATACATACTGATTTACGTATATCCGCTTCAGCTGTTGACTCATGAACATCCATTCAAGGAGCTCAAACATACAACAGAGGTGGTCATGCGCTCTGCCAAAGGGGGACGACCTCTGCGCCCAACGATGCCCGAGGTTGTGGAACGAGGTCTCGACGACGATCTCTGGGGTCTATTGCTACGTTGCTGGGCACATGATCCGTCGGAGCGCCCGACAGTTCAAGATATCTTGTCCCGCTTCTCACTCGGCGACGGGAGGCCTGCCGTAGACAGACAGTGATACCATGTTCACGTTGAATATTTTTCTACCTTCAATTACAGTGGTTTGGTCTGATTGCGTTCATAAGCTGAATAAGGATTAATTCTTGTCTACCTGCCGCGCTATATGTATTGGTTAAATTTACTCGGGGATGCTTTATTCCGCCGTTTGGCTGTGTCTACAGCAAAAGGTTACGGCTAGGGTTTCAGTAGCTAGGTTGAACCAGGGGAAGGCCAGGTGTGTCTATTCAATGATTGTTGCTGTAATGTTAATGTGATTTTCTGCAGGCATTACAGCCACTTGCGGGACTTAGGGCGCGGATGAAATTTTATCAAATTTTGACCGTTTTGACCTTTTTGGTCATTGCGACGTCAATTCTCAATGTATGTGTATAAAAACTATATGGTTGGAACCGCCTCGTAAATACGGAGAGCAGGCCGGCCTTAGATTGTTGGTTCCGTGTTTTCAGCGTGGGAAATCGACTAATAACCTGTTTTTACTGTTTTTCCTTACTGCCGTTTGCATAAATGTGTGAAATTCGTGAAAAATTTCGCGTCATCACGTGCTCACCCAGTCGGGGTGCCGACATTGCCGAGGGATGGAGGAGCTGCCGGGATGGAGGAAAACTGAAGTCAAAGAGGGCTCCTTGCATTCAGGAGGAGAGATTTTAAATTTGGAGTAGAATTGGGTACATCCGAAGGCATCACAGTGTTGCTTCAAGTCCTCGGCAGGACCGGCCGGGTCACGTGGTGGCGCGAAATTTTTCGACAGTTTCACACATATATGCAGACGGCAGTAGCCCAATTGAAAAATGTGTCGTGATCTCCAGGTCATGCATTTGGCAATGCTAAGCAATGTTCTGCTCACAGTGGACGCAAATCTGAATGGATTTCATCGTTCTCACAGAGGTAGAGGGCTATAGGCAGTTTCCTGCACGAAGGAAATTTTTCTTCCATTGTTTGGCGGGCGGGTATGGAGTCGAGCCTGGAAAGGGGGGACGGGGAGAATCGAGCAGGAGGGAAGAAGGGAGATAGGTGGCAGATGTCATCAGGAAAAAAGTTTTTCCTACGTAGCTAAAAGGTCAGTTGTATACCACCGGTAGCGCCCATAGCTCTCTGCGAGGATCTGTAGCAGTTGGTAGCCCTGATAGCCGTCACTGCAGGATCAGTAGCATCTGATAGCTGCTCACGGAGATCAGTAGCGCCGAGTAGTTGGTGTTTAGCCGATGATATTTTGAACCGCGGGCGAAGGCCTATTACTTCATTTCAACTTAATGCTTCGTCTACAGCATTCGTCGAAACATATTGGATGCATAAATGCAGGACATGATCATGCAGCTAGCCTCAAATTTGCCAAGTCCATTTAAAGTCCGCCGCACGTGTTCACGATATGGCGTGATCAGCCGTGATTGTTGGTTGGCAACACAACGGCGGTTCGTCGCCTTTCTTCCTTTCCCCCATCTTCCCTGTGTCTCTCCCTCATTCTTCCCCTTCTCCATGCCGCAAAGACACCCCAGGGTCGCCCTTTATTCCATGCCTTGTAACATACTCCCAGCTGTGTTCCTGAGCCATCACCCACCCGCCACCTGCCACCCACCACCCAGCTCACTGAGTGCAAGCCAATACCCTTGTCCTGCTCATGCTATCTACGGGTCGTTGTGATCTCTTCAAGACATTGCAAGCAATCACCCTCAATATTACTCCTCCGTTCTGTGTAAAACGCTCTGCGGTGGCTGCAAGATTGTTGCAAGATTAGTGCAAGATTACCGCAAGATTGTTCCAAGATCATCGCAATATGGCTGCAACGCAAGTTCCCTCAACTGGTCTTGTCCTTCAAGGATCTTGCTATATGGTCTTGATTCGGGATTATGCCACCAGCTCTTCCTATCAACGGCTTGTTCGCGCAGCATTTTCGTGTCATAGACCGCCGGCCGTCGCCCGTGAGTTTGCATTTTCTTTGCGACATTTCTGATTATCCATCCAACTTAGAATCACCTTTGCCTCCCAATCAACTATGCTTGGGATCGTCGTGTGAGTTCTTTTCAGTCTTATCTGTACCTTCACCAGTTTTGATTTTGGCGTTCAGGTATCAGCTCAAATCCTTTCGAGCTTCTCGCTCTTGGCTAGGCGCAAGTGGTCGCAGCCAGGTATCTTGCTCAATTTATAGCACTTTTATGTTCTTTATGTAGTTTGAATGCATCTCGTTCGCGTTAATTTATGTGTGACTACTATTCACTATTAATTGGTATTGTGCTCTACTGAGTCCTACTGAGATGGACTGTAGAGCTATTAGGTGCTACGGGACTGCTACGAGGCGCTACGGGAGCCCATGCGCGAGCGCTATCAGACGATGGCACGTGGCTACGAGGGTACCATAAGGGGGACTTGCCTACGGGGCTACCACGGGTATTTACGCTACCAAGCACTATGTAACCATGTGCTTTTTTCCTGATGGTCGGCATTAAAAGCACAGGGTGGCCCCAGCACCGCAGCATCGGGAAGAGCGGCGGCGATGTGGCGTAGGATGGGCTGTGGCGAGGTGCAGAATGGGCGACGGTGTAGCGCAGGACAGGCAACGGCATAGAAGAGGCGGGGGCAGAGGGTAGGAGGGAGGGCAATGGCGTGCAGGTCGTAGTGAGTAGGTTAGAAAGGCGTGGTCGTCACGTGACGTGGCGTCGGCAAGCGAGAGGGCGGGAGTCTATACGAGAAGAATGGGAATGGGACTGGTCAAATTTAAGCGAGTCCCATTCTTGATGGCAATTCGATCACTGCCATCAATTCACCATTATCGGCATCGCACAGCCGATTCTTGGTGCTCGGTGTATACAGGTGTATTTTAATGTGTGTTTCGACTATATCTACTGCTGGGGTGAACAGTGCTCCCCCCAGACCCCCTCCTTTTGCCTGACGGCACATCCGAGTATTTTATTACATGCTATTTCTTATTTTTCGTCACTCTTTCGCATTTTCTCGGTGTAAAAGATTACTCTAACGCGGGGGAGACCCCTGCAGAGCCCCCCTGGGCACTCGCCGCTTGGCCCACTGCGTGGGGCTTCCGCTCACCGTGGAGGCCCACTGTGTGGAGCCGGTGGGCGGGGTTTAAACCAATTGATGTCCGAGTCCCATTCTCGGGGACCAGTCCCATCATCTCGCGGACCAGTCCCATCATCAACGAGTCTAAGCGAGCTAAGCGAGGTTAGCCGACGAATGGACGAGTCCCATTCCCATTCTTCTCGTCGTTACTCAGAGGGCGGCGCCACCTGCGCGCAAACAAACGTGTGGGCAGGAGGGGGGCGGTGTTGGAGGGAATCGGGAGGAACCGGCGTTCGCATTTAACGGTGTGGGTCGGGACGGATCAGCAGAGGTGAGCCGGTAGTCGCGGGAGAGCCGACAGTGAGCTACACCCCCAATCGAAAATTTTATTTACGAAATGTTCCACCTAACTGCAAAACCCTAGAGCACTCGCAAGAAAAGTTCCCAGACACCACCTACGTCACAGTCGCCCTTTTTACTCCCTTTTTGCTCCCTTTTTGCCCCCCTTTTTGTACCCTTTTTCATGCCTGGCAGAAAATGTACTAGAAAATTCAGAAAAATTCACCCCAGTCCTTTTTGAACATTTGTGGTATGTAACCTTTGAAGAACAATATGAGCACCCAGGCTGCATGCAATAGGGTGTTCCACGACGGGTTTTTCGACGTTTTTTCAGGTCTTTTTTGGCACCTTTTTTTCAATCGTTTTATCGGCGAAAAAAGGCCCAAAAAAGGCTCAAAAAAGGCCCCGTCGTGAAACCCCCAGTTTTCTATAATTGAGGTGCATTTTTTGCAGTATTGCACATGTTGTCTCGGGACCTTGTCACATGTGGCTGTGTTCGGACAAGCTTTCGCGACAAGAACAACTATTTATTTTTTCTCCACCCCTCAATAATATACAATTGGATAATAAACTATGACTCGGACCTAAATTGTTCTTTGAGGGATTCTACATGTCTTGAGATTTATTGTGGACTTGATTATGTAAGGATGGCTTCGAAGCCTTGGGCTTGGTTTTGCTGGGGACTTTGGGAGCCATGACGAGCAAGAGAGGAGAGGAGCACATTTGCGCGATGGCGGGATGTCTTACTAAGCGACCCCTAACGCACAGTGTGCTTACTAAGCTGACCGTAACTAGTGCAGTACAAAAAACGACGTCAAAAAAGGTCTGAAAAAATCCATGCACTTTGCATAAAAGGGGGGGAGGCCTTTTATGCAACACCTTCAAAAATGGGGGTGTTTTTTCGAGATCCTTTTTTCGGGACCACCGAAAAAAGGTATGAAAAAAGACCTGAAAAAACGTCGAAAAAACCCGTCGTGAAACACCCTAATGGAGAAAGGGAGCTCCAGCCAGGGGTTTCACAGTAGCCCTTTTTGGCACCCTTTTTCGCGCCCTTTTTTTTTTTTTTGTTTCCCGTAGAATTGCAGGTAGGACCCCGTTTTTGTTGGTCTTATACCCTTTTTGTACTTCTAATCGAAAAAGGGGAAAAAAACCGGGCAAAAAACGAAGAGAATGGCAAAAAGGGCGAAAAAGGGTGCGAAAAAAGGCTACTGTGAACAATTCTAATGGTACTGTGTAGGGCCAGAATATTAAGCTTTGTTGACGAACGAATCGACAACATATCCAGTGGTATGCGAGAGCCGCTTGATCCTTCTGACTGTACTCTCCCCGATGTTTATCGCAGCGGCAATTTCTTTATTCTTCATCCCCTTCGTCGACATAGTGATAACATGCTCTTCTGGCTTGGCAATCGGTGCGGAACTCCTCCCTCATAGCCTCCCAATAGAGAATCTCATTCTTTGCAACGGTTTTCCCCCACTCTTTCCCCAGCTCGTCGTTGATCTTGGACGCTAGCTTTGAGAGGAGTTTGCCGGCACGCTTGAGGGCAGGTTCTGAGGCCTGATCCATAATACGCGCTGCGCCATGTGCTTCCGCATTGGTCACCGCTTGTGTAGCCGCAGTGCTAAGCCCGCGCATGATGTTCTCCTGGAAGCTTCGAGATGGCCCGGTGAAGTTTTTAGTCCCGACCGGACGAAGCAGCTGTGCCCAAAACGCGACCTCTGCAGTACATTCCAAGAGTCGCAAAACCCGGGGCAGCTCCTGCACATTTGAAAGCTTGAACTCATTCAAAACATTCGTCAGAGCTATGTAGGCCATCGCCAGCAGGCTTCCATCCCCATACTGCCGGCCAACAACAGGGTCGACGTCCCATACAGTGGAAAGCACGAATTTAAATCTCTCCGCCGTAATTCCTGTGAATAGCAGGTCCGGTACGATCAAAAGCCAGCCAGGCAGGCCCTCTGAGTTGACGGCCATCCACTCGGGAATTTGTGCAATTTTACTGGTAAGGGCAATGTAATGCTCCAGCCTTTCTTTGTAGCGATCCTTTCCGGGGGTTGTCCAGGTTTTCGCAAAGTTCCACATGCCATGCTCATGTGGCACTGGCCGCAGCTCGTTGTCGTTGAACCAATGATCTGCCCTAGAAATGACCTCGCTGGCGAGCAGTAGGATCTCGTGGACCTCGACGTGAGATACTATGCATCGCAGGAAGGCCCTAAGGCCCTCGGGGCGAGGCTTGGCCTCGCGGGTCATCATTATAAAGGACTTGAAGGAAGGCGGTGATCGCATCCGTACATGTCGGAATCTTGGAGATGGTTCCAAGCATTGTATACCCATGCTACGTCCCGTGAGTAGTTGGCGGGAAGGCGGGAGACATGTTCCACCGTCAGCAGTCTGACGACAGAAGTTCCTCTCTTTGGATATGTGAGGTTGCAAAAGTCATAGATTGGTTCCTTTGAATATACGAGGGTGCAAAGGTCGTACATAGCAGTCCGATACTGTATTATTTCATTCAATTCGTCGGTCACGCGTCACACCGAAAATTTTTGACCCCGGCAATAATTTTTTCTCGATTTATGGGATTGTCTGGCGGAAGTCGAAAATCACGTGACCGACGAATTGAATGAAATAATACAGTATTCTTGAATAGGGATGAGAGCCGATCAAGAATTTCATCGTCGGACTTTGCGTTCATGGCGGCGAGTGTGAGGGCTGGGTTATGGTGCGGAGCCTGCTGCCTGATGTACTCCAGCATTTTCGCGTGCCAGGTGGAGTGGAGTTCTCCTGGAATGTAGTCTCCCAGTCCGGGCAGACGACCTCCTGTTTCTTTGTCCTTGATATACCCTCCGTCTGCCTTATTTGAACGAATCGCCGCTGCATCTTTCGCCTTTGACGTCTTGGGTAGTCCCATGGCAACAGTGTTTTTCTGACTGCGCTCTGTTTCCAATTGAGAGTGTGAAGAGCGTAGATAATTTAAACTCACATTAAGAACATTATCCCGGGTCGCTTTAGGTTTCGAATCTTTGTCACGCTTTGTTCGTTCGTGTAGCTCGGAATCCTCAAGCATTTCAAAGAGCTGGTCGATTTTTTTGGTCTGCTTCCTGACGAGGTTCTCGAGGACGTCCACGCGCTGCAACAGATGTATATTCTCGGCATCAAGATCTTTCATTTCGAACAAAAAATCGTCCCGTGAATTGCTGAGATCGTCGACCGTATTTCGCAAAGTTTCAATAGTGTCGTCCTGACGCTGCATCTGACGCTGCATCTCCTCCATTTGAGACTGCTGATAGACGAGTTTGTCGGTAATACATCCAGGAATGAGAGGTGGAAGGCGGCTGGGCTGTGTGGTCTGAACGAGACCTGAGGATGTAACAACAGTGCTCGGCGTTGGGTAACTTGCAGCGGAAGAGATGTGTGGGGTTGAGGAAGGGGACATAGGGGCCTTGCTTGGCCTCAAAAAGTCAAAGGCTGGGAGTAGAGGTGTGGAAACAGAAGCGGCAGTTGAATTGGCACCGCTTCTTGGACGCGTGGATTGAGCAGTCGGCACAAGGAAGATAGGATTTGGGCACCATCTCCTGGGTGCGGCTGGGGGAGCGGGGAGCGAGAATAGGGGACTCTGTCAGGTTGCACAACAACGGGTCGATGATTGGGAGTGTATTCGAGAGGTCATCTGCTACAGAAGACGAGCTGGCGTGCGGAATTTGCGGCGGAGAGGAGCTGCGGAGGTTGGGAGCTCCACGGGACAGAGCGGACTGCGAGAAATGAACTCTGGGATATGTTTGTGCATCGAGCTCGGCTGGACTTTCGTGTGGAGTATATCCGTAGTGGATCGGAACACTGTCGGAATTGGAGACGGAAACACGGAAAGGGGAGGGTGTTGGTTCAGAGGCAAATGGATTAAGAAATCCGTTGGAAGTTCCTGAGTCTTTTCTCGCTTTCTTTCGGGCTGGGGCAGAGGGATGCTGGTTTTCTGTCGCGTCGGCGCTAGATGGCGGGTGACGCGACTTGCTACGTGAACTACGCGTTGCTGGTGCGTCGGAAGAGGATGTTGCCCTGCTCATACTCGAGAGATGCAAGTTGGACTGTTTGAAGACGAAATGTGGCAGGAAAAAGGTGAATGAGGGAGCAAGGGAAACGGATTCAGCGTGTGACACTTATGTCACACTGCCATTTCGGGCTTGTCGTCTTCCTCCCACCTCGATGATCCGGCATTCAGTACACCGTCAATACTACACCCTGCATCTTGAAACTCACGGAAGTCCCTCGGTGTCTCGTATTCCATCCGTTCCTCGCTGCATTCCCCAGGAAATCAAGAAATGCACCCACAGGCGCCGTTTCTATGCCTTCACCAAAGTCAGTATTTTGCTCGAGCTGGGTGCAACGTAGACATGACTAATGCGATACCAGCAGCATCTATTAGCCCCAGTACAAGCTGTGGTCAACAACTTCGTCTTAGATGCCGCCCATAGCATCTGGTTATCCCTCCAAGCCTGACCAAGAATGACGATCGAGACTCGATAACTCTGCATAGTACAGACTTCCAACAACATATACTGGTCCTCCAGTGCACATTTTCTGCCTTCCCAATGACAAGCCTTCAACGACAGCTAGCTGTGCGTGTTTCTCATCTGTTTCATCGTCATTGACTGAAGCACCATTCGTCCGTGATCCGGCAACTCAAGCGTCCTCGTAGTACCTGGAAGCAGCCTGTAGGTCACCATTGGACAGCAGGATGGTGCCGTAGTGCAAGATCTTGGGGTATAGCTTGAAGGTATGTACGTCTACGTGTGTTTCGATATTTCCGGCTCCATTCAAACCTCCACAGGGCTATTGACTACTATCCGTTTATCCCCTTTGAAAGTGTGTGCGAGATTTGTTCGAGTTATGCCCGAAGCTGACCCGCTGCTCCCGTGCAGTTTCTAGTATCCGTTGGATCGCATCCACCGCGTGCGTGCGTAGAGGCGAGCAGGGTCAATCAGCGAGGTGTGTTGACATGTTGTTCATTGTCTTCGCGCACTGACTTTCTTGAATGCTTTCATGTTGCCGAGGCCAATTCTCAATCACCGCTTATCCTCGGCTGTAGTTCTCTATGGTGCGTCTCGGGCCCATTCCCTGAACTCTCAGCTCACTTTGGATAGTCTACCAATGGGGTGTTGATCGGATTGAGGCAAGTTTCGCTTGGTACGCCGCACCTGCTGTCTTTTGTTATAAGTTCTGATTCGCGGTGTAGAACAAAGTGGATCAATAGTAGACGACCCGCAAGATAAAGTACCCATATTTTACTTGCCGCACACCCTACTGAAGCGTCTTCCGCAGAGAACGGTGATACCGAGTTGTATGTACACTCAGATTGTACTTCGATACAATATGTATATATATGTCGGTAGAATGAGCTTTGAATTTATTATGGATTCTTAATTTGAGCAAGTGTGGTGTCGAAAAAAATAGCGGCCCAATATTGGGCCAATGCTGCGATAATATCTTGCTGATATTCGGCTAAAACACCCCGGATTCTCGAAGTATTAGCGCGAGGTTATTTGACCAATACATTGCGAATATTCGGCGATAACATGTTGTATTCGCCACGTATCGGCCGATAAAAATTTGGCTCAAAGTCCGGTGTGACTGCTCTCGGAGAATTTCGACAAGAGGAAACCACGCTCTGCCGATGCTAATTCACGGTGCATTATGTGTGAACAGTATGAAAGAGGGTGATCAGACCTCGGTCAGGGGCTGCCATGTGGCTTTGTGAATAAACAATGGCAGAGGGGCAGGCAAATGAAAACAAAGGAAGAGTGGGGCAGAGGCCAAATGGGTGTGCACAGAGTGGGTTGGCGGAGGCCAAATGGGCATGCACAGAGTGGAGCGGCAGAGGCCAAATGGGCATGCACAGAGTGGAGCGACAGAGGCCAAATGGGCATGCACAGAGTGGGGTGGCAGAGGCCAAATGGGCATGCACAGAGTGGAGCAGCAGAGGCCAAATGGGCATGCACAGAGTGGGGTGACAGAGGCCAAATGGGCTAAAAAGACATGGAAGTCAGTCAGTCAATGTTTGCATTTATTTGGCTTTTCTCCCATTTCTCCCACCATGTTTGGATACCTGAAGGGCACCATCAGCGACTCGAAAACTGCCCATGAATCCATGCTTCAACAAAATGGGCTCGAGGTCTGTTGATTACCGCGGGGATCATATACTCTCTGGGGCACCAAAAGGTTGAGATGGTTGGAAGTCATTTTTTTCTCAAAAATTGGGCGCACAGAATGTCGTAGGAAGACTATGTCTGTTGCAAACCATTGTCGTCCCAGGGCTGCCCTTTTTAGATCGGCGGTGCGCCATCGGAAAGCCAGCTCAATTCCGACTATTTTACCACTCAAAAATGTTGAAATCCATTTGGTTTTGAGTGTCCTGTGAGGCTTACTGTATTACGTAATTGGTTCAAATCGACAGTCACGCGTCACCCACCCCCACGGGCCTCAAAATTGGTTGAAAATCACTCGGGCCATATGCTGAGCCTGCGTGGCGCCCGAATCGTAAATTTCGAGCTCGTATTCGGGTGCTGTGGTGACGGCGTCGGCGACCAAATTTTGTGAGGTAAGTGACGTCTTCCCAAATGATCAGCGGCCGCATATCCCCATATTTGTCGTCCGTGTCCCATGCACCCTGTACGATGCAAAATTACGCCCTTGGAATGACCGATCCCCCCCCCTCTCTCTCTGACCCTCCCTCCCACGTGAGGTCCAAATAAGGTATGTGATAGGCCGGAACATGCCGCCGGGGTTGAAAAAATAAGCAAACACCTTGGAGTCGCATCAGAAAAACCTAATATCGCCCCCAATTGCTTCATGGTACCACCAAGATCGTCTACCAACTCAATTGTAATTTTCCTGTGACCTTGTTCAAGGACATCACATACAATTCTTCAGGCCGGGAGTTTGAACCATTTATATGTGGTACCATATGTTACTTTCGATCCAGAGCCCCACCTATTTGTGGGTCAAATATTGACCATAGCCATATTGGACAATGGATTGAACACATTGGTTACCTCAACTATTCGAGGAGGTCACGCGCTAGGAAATATAAAAAACGGTCTCACAACAAAAAACTAGATGGATTAAGGCACTATTACTCAGAGTGCGGCTGTCCTCCGTGGAGACACTATAAAACTGGTATTCTCGAACTAAAAATTTGATTCAGGGGCGGGGAACAAAATCCAAGGAGAAAGTTTGCTGCAGATCTTAAATGTGAACAGAATGGTCCAACTCTCGGGGAAAACGGGCCGGAATTGAGGCTGGGGCAACTGTCCTGTGCAAAAAAAAATGCCAAGAAATGTGATTATTGAGGTCAGGACAGCCAGCTCTCGAGGCAAACCGGCCGGAATTGAGGCTGGGGCAGCCGTCCTGTGCAAAAATGCCAATAAACGGATTATCGATGCCAGGAAAGCCTTTTACGGGCTGGGTTGGAAATCTGAGGATGCGGTTCGCTGCGGATTTTGAATGCGAATAGAATGGTCCAACTTCTGAGGAAAACGGACCGGAATTGAGGCTGGGGCAGCTGTCCTGCTCCGAAACACCATAAAATATGGATATCTTACCCAGGAAATGGTTTTGATGGCCATATTAAAATTCAGCGCCTCCGAAGAGAAAGAACAGCTCGGCATCGAGGGGCACTCCCCCTGCGTCTCCCAGCGGCAACGAAGTCCATCTGCCTGTCGCCACTTCTGTGTACCCCACAACTATGCCTGACGCATCGCCGCCCGCGTTGAGCGCAAAATGCTCCCCTAGAGCCACCATGAATACTACCTGGACGAACGACGAAATCAGTGACCTTTCCTCTCGCATTTCCTCGATGCTCAGGGTAACCATATTTCAGTCACGTTTCTGTTGGAGGAGGGTTCGAAAGATGACGTTGTAAGAATATCAGTCAAACTGAAGAAGGTTGGCCGCACAACAACTCTTTATTCCTGATTTTAACTCAGACTTGAAGGCGACCACTGAAGTTCAGGACTGCTACAATGTTCTGGCTAGGGCTGGACTACTTCACAGGAACCTGGATGCCCAACACGCTGAGTCCTCCTCAAAGGCCCTTGGCGACTCCTACAAAGTTACAATTAAGGGCCTTGCGTTGGCTCTTGATCGGATTAAGAGCCAACGTAAGGCCCTTATCCATATCTTGAATGCACCGGGCTAGTAGTTAGCTCCAGGCGCAGACTTCGGAGGAGAGGAAAAATTGGGACTGGTGCCACACACTTCGAAGGGCATTCTTCAGGAGGTCCGGCTCACACTTTGAACCGAAGGCCTTGCGGGAAGAAGAGGTGGACCAAACGCATAAGCTGTTTCTCCAGATGAAATCCGCTCCTGTCAATCTGTTGTACATCAAGGTAAGTTGCCTGGTCGAGGTCGGATCAGTTTGATTCATGCGCTGCAGTCAACCTCGATTATGAAGGAGCTCAACAAAATCAAAAAGCGAGATGGCGAGTTTGGAAGGAAAGCCAAGGCACTTCGCAACAAATGGGCAAATAACTAGCTCCGTCTGGCTCTCGATCGCACTCATCATTAATTGATAAAACTCCTTTATATTTTCTTACGTCTGGCCAAATGTCTGCAAAGAATCACGAGAATGAATTCATTGGTTCGCTAAAAAGTTTCCGGCACTTGGAAACAGTGGCAATCATGTTCCTTTGCATTTCTTTGTGTTGCATGCACGAAACCTCTTTCGCCCGCCCACCCGAGCACCGGTGTGAGCCGTAAGAACCGCCTTTCAAGTTTCTGGTACAGTTCCTATTTTGTTGTTCATTTAGTCCTTCTCTGACTCGCGTAGTACCTCCTCTCCCTTCGCGCGAACCTCGGCATAAAATCCGCGGCCCAGAAGGGCAAGGGTAAAGGCACCAAGATTCCGATTTTAGATCTTGAACACGCTCAATCGGGGGACGACGATTTCGATGACGATCTCAGCATCATCGATAAGGAACGAACTTTCCTAGAGCGGCTCCAGACCCAACTCGGACGCTGCCAGCTCTGCGGACCCACCAAATCGTGCAAGATTAACATATTCAGTAATCCATTTTGAAAAGCATGACCAGACGCAATAGAGATGCATTCAATTTCAAATGGCTGCCATTTTGAAAAGCGTGACTTGGTGCAATAGAGGTGCATTCAAAGGGCTGGCATTTTGAAAAGCATGACCTGACACAATGGAGGTGCATTTAAATGGCTGGCATTTTGAAAAGCATGACCAGACGCAATAGAGATGCATTCAATTTCAAATGGCTGGCATTTTGAAAAGTATGACCTGATGCAATAGAGCTGCATTCAAGGGGCTGGCATTTTGAAAAGCATGACCTGACACAATAGAGGTGCATTCAAATGGCGGGCATTTTGAAAAGCACGACCTGACCCAATAGAGATGTATTCAACTTGGCGGAACCAGTTAGTAGATAGTGACCGGGGGCCTGGTGGCACACATCACTGTCTGTTCTGCTTGATTTTATTTTTTCTTGAGTGAATCTATGAGAGTGAAGACATCTTGGGGGCCACAAACAAAAGTAGGAACAGCAGGGGCCCTAGGGAGCGAAACGACGCGTGGAGAGACAAGTGGTAGCTTTAAAGTCGCGTCGAAAATGTACGCGGTTGATGACTGAAAGAGCGCGACAGCCGATTTGTTCCGCGAGATATGTTTATCTTGATTTACCATTCGCTGTCCTAAGTCCCAGGGAGGGTTTCGCTCTTGGGATTCGGGAATCAGTGATCTGACAAAGCAAGTCTTGGAATTCAAGATTTATCGAGCGGTTTGACCCTGCTGTGAGTTCTGAGGCCAAAGTTCATGGGGTTTGCCATCTGAGCAGATCAAGAGGCCGGCGATCATAGAATGCCGGACGTTGACCTCTTTGACAAGGCCCCCCAAAAAGGAAATAACCTGACCGAAACGTGACCTTGATAGCACGGAGAACAATACCATTGGAGTGAAGTCTAGCTTTTGACAGCAGGAAGCTAGATGCGGCACGATATGACAGTTATTATCGCCATTTGTTCTAACTGCCAAAAGTGTGGTTTTGGTCGTGACTCAAGTGCGAAGATTCAACTTCCGATCACGGGCCAACATGATCCGACTGCCTAAACAGGACCCGACCCCTATCGCTCACACTGAGAGGCATTTTTCATACTCAGCAGGTAAGATAAGTTTTACCAGGGCAGTGGCAAAAAATCAGGGGTATCAAAATCCATGGAAATTGATTCAAGCTTCTGCCTCAGTGACTCCAGGAAAAATCCAAACCCGAGTGTTGGGGACCGTTGCCGGAAGCGGCACAATATTTTCGGTGGCCTTCAAGCCTGAAAAACTTATCTCGTTTTGAAATTCTGAATGCCGAAGGAATTGGTCGTCGAGGGGACTGAGCTCGTTCCACCCAGGAAAAATACCAACGGTGGATCACCCCATTCTGATGTCCCTATTTCCGCGCACATTTTGGAACAAGAGGCGCGATTGAATCATGCTCTCGGAAGCAAAACTACCCGGCGTCTTTGGACAAGGTACGAATCCTCTCCGGAGCCCGTATTTTGAGAATCCATACAAACAATTTTTCCCTGCAGACCCACCTCAAATCTTTGCGGAAACGAAGTTGCTGCTCTCAAGGAGGTGCGTACATATTGACAATTTCGGATCCCTATTCTTATATATTTTAGCCCGTGAAGATCAAGGACGGCAGAGTGCCGAAGAAGAACACTGGAACATTACCATCCCGGCCTTCCGAACGGGAGAATGTTCAATGTTGCTCCAACCTCCACAAAGGTGTGTCCGCTTCAACTTTCCTCCGGAACAGTGGATTATTCTACATTGCAGCGGCCCTTTGTCGCGGGACTTCAGATTGTCCCAAAAAGGCTTGTATTGGTCTGTGGGTCCAGAAAGCTTCTGGGGAATCGACCCTGGAGAAGCACAATATATATAATCCAGAAACACCACGCCTCCGCGGTGAAATAGGTTGGGCCGTTGCCCAAGACACGGAAAAGTCGGCAGGAAGGTGCTGAACGGCGTCAGCAGTTTCTTGCCAAATTTCGTCCCACACATCATCAGAGATCTGGTAGTCTTCCAAACCCACATCTAGCTTCTTGTAGTTGCCAGACCACAATTTGTAGAGGTTTGGGGCATTGTTCTCGATGAGATGCATGCCATCCCACAATATAGTTTCGTATCCCTGTAGTTCTATTGCCTACATATATAAATCAACATAGCAGATGTAGTTCAAATAGTTCATACCGAAGGAACAGTAGAACTTGAAATTTGGACTCATACAGGTGGCCAATCAAGACGTGCAGTGAACAGTGGGTATATTGAATGATTTGCACAGTGAATAATCACATAAAATATGGGGCACGGAAGAGAGAATACCACTGACCACAACAGTTGAAACCCGCACGGTCAGATGTTTCAACACGAGAGCATGGGAGAGATTAGGATTGACGAGCATTCGGTTTGCGAGCACCCAGATATAGTGAAAAACCGAGACGAGAAAGAAAACTTGATCAGGTGTGCCTTGACTACAAGTAACATTGAGCTTGAAGAACTTAGATGCTTTGAGGAACGCTTGAGGTAATAGGAAGGGGGGATATTCTTGAAGAGACCAATGCTCGACTTGACGCGTAGGTTTGATATTGACGCCAAGGTAAGGTGCGGATGTAGCCAGAGAGCCTAAATTTGAAGCGGGGGGCCTTGAACCATGGTGACACAGACATCGGAGACGACGAATGAGACACAGAAAGGTGGTGGTTGGGAGAAAGATGTGAGCGGAAGATCCCATCAAAACATGAACCAGATATAGATGCGCCCGGGCCATCCCACGTTTGCGCGCTGACGACGCTGGGAGCAGCGATCAGAGGAGGGACCCGGGCTTACGCCCTACGGAAATCAAAGGAGAGGGTACAGAGGGTGTGGAGGAAAGAGTGGAAAGCTGCGGCCAAGACTGGCCATTACGCGATCTCGAATCGCCTTCCCCCCTCACTGAAACCGACCGCACACTTCACGGAATTGGACAAGAAGCGGGAAATCTTCGGACGCGTCATGCAATGCAGGACAGGCCACGGGTACCTAGGCGAGTACTACAGTCGATTCGTACCATGCGAGGACGTTGACTGCCCCTGCGGCGAGGCTTTCCAATCGCGCGAGCATGTGCTCTGCGAGTGCCCTCTTTACGAGGACCAACGGCATACCCTTCGCAAAGCCTCCAAGGATTTATTCCTGCCCGAGATACTGGGCACAAAGGAGGGGATCTTGGCTCTAGCCAAGTTCCTGGAGGAGTCCGGTGCCTTCACAAAGACAGGCAGACCAAGGCGCGAAAAACCCCTACCCACCCTCGAGGACGAACCCGAACCGGACATGTCAGACGAGGAAGACGAAGAAAACGGCTGAGCGCACCCGGACCGCACGCACAGTGCAAACTGAGGGACTCCGCCGACGACTCACCCACCCTCTCTCCCCCTTTCCCCCCTACTTCCTCTGCCGCACCCTCGCGGCCCCGCTTCAACACTCGCCACTGCCGTCATAACGGCACACCGGGAACAACCCCCTCCACCTAGACTCATCACCAGTCTGCCATGGACAGCAGATCTTCGTGCAAGCACGTTGCCGTAGGCAGACTGGTAGTTCTCAGATGCTGTGCAAGGGCTGCGCGCGCAGTTTGAAAACTTTCCTTCTCTGCTGTTCTGAGCGCAATTGTCGTTAGTTTTAAAATTTTCAAAGGTACAGGTTGCGTTTATTCCACATATCTTGAAATCTGCCTCCTCAGAATATGCAGAAAGTGTGCCAGAGTGCTCTGGGAAACAGACGAATTTTAGCAGGAGTTGCACAGCCCCCGTGATGCCGATGATCGGCACCACTCAAAATTTCAAACTCCACGTGCACAGCATTGACAACTCCCGAGAACTACCAGTCTGCCTACGGCAACATGCTTGCACGAAGATCTGCCATCCATGGCAGACTGGTGACGAGTCTACCCTCCACCTTACTCAACACCTCCCCCGCCCACGAGCACCCCCAAGACGGTTTACAGTTTATTTATCGGGCATGATCTGCCCACCGCGTCTTAGTAGCTTAGCGTACTTGTTGCGATATATAAATGCAGAGGGAAAAAAAAACAAAAAACAAAAAAAAAGAACACTGCACGTGAAGGTTGATCCGTTTCTTCGCTTATTGCTCTCGGAGTCTCATGAACGAGGCTGGCCTTCCCATTGAATTGGAGCGCCAAATCTTCGAGGTCGCCGCTCTAGACCATCCGCAGGTCATTCCATCCTTGCTCCAGGTTGCATATAGGGTTCGCAAATGGTGTGCTCTGAGCCATTGGCGATGCGCCAGCCTCAGAAAATGGCTCTGGAGTTGTGCTGGAGTTGAAAGTGTTTTAAAATGTAAGGGATTGCAATACAGTCATGCGTTTGAAAATGTAAGGCAGTAAAGGAAGTATAAGGAAGCAATTTAGGATGCTAGAGATGTCAATAGTGCCTCCCAGCAGACTCTTTTTGGCTGAAAATGACCGGGAGCCAGGGCTATCCGCTGAGCCTGGTGAGCGCTGGAGTCCACGGGTTGTAATCTTCGTCTATGTAGACTGTTCCACCAGTGCGGCGCACAGAATCTGCCTGGAGGCATTAGACAGGTTGCGCACGAGCCACTGGAGCCACCTGGTGGCTCCCGGCCCGTGCGCAAAAATAGCAGGCGAATGGCTGGAAATAGCCACCAACGAGCCACTGACGTGGTTGCATTCGTTTCGCGCGGTGAGTCTCGGAACGCTGTTCAGGGTGACGCCATGGACATTATGATGTATGCCAAATATAGACATGCTTAGCTTATGATTTTATGGATTATGACATTCAGCGCAAAACTTGGGTTTATCAGCATAGTTGGTTGAGGGCGCGCAAATTTCATGTTTAGTTTTGAATATTAGTTGACGCCGCTCGAATTGTCAACACGAGGGCATGCAGGGTAAGAGTGTTCAAACAATGCGGTCAATAAATCGTAATCCTAGCTCAAATGCGGGGCACTCTTGCCTTGAATTTCGGTGCAGCACTTCCTATTCCAGTCAGGGTCTAAACGGCACTACGTGCACATGACAGGAGGAAAATAAGCAGTCACCGTGCCACAGCGATGGTTTGCCTCGTACTTTACTGATCAGATGGGATGCCCAAGCAAAATGCGGAAGGTTATTTTTGCACGCACCCAAAGAAATCGAATCCAACAGCGATAAACCAGAGATAAATCATGCTGTGCGCGACAGTTTGCCCCAATCGAAGTAAACTGATATTGCGCGGGGGACTTCTGGGCCAATCGGTTGAACGGGGGCCGAGGCTAAAGCCCAAGATCATGACGAGACATTGCTGAGAATAAATTGACTTTGTTGGTTTGGAACAGATTTTATCCTAAGCAAACGACTTCTTAACAAAATCATGTCTTCAACATCGGCACAGTAGTCCAAAATAGACTCGCATTCCGGGGGCCTGACCATCGGCAGATGCGGCCATTCGCCATCATACCCTCGGCAATCTCGCTAATCAGCGTGGTGCTCCGGGTTTCCATACTTGATCGTCAGAATCGATGTCAGAATCGAAATCAGAATTGATGAAGAATCGAAATTTCAGAGATGTTTGACTTCCCCTAATGTGTCGTGTCTGATTCAAATGTATCGCATCCCAGAATGTGTGTGTATGGTGTGTTTTGTGTGTCCCGTCTCAAGAAGGGTGCAGTTCAGAAGGTTCAAATCCATGGAAGGAACCACAAATGTCAATGCCCGCTATGTATATAGCTGGGTTTTTGTACCTGCTTCAAAAACATGATCGAGCCTGTAACCAAAAAATTCCCTTTTTTAGTAATGGCTACTATAAAAGGTTAGATTAACTTACTACCATCTGTCGATCAAACTCCTCCCCTCTGTTGATCAAACTCCTATGTGTTTCCGGATACTCCTTTAAAGTCAACTGTCGTTCGCTTCCATCTCCCTCAATCCACCCTCTCCATCCCAATCCACCCCTCTCCCATTCATCATGCCCATGCTGTTGGACGGTTTGCAAGCGCTGACTGCATCGTTCAGCGCTTCCCCCCGATCTGTACTGTCTGCCCGCTTTCGGAACCTCTGGCCCAGTAATGCTCGCACTACCTCCCTGTTGGTCACCACTCTAGTCGGCGGCCATCACGCAATATCTTTTCCTCTGGCTTTCCAAACGGTTGAGCACGCTACATTTGACGTCGTTCTCAGGCTAGACTGGGCTGCTTTTCTCCGCGACTCTTTGCTCAGTTTGGGGTACCGCCTTGACAGCACCTTCGATGCGTGGCATTTTGTATCGGATCCTGCCCACCCTCTCTCGTCTAGTGAGTTTGTTTCGTATTCTCCTATTTGTTAACTTTACTGATTTTGAGACCGATGTCGGCCGCATTCATCTGTTTCCGCTGGGCATGCTCAGCTCCCTGCATCAGGAGGTACGTATTGGGTATTGGTGATGCCACTATGTCACTGATTTATGTCGTTTCAGCGGTTATGGCCTCCGGATCTGCAGCCGGTCATGGTAATAATTTCCCTTCAACTTTGAAGTATCCTCGGTCATATAAATTCTCAGTGTCCCACATTCACGGGTCAATGCCTGTGGACGTGAACCTATATAACTCTGAATATAACTCTGAACCCTTACCCGGTTGTCCGTCTTTTGAGCCTCATTCTCGCTGGATCCCCTCTCTCCCTCGTAATGAGCGAGGCACTCTCCCTCCTGTCACCTCTCCCCTTCGTGCTGCACCCAATGCCCACCCTACTTCCGTTTCTCATTTAAAAAAATCAACATTCTAGCCGCTCTTTTGTTCCTTATTGAATGATCTAAGATCTGGCCTACACCTGACGTACCTGCGGGCGCTACACCATCTGACGAGATCGTCGACCGATTACCACTGTCTCCTGATCGGCTTTATAATGTATTTAAAATGGATCCATCTATACTATTGAAATTGCTTAAATCTCACCATATTGCTATCTCCCCTAATTTAACAATTTGAGGTGCTCGCCATGCCATGGTATCTCATTTAATTGCTGGAACCTGTGCAGGTATATGTGAAAGTCCCTCCCCCACATTGCACAAGTGTCAATGTACCCTGACTCGCGGTGCTTTTTACTCGCAGCAGTCTATGTCATTCAGTGTTATTAGTACACTGTTGTCGAGCGCTTCCCGGACGCACATGTCGCATTAGTTGCCAAATCGTTGGGACTGAACAACCTCACCTGCTTAAATCTTAACCAACATCTCGATTCCCGCCCTAGCACTCTTGTATCTCAACATGTCAAAACATACCCTGCTAGACTTATCTTTGCTGAATTAGATTTTCTACCCAAAGGCACCTTGATTTTTGTGGCTTTGGCACATGGTCTATCCGTAACCGACAATATGAATCGCGAAGACCTGCGTACTCATTGCAACCCACATTGCCATGGGGTCTTGTACTCTAGCGAAGCTGCACCTTCTCTCGCATGTTCTTCCATAGCGTCTCAACCTGTATCGCAGTCTGACCCAGGTTCAACAGACGACGCCTCCGCTCGTTTGCAAGCTTACATTATGCGCCAGATAGCACCCATTCTATCTTCGCGACCTCTAAGACGTCTGTTGAACATGCACGATACCAAATATTCCGAAAATCCCAGGCTCAAAAGCTGCGTAGCCACCTGTATTCATTTCTGGATCGACTTGAGCATGGAAAACGTGCGGAGGACGTACTTAGTTTGACTGGAACTGCCCACAAGGCGCGTTGTCAATTGAAGTGTCTTCGCGCTGACTGGCCTCAAGTGGTACCAGACCATCTTAAATGGCGACTAATACGTGATTTCAACCTAGAAATTTCGGCGGCCAATCTAGCCACCTTTGCTTGTGGCAGTTGCAACGAACTCTGTCCTGTAATTGACAAGTGATCTATTGGGTTAGAAGAATTTGACCTGGACTTACTGACTCGAGCAGATCACGCTTCCCGTGACGATTCAACATGGAAGTTGACTCTGATAACGAGCAGCAAACACGTGTTGAACCCTGGCTTGACCTTCAGTATCTGAACCCCCCCCCCCCCCCCCCCCCCCCATGCCTATGGAAAATACTCCGTATCCAAGTTTGCTTATAGAACCTGATTCATTGGAGTCTGACCTTGACACTGCCAAACCCGTTATTGCTTTGTGTCGCAGATGTCATTCAGACCTCAAAGCTAACAAGGTGCCTGCCCTTTCCACAGCTAGCCACAATTACCTAGGCCTGGTGCCGCCCGAACTCAAGGATTTGACCATCGTTGAAGAGGCCATGGTATCGCTATGTCGCGCCAAGTGTTGGATTGTACAACTTCGGGGTGACGATTCCGATACGAGTTTACCAATAACTCAGTGCGCCACCCACGGGCACATAATTATTTACTCTCAGAATCTCACGGCAGATCAGGCCATGATTAAGGGCGGGTATGGGGCTCGTCTCATGCGTAACGCTAATAAATAGCCTGCTTTTTTCATCGAACTTTTCCTATCCTCAATCGCACGCTTTCACCTGATGTTCATGTCCTCTATCCACATCGGTGATCTCGTGTATGGGAAGGAGTTCAAACTCGGCCCGTAGAGTCGCACTGACCGTAGCAACGGGGAACATGCGTTCCACTCCACTTGTTTACTCTACAACGACGCTCTGTTTCAGGCTATCCTGATCGGAGTCCTGAAGAGCGTGGTCAGGCTGGATGAGACCGAGAAGGTGAGTTAAATCCCATAGAACTGGTTGAATGTAACTAATAAATCTTCCAGATTCTTGTACTCGGTTCACCGAAAGCCGAGATTTTGAGCAACGTGTTCGGAGGCCAGGGAACATCTCTTGTGGATTTTTTGGACATCGACGGCGGACGTAAGCCTAGGGTGAGCATCGTCCTGACTGTGCGTCGGCTCTTACTCACGATGCGTGCAGGTCATACTCACTGAAAGAACCTGGGCACATAACAACACGGTGATGATTAACACGTCTGCCCTAACTGAAATGGTGAATAACATTTGTTGCAATACGCGTGGTGCTGACTTATTAGTCAGAAAGAAATGGTGAACGAGGCCGAGGATGACAGGGACGTGCGCGGACCGATGCTCGGCGCCTGCATCAGGGATTTGATGCGTTGCGCGGTGGTGATGCAAATTGAAGATAGGTCTCGCCCGGAAATCAAGGGCTACAACGTCTATGACCGGGTACGTGTTCCGTATTCTCCAGGAGTTAATTTAATTGGTCGCACAGATTTATCGCCTGAAGGCAAACATCACTGAGAGGATTTATGATAACAGTGATTTGTTGTACTTCTGATGTCTATGCATCTCTGAGTTTATATTCTTGTCGTCAATATATGCCTGCATTGAACACTCATTCAGCCGCTAAACCTACATAGCGGGCTTTGCCGCACAGCGGGCTTCACAGTTTATTTCCCAACTGCGAGCGATAGCGGCGAACTTCCAAATGCGGTAATACCACTTTCCAGGGCCGATCACCAAAATTTGTCATGACAACATTGATGATGACGTGGCATTGCGGTGCCGGTGGCCCCAACTATGTCTTCGTCCATCATGTTGTCCCCAAGGTTGGTATATTGCTACTAATACATGCAAAGGTTGGTGGCTTATTGACTTGCAGTGATTTACACAGTCGGAAGATCTCCGTCGACACCGCTCTCGGCCTGTTTGGCCAGTCCATGCACGACTTCAGGGAACCTGCCACGTGTGCCACCTATCTCGTTGGTTGCTGTGCAGTCATCTCCAGCATGCCTGGAGGAACGACCGGCCTTAAAACCCGACCTGTGTCGAAACACCACAGATTCTTCAATTTAGTCGTTGCGTTCCTTACGGCTCCCCGAAGCTCCACGGACTTCTCGATCCTTATGGCCCGATTAGCGAGCTGCAGGTGTCCGACTTCACCTCTCGCTACACACTTGCACGAGATTGGTGTGTCCTGGACGACATTTTATAACTGTTCCCCGGCCACCACCCTGCTCTTCCTCCTATTCAGCCTCACAGCGAACGTACTGCACAACGCACCTAAAACTCGCGTTGCCAAAGGGGACAACAGAAATTGGCCGCAATCCATTTCCAATGTAGTCCCCTTCGGATTTGACTCTCTTGTTCGGGCCGTGGGCCAGTGGTGCATAATCCTGCCGAATTCCACACCTCTCATGTTCTTGGCCGACGCTTTGGACCTTTGCGGCTTTCCACTTTTCGATGCCGTGACCAACTCCCCCACCTTCCTCGATCTTTTCATTCCATCATTTCGCAACATATGTACCAGGCTGCGTAGCTGCCGCCCCCCCGACAAACTCCCCGTACCTCATCTCTACACGATCGCCGTCTTTCTGTTCCGAGTCATTGCCGGGCGTAGCTCGTATAATAGCATAATGATGTGGACTAAAGGACGCGAACTGGAGCTATATGGCATCCTCTCTGATGCTGTCACCATCTGTCGTGATCCAAGCATCTCCCCATTACACTCAGAAAACGGTCAGATGGATATGGCAGTATCCGTCAACATTTTCCATGCTTTCGCGTTTCACTTCTCCAAAGATGTCGAGCGGCCGCCTAACCTGCATCCAGACCTCGCCCCGGCATCGAACCCGTCGGAGCCAGTCGATCCAATTGTGGACTTGCTGAGTATGCAGACCGATGCATGCTACGCGACAGGATGCAGGCGATCTTTTCAGGAAGTCGGACAGGCATTTCGAAAATGTGGAGCCTGTGCGCGGGTGGCGTATTGCAGCAGGGAATGCCAGATCACAGATTGGAAAGATGCGGAATTTCCTCACAGAGTTGTCTGCAGGCAGCTCCAAATTTTCAATGAAGCCGGTGGCAGCTTGAAAACCAATGACAGGGAAGCATCACTCAAGGCTTTTGATTATTCCCTTGGCGATTCTGTCATAGCTCCGCTGCATGTTTGGTTCAAGGCACGAGCTGCGCGCAAGGAAATCGAAGACCTTCAAGCGCACTTGGAGAGTCCACAGATCGTCGAGGTCGAGCAGGGGATGCAGGAGGAGGTGAAATAGAGATACATAAGGATACACATGCATTAACAATCACAATCCTATGAAATACAGTGCGCGACTACTTCGACATCTGTTCTACTAGTAGTACAGCGCCAGAAGAACGAGGGTGCGCCTGTCGCAGTGGCAAGCGGATCGGGTTCGACGTGAATTTTGCATAGCATAGTATTCATGATATGTTGTATTTGTAGTATTGTCCTAATGTTGGTGTCCATGGCAGTTTTGAGCCCGCGCAAACGCGAGCGAGGAAAACGCAGTGGGAAAGAAAGGAAATAGGGCGCGGATATCGGTCCGCAGCCGGTCGGTCCGATCAAAGGACCCCTAAAAATTGACTACAATGCCTGTCCGCCAAAGTTTTCAATTCAGATAAAAACTGACGGAATTTTGGAAAATCCCTAGTCAGAATCAGATGGAAAGTCGACTCTTTCGGGGCTTTCCCTGGTCAAAATTTCAGATAAAAACTCCGAGCTGGTGGGGGATAAATCTGTGAGTAGAGATTCACACAAATCCTCTCACTCCCACCGTTCCCACTCGAATGCCGAACGAGAGACGTCGTCTCGGCAACCCGAAGACCCGTCTCGCTCGACTCATAAATCGAGTTCGCGCAATGACCATGGTCGCGAGGATTCGCGTTCGCGGAAATAGGGATCGCGTCACACGCAGTCCGGATCCCGTTCGCAATACCCAGCGGGGTCAATTCTTGAGGAGTACGCCGAGTCTATGAGCAGTACTGCTCGTGCAAAACGTCGCAACGAGAAGCGTCTTGCGTCTCATGCGTCGACCACACGCAATGTTCTCTTACCATTGTCTAAGGATGCAGAGTCATCCGATAGTAATATTGAAATCTTGTTATTAAATGATTCTGCTGTTCGTCGGAAGAATGAAGAAACCATTGCGTGCCATCGTGCGCTAGCTTACGATTCGTCTGAAGCGCGAGTGCGCCGAGAGCAGAGCCATGTGTCGGAACAGTTCCGACACCGTCTAACTGGGTACTGCTACAGAACCTCTTTTTTTTCGTTGACGTTGCAGACCTCAATAATATCTGATGAAGGGTCAGAAAATCTGAGAGGGAATCTACTACAGCAGCTCTTTTTTTTTCGTTGACCTTTCCTGATGTCAACCAGAGCCAACGGACATTAGATGGGAATTTCAAATTCAATCAGTTCAGCAAAAATACGGATCCAGATGATGTCTCCCTGTGCGCTGGAAAAGGGTACTTCCCACTAACAGCGACGCGATCGCTTTTTGCGACAGGTAGAAGGCCAAGGTGAAGTATCGAGGTTGGAATGTGAAGTGGGAAGCGTGGGCGACGGCGCGGATGATGCGCAGGTAGACTGCGGTGCGATGTGTGGATGAGGAACGTCCGAGACAATGTGCAAACGCGAAGAGATGGCCGCGGGGACAATGCGAGTGCCTCCGCCGAGGACTTGCTAGGGTTGAGCACGGGTCCGGGTCCGGGTACAAACGAGCCGACCCGGACCCTGACCCGCAACCCGAACCCGCGGGTTTACGGGTTGAGAACGGGTCTCGGCATTGACATGCCGGTGTGATCCGGAACTGATCGGAGCATCGGCATTCTACAGCATGACATTTTCGCTAAAAATGTTCACGTTTCAAGTGAGTTCTGACTCTATACATGTCCCATATATAATGTTGTGCCTAAAATATCACCTCATTCTTTCTTATTACAAGTATTTATGCCATTTTTTGGTTCGGTACAGTACCCGCAAGAAACCCGCGGGTTTCGGGTCTGAAAATCGGCTGACCCGCGACCCGTACCCGGCTGACCCGACCCGAAAACCCGTCGGGTTTACCCGTACCCGTGCTCTTCCCTAGGACTTGCGGCACGGGGGACGACGTGCGGTATGACGTGGGGACACGACCAAACAACGACATGACAGTCATGATGGAATGGAAAAATGTCGAAAGGGAGGACATGTGCAGAGTTTTAGAAAACTGAACCTTGTTGACCTGAAATTCATTCTGTATCAACCTGAGCTGAACTGAATCCTAGGACTACTTCGTCAAATAGTGAGATTTACTCCTCGTTGGGTCGTGATGCTGAGATTTGTCGTGCCATTCTCGATGTGCCTTGCTTGACTTCCCTCCCTGAACACCCAGCTGGACCCTGAATTCATCCGAATGCAGCTGCGTGTTTGTTTTTTCTTCCCAACTTCATCTTCAACCAACTGACCTTTCCGCAGCTTCAAAATGCCTCAGAGTCTCAATATCTCTTTCTCCAAAATCACACTGCACTGGTAAGGCCCTTGCAATCAACATTTATGTGACATGCCCAAAATGGAAACCCTCACCGAATTCAAACCGCCGCAACTCACCACCAACAATGGCTGACCACAACATCACTCTCTTTATAAAATTAAGCCCTGTCCGTCTGAAGCCTTTATCCCCATTTAACTTCGAATCTGTGGAAGCGTCCCCAAATCAGCATCAAATCGTTGGGTGCGCCCGGAAATGAGCGCTAATCTTTCTATGAGGCTTTTGGCACATCTGCTTCGAATCTTTGGAAGCGTCCCCAAATCAGCTTCGAATCGTTGGGAGCATTAATATTTCTCCAATCATTTCGATCCACTCTCCTGGATTTCCTTCCGCCCTTTTCGTCTGCTCAAGCAGCGGCCATCAATCTATTTCACGGGAGCGCCCGCAAAGTTATAAGATTAAGCCTGTCCGTCTGAAGCCGTATCTCCGTATGTACTTTGCGAATCAACAGGATCACAATTTGCGGCTCTTTCCGCAACTTTGCCCGCAGAATCTACACAGCGTGTAACCACAGCACGTCCTTCTCAAACTCCACCTGATTAGCGCGCGCATAAACGCCCATACCCGGCCCGAGTTTCGTCATTTCATTAAACCTCTTCTGTCGATGTTGGTCCTTCTCTTGCTCTGGCCTGGGACGATTCTTTGCCAACTCAGAAATTATATTTCCCTGTTTACAGCCTTTCCCTCACACAGCTTCTACTGTGAAGTATCCGGAAATGCTTTTGCCTTACTGCAATGGGGTGCTTGCTTTAGGAGTCAAAATTTGGTTAGCTGCTTTGCTCTTTCCGCAACCGCCGCTTGAGATTATCTCACCAATCTGTGTTTTGTTTAAAATAACTGCGGACCCAATTCAAGGCTATGTTTGTGCGTGACGTGCCTTCAACTTTGTTGTTCACCGCAAGCAAATCCCGCTCGCTTTGTGCTATGCAATAACTTTTAATGGATGTCAAGGTCTCACAGTACAAAAATCAGGATTAGATTGAGGAGGTCGAACTTTTCACATGGACAGCTTTGTTCAGCCGTGACCCGCGTTCCTGATTCCGAGAACGTGCTTATTTTGAAGTACGAGGACGATGACTCCACCTCTACCAGTAATATTGTATGGAAAGAGCTTTTATTGTAATTGATTGTCCAAAATCTTTTTATTTGAATGTCCACAAGTAGGAGCCGGCGCGACTGCTTGTCTTGCTAAAAATTGGTCTGACACGGGGAACCTAGGGTTGAAATTTCAGCCCGATGACAGTACGCTGGCGCAGCGGGGCGAAGAACGGCACCAATTTTCGTCGAGTTAAGCTTTTGCGAAACATCAATTATCGGCGACTGGCTACCGGGCCAGTCAAGGTAGTAATATAATGCACCGTGATGTAAAATTCCCGGATTTGGAGCTCGTAGGATTGAATATGACTTATCGCGACACTGTATGTCAAATTTCGAGGCAGAGTGATACGGCGATCAAAAGTTGGGGGAGGTTCTCGATCAAGATGCCGGCGTGTGAACATCATTTTATCTCCGAACGGCCCTCGCGCTCGTCTTTGCCTTCTTTCTTCACCAGTTCTTCCCCGATTCACAAGTTTGGGGGCTCGTCCGCATCCTTTGATTCGAATCAATGACCATGTGTCATAAAATCTGCGGAAACGATCGTCTCTCGGCTTTTGGATCCTTCAAGATCGTCTCGACTTGAAACCTCCCTTCGCCTCCCCCAGTCTTAGTTACCTCAAAAGGAAATTGCTTACATGTTATGTCCCACGAAGTTGAGAATATTATTGCTGGCTGCAGTACTTATCAGAGGCATTGTGAAGGTGTATAAAAATATCGATATAGCTGGGGGAACGGGGTCCCCCCAGACCCCCTTCCTTTAGCCTGACGGCCTGTCAGAGTGGAATTACACAATTTTTTATTCTTAATTTTGAAAATATTCAGTAAAATTATAACTGTGTCGCGGGGGAGACCCCCACGGACCCCCTTGACGCTCGCCGCTGGGACCCACTGCGTGGTGCTTCCGCTCGCCGCGGAGGCCCACTGCGTGGGGCTTTTGAATATTTTTTCTCCGCTTTTTTCGTGCCTTTTTTCCCAAGTTCGAATTGTATTGGAGGAGTTATAATATATATACATAGGCGCGCGTCCCTTACCGTGAAGGTAAGTCCTCGCAAGCGTGCACATGGCGGGTGAGCTGCAAAAAAGAATTAAATGCAAAATACAAGACGGGGGTTCGAACGCAGACCAGATTACCAGAATCAGCCACATCAAACCACTAGACAACGGTGGATATACGAAGTAACCGATATGTATCGCTGTAGGCGGCCGTCGGCCGAGATTTTCTTTTTAGGCAACTAAGACTGGGGGAGGCGTGGGCCAAATTCGACTTGATCCCGAGTGGCACAACTCCACCTTCATAGCGATCCACCGTCCTGGCCACGGACTTGGAACTTGGGTCTTGCGTTGATACCACTAACCCAACATGCTCCCATGTCGATTTGGCTTTTAACTGCGCAACTTCCCGTTCACACTGGACCAGTACCCAAAACCACCAAATTTCATTCGCCCATAAAGATGGACTTTGTTGGATGGGTTATGGGCATTTGGGGGACAGTGTTCAAAATGCGAATATCTCGTGGGGGCCATTCAAACCTTAAATATGTCAACTGCTCCCTTATCCCATTCAATAGTGAAGCACAGGGTTCAAAATGGCATTACAAAGCATGTGATTCAAAATGGCATTCTGGGGCATGGGGTTTCAAATGCAAATTAAATCATTCAATAGTGAGGCACAGGGTTCAGAATGGCATTACAAAGCATATGATTCAAAATGGCATTCTGGGGCATGGGGTTCAAAATGCGAATTTAATCATTCAATAGTGAGGCACAGGGTTCAAAACGGCATTACGAAGCGTGTGATTCAAAATGGCATTCTGGGGCATGGGGTTCAAAATGCGAATTACAGCCAATGGCAGTACCGAAGGCGCGAACGAAAAATTACTGTTTTGGGATCCCTGCGACCGATTTGCCCATATCTCGGTGAGTTTTGCAGGGATTGACATGAAACATAGCCAGATAATTCGGGGGAATTCGTGCGCAATTAGTGATAGGAAAAAAAAGTTGCGAAAATATTCTATAGTCGGTGAGATGGGTGTGGGGGTCATTTTGGGGGTCAATCCAGTCTACCAGCATCTAGGCATGTTCAAATGACCTAGATTTTTGTGAAGGAAGACTTTCATATAATATGAAAGTCCTAATAGAGTCGGAATCCTCAATATCTTAGTTTATCGCGCTTGTGATGACATCAGGAGAATGGCAATACACTGCAATAAGGAAATATTGTGATATTTGAATCCATTCCTGAACTCTCGGCAAATCTGACTCTATTACAACTTTCAAAATGCATAAAATTCTTCTGTCACAAAAATCTAGGTCATTTGAACATGCCTAGATGCCGGTGGACTGGATTGACCCCCAAAATGACCCCCAAACCCATCTCACTGACTATAGAATATTTTCGCAACTTTTTTTTCCTATCACTAATTGCGCACGAATTCCCCCGAATTATCTGGCTATGTTTCATGTCAATCCCTGCAAAACTCACCGAGATATGGGCAAATCGGTCGCGGGGATCCCAAAACAGTAATTTTTCGTTCGAGCCTTCGGTACTGCCATTGGCTGTAAATCATTTGATAGTGGGGCACAGGGTTCAAAATGGCATTACAAAGCATGTGATTCAAAATGGCATTCTTCTGGGACATCTACACATCTGCTTTCACCATGGAAGCCCTGAGCGAGTTTGAATACGAGTGTCAATGCACCGGCACATTTGAGGCCGATTCCCGCGATGAACTGCTTTAAAGTAGTCTTGTGTTTACCGCGGAGGTCTGATCGGAGTGCTCCCTTATTATGTAATTGCGGAGTTTGAATTGACACGTGCTTTCTTCCCGCTTCTTTTCGCCAGCGCCGACGACGCGTTTCTGCGGCGGACGCTCAAGCAATCTTCCGTCTACTTTCACACTCACGCGTAGTTGTAGCGCCCGTATGTCTTCTGACCCAAATCAGGCTCTCGCACGCACAATGATATCCTCGCCGTTATAGGCTCACTGCCCCTGATTCGCCCCGACGCAAAGACCGGGCGACCGCAACACAAGCATCTGCACAGCCTTCAACCTGACAGGAAAATTTGCAGAGAGCACACCCGAGTGGGAAAGGGATTCACTTGCGCAGCAGGCACCAATTCGGAGTGGCGAAATGCTGCTGCTGCTCAAATCCTTAATCTGCTCAATAATGTTACCGCTCACAGAATGGATACTTCGAACCCAGCATGCTCATCTTACCAAATGCTGACTGTGAATTTCGACCAGCACTCCTCTAGATCCTTCAGCCTTCGTCTCCGCCGACACGGCGAGCATGAACCCCAGACAACCGACCAAAACTAAAGCCTTTCACAGGCCTCCAACCACCGAGAAACACACTGGCAGACAACCCAGGCCTCAATCTCGAGAGGCGTTTGTCCTGTAGGTATGTGCCGATGAACGAAACAATACTTCAAGTTATTTATTTGCATCTAACTTTGCACGACTGACAACCTCATGGTTGACGTCCTCTTCAGAGTACTCATGTACCCTATTCTCAAGAGTATTATCCATGGACCTTGTAGGGAGAGTTGACACGATGGGACCGACAAACGTATGGATTATATATTGCACAATTAATGAAGCGACCCGGAATTTATTTGTGAACCAAGATAACCATAACGGTGGTAGAAGTAGGGACTTGGAGCACTGAAACATAGTCTCTTAGACAGACGCTACAAACAATTTACCTCGTACCTCAGTAGTTTGTAGTCTGTTGATTAGTTTGATCAAGTGATCGCTAGCCTGCTTATTACATAATACCAATCTTCGCGTGACATCACATATGTGACACCGACGCGTCGCGTCTTTCCTTGCTTCCACAGCCTTCCGTTGGCTCACCGCACGCGTAAGGCTACTCAGATATGGACCAAGTTACGAAATAGACAAAAACTCTGCCGCTGGAACCCGCCAAACAACGGTCCGAGGTCTATATACTTATGCTAGGCGTCTTTACTATTTAGTCTCAAGGTCTTGCAATTACCGAACGGCAAGCTCCCCAGGATCCATCAGGTCTTGGACTGCAATTGCTCTTTTTGGCGGATACCTCACGTGCTTCTCGAATTGTGCTTCGCCCAAACACCGTTCTGGTCGCGCTTGTGCGGACAGGCTTACCTTTCTCCTCGTTCGCGGTGCACTAGTGTTGCTTGAGACGCGAATCCATTTTGCATCGATTCGAGACTCTATTTTCCGTCAATTCACCACGAAGAACAAATCTGCAACGCGACTAGTCATTCAAGAATACACAATGCGACCGCTCTGCATCAGTAATTCTTGCTCCTGCCGCTGTTCTTCCTCCGCAAACTCCTCCTAGTCCCGTTCCCGTCCCTCCCTGATCCAGGCGCATGCTTTTGTCTTCTTGGGCGCCCAGCTGCCCTCGCCTTCGAAATCGACGCTTTTGCGCTTGCGACCGTTGCCATTGCCGCCTCCGATGACGACAACGGCGTCTTGGGCATTCTGAATATCCGAAAACGCCGCGCGCTGCCCATGCCCGGCGCCGGTGTCCTCGCTGTACTTCGTCGCTGCGGCTGTCGGCCATAGCTGAGTTGTCAGCGCAGTTCAAGTTTTGTAGTTTGCGGTGTGTCATATTCTAGGCAGAGTGGTTGGAATTACATGGTCGAGCCAACGGTGGAGCCAGGTGGAGCCACGGTCTCCACTTATGACGTCGTGGAGTAAGGACTGCAGTACGCCTCGGGTGCAATGGGAGCTGGATTTGAATCTGACCCGCAAGGCATATTGCTGCACATCTCTCTGCGGCGGCCAGTACGACCTTGACACTCTTAGGTTCTCGCTGCATCAGTTAAAAACCACAATGCTTGGTTGCTCTCGGTAGCGTCAGTAGCCAGGGTAGCCGGGTAGACAAGTTCCCCCGCAGGTTGCGGCTGGTAGCGCCCCGCCAAAGCTTGGTAGCGGCTGGTAGCATTGGCAGGCGGCTCAGTAGCAGCTCAGTAGCGGCTGGTAGTTTTTCAGTAGCACTTAGTAGACCATAGTAGCCAGGAAGCTACTAGTAGTACTCGGTAATTTGCCCAATACAATATCATGAAACACAATTCATTGCAATAAAAGCACATGATACACGCGACAGCTAAGCTACAGATATATGACGGCATCGACATTTATGGTCCGTCGTACTGGTAATGTACACCATTTCTGATTGATGTCCGGAAGACATCCGGCAGATGATCTCTGACGGCAATCAGCCAAATGTTCGGGGATCATCTCAGGAGGTTTTTTGGACGTCAGACCTCAAGTTCACATCCAATCCATGGATCCAATGGCGATAACCCTTCTGAGGACATCCGAGCAGACTATCCTCTGGACCTCCAACAGCATATTCACATATCCCCGTTCCGGTTCTTTTCTGGGACTTCACATTGACTGCACGACAGTTTGTGAAAAAAAAATTATTCAATTGCCACGTATTAATTAGGGACATTTGTGAGAGGATGGGGGTACACGGCAGTATATGGACTGGGAGCAGGGATGGATGGGGATAGAAAAACAAGATAAAGATCCAGAACTAAGGAAGATGAGCTTTCTTACTTGGATTTTTCGCCGTAGGGAATGAATAGAAGAACATTGATGCGGGTGCGACTGGTTTCGGAACGACGACGAGGGTATCTACAGCGGGACCCACCTATCGCTAGATTAAGCTTTTGTGCGGCTCGCCGGGGGTAAAATATTCCCGGGATTTGTTGAGGGACATATTTAAATGTAAATCTTCCGATGAGCTCAAAAAATCCGTACTCATTCGTGTCCTGGTGATCAAGGAGGAAAATTGGGCAAGAGACCAAACAACGTCAAATTGTGGGAGAAATGGGGAACAGGCCATACGGAGTACGTACTTATACATTCATCGAGCCAAGTCTGCTTGGAGGCACGAAGCCCTCGCACGTCGACTGCATTCCCAGTGAGAATATATGGTCCCTGGCGCATAAACCTTTTTTCCTGGCATCTCGTAATCAAAAGGTTTCTAGAGCAGTTCTTTAGGTCTGAATCAAAGTCCGGACAAAATCTGGTCAGACATGAGGGCATAGCTAGAATGCGGACAGGATTTTTGGGTCTCGTCCTGCTTCTGAGGGGTAGGCATGTCCGACAGGACGTGCATCACCGCGTCCGGGTCGATGGGCGGCATGAGCGCACCACGCAGGCGGAGCAGCATCATCATGTACCACGCCGGGTCTACCCCCGCCTTCTCCTGCTCGGTCGTCACCTGCTGCAGATGCTCAATTTCGTTGAGCCACGCCACGCGCCAGTTCACCTGTCCGTTCTCGTCCATGTTTTCCTCAGGCGAAATCGGCATCAGGCCTTCCGCCGAGAACGGGAGGCGCATGTCCATCACCGGGAAATTGAGATTAAATCTGCAGCAGCAACGAGATGAGCGAGCAGCCGATACAATGGATCACACGTACATGTGCGGAGGGAAGGGGGGATACGGGACTTGGCGGGGCCCACCAGACTTGTCAAGCTGAGGCTGGATGCACAAGGATTCATCGAAGGAGCCATCGAGTGGATGGTAGTCGATGTCGTCGTCCTCGGACGTGCGGCCCTTGGCACCGTTGCTCTTCCTTTTGCGGATGCGGCGGACGCCCACGCGGGGATCGACGTTGTCGTTGACGGTCCAATAGGAGCCGTTTCCAGGGTCCGTGAGCGGACGAGGCACCTTCTCAAATTGGGGGTTCAGCGTGAGGTTGTAGCGGACCGAGTTCTGGGGGACAGTCAGCATTGGCAGTCATAGCACAATGGAATTAACGTGCCTTCCACCCGTTGGGGGCCGTTCTGAAATAGGGGAACTGGGGGGAAATGAGATAGCTAAACGTAAACGGGGAATACGACGTACGCGGGACTCGATGGCATAGTATATATCTGCGAGGAGGAGTTTCTGATTTGGCGAGCCTTTGATGGCATGGCTAAACAGAACACACAATGACAAGATAAACAACAGAGAAAGAGCACTGAACAGAACAAGGACGCACCGGATGAGAGTTGAATAGGGATAGAATGGCTTGCTGCCGGAAGGGCCGTCAGTGAGAGAGTCGAGATTAATAGGGAGGCCACCAGTGAGGTCGTTATCGAGGGCGTAGTGGTTAGCTTTCATATCCTGGGCTTCGGTGAGCTCGGGACGTTGGAGTGTGAAGGGCGACGCAAAAAAGACACGCCAGTGGGCCACACCGCCTTATGTACCACCGCCGAAGTCCGATCGCTTATTTTTCCCACACAAGGAACCGTCGGATGCCGAACGGCCCGGACCAGCGTGCCGCGAGCAAAGGTTTGAACGGCAACGACACCCAGAATTCTAACTACTGCCCTGTGTTCCCCGCGGGCAAGGGTTTGAATGCCAACGACGCACAGCTGTCCTGTGCTTCCCGCGAGCAAGAGTTTGAATGCCAACAGGGGTGCTTAATCCTTAGCTCACTTGCTAGTCTCGTAAAATAATAATAAAAATAATTGATCCTAGACTCGTAACCAGTCTGCCTACGATGGGCAAAAAATGTGGCGAGCACTTTGCTGTAGGCAGACTGGTACAACTCGGGCCAAACAAAAGGCCTGGGCCCGGAGTTCCAAATTTAGGCGGTGCCGATCTCGGCATCACTTGGTTTGTTCGCTTCCCTCACCTTGTACGCTCTATCTCTTTTCCCTCTGCTTCGTTCTCCTTCAACTCTTGCACACGTCGCCTGCGACATTATCCGCATGTATTCGATGCCTCGAAGGCTCCAATCAACTCGTTTTTGGCCCCTGGAAAAGGGTACTGTGTGCTCAAGTGCCGCACAGTCCTCGAAGCGTTCTCAAGCCTCAAAATCGCAGCAAAGCGCCCCAAAGCACTCTACAACTTTTGCTTCGGGTCTATTTTTAGACTATCAACCGATATATCGCTTTTCAGCCTCCCTCGTTGAAAAATCAGCACTAGATTTACTTATACCAGAAGGTTGTGTATTGACACACTAGTAAGGTATTGCAGGAGTTGGAAGTGGGAACACAATGTGAAGCCTATGCTGAAGGTATATATGGCATTGGACTCCAAGCATTAGTATGACTGCTTTAGTGTGCTGGCTATTTTGTCTGTCGTAGCATTTTGGACAATCCCAGGAGGTCGCGAGTTCGATTCTGATCAGTTGCAATAATTTAAACAATTTATTTGAGTTCTCCTTAGTTATAATAAGTCTGTTAGCAACTATACTGAGGTTCTTACACGAGAGGGTTAACAGTAACTTACTTAAATGACTAGTAAGTACCTTGTCTGGATGATAAGAATAGTGAATATCCTTTTGGCGCAAGGTATCCCAGAATGGCGTGAATTTTCACTTGGAAAGTACGTGAAAAGGGACGTTTTGTACATGAAATTTTTCACCCTCTTTTGCAGTGAAATTCGCTTTTTGACCGTGAAATTCACGGCATGTTAGGGTGAATTTCTCACTTTTTGAGGGTGAAAAATGGGGTGAATTTCACTATTTCCATAGACCACAGTGATCTCACAACGAACATGGAGCAAGCGGGAAGGCCGACAAAGACTCGAGATTCGGAGCCAACATGAATGCATGTTGTGTAAATTACAAGTGAATTACATCCCGAAACCGTAAAGTGTACGTCCACTTCTTTTGAGTGCGTAGATAACTTCCAATGTTGTGACTGTCTTCCGTTTGGCATACACCATGTAGGTGATGGAATCGCGGGAGCCCGTGCCCTAGAAATTGGAATGCGTGATTCGATGGCTGCTGGGCTCTGATACTCCAAGATTTGATCTAATAAATCCCGTGGATGGGTCGCGTAGACTGTTGTTGCGGATCTGATGCCGCAGGGTGCCGAGGCTCGGATCACGCCCGGCCCAGGCCTGCCGGCGACCCGTGATGGACCCGTGAACCCGCGGGTTCGGGTTCGGGTTTCTCGGGTTAGGGTCCGGGTTGACCAATTAATACCCGGACCTGGACCCGTGCCCATCCCTAGAGAGCACCATATCCATGGAGGTGAGTTTCTCAACACTCCCCCACAACGAGATAGCCATGCAACTTCTTGGAGGATCGAGTTGCGCAGCCTAATGAACCAAAATGAATGTGGTGTCGACGACGAAATTTCGAGTCGAGAGCCGAAGAAACTGAAGGCGGCGGACAATGGAGAGAATGTGGGACCGGAGAGATCGAATAATCCGACTTTGAGTGGCGCAGGTTCCGTGAGAATTTTCTCCAATGAAATTGCGAAGAAATGAGGAGGTGACCAAAATGGAAGGTCGAGTCGAATAATCGGTATCGCGGCCGAGGAAAAGGAGAGTGGGCACCAGTCCAACGCAGGAGGGAGACGATGGCTAGAGCCGACACAACAACCTGTGCACGTAGCGCATGAGTAGTGTCTCAAATGCTAACTGTACCAGATTCGTATCATGACCAATTTCGGCCGAAACCGAGCAATTCAATGCCGTTTCACCCAAAAGAACCCAGATGGTGAGGCGAAAGGAGGCTGAAGAACTCGTAGGAAATGGAATGGCCAATGAATATGCCCCGAGAATTTTCTCGGATGATCCAGATCCGAAATTCGCTAAATACAGAGGTAAGTGCGAAATTGGTGATTCCAAGTCCGTGACTGCTGATGCCGGGATGGACAGAGCTGAGAGTGATGCAAATAACGTCTATAAATGTCGTAGAACGGGGGAATAAGCCCCGAGAATTTTCTCGGTGGTCCTGAAGCTATAATTCGGCCGGATGAGGAATTGGGAATGAAGCACGATCCGTGAGTGCGAACACCACAAAAGGACGAAGCCAGAACATTAGAGGAGAGCCAGCGAAGGGAGAGGATAGTCGAAGAGGTTAAGAACGAGAGCCACAGGGAAGTAGGAAGTAAAGTTCCCGAATTGGGAAGAAGGATCGCGAGCGGCAAATGATCTGAACTGCTCTGCGGATGTGTCGGATCGTACTCGAATGAGGACCTACAGGTTTGGACTCGTCAACGCCAGGAGGTCGTGGTCGAGACGGTCTCGAGGGCGTCACCGCTCGCACTCGCCAAAGCACTAGACCTATTCGCACCCCTCGTAGGGCAGATGAGGTGTATTCAGCCGCCATCGCGCCCACAGATGCGCCACTCGACACTGGGAATGGTGAGTGCGGGTGACGATAAACCTACTTCGACGTTGATCTCTGAGTCTCCGCAGGTCTCACTGATGACATGGACGAGCACTCCACGTCCTTGAGCAATGATGTGCCATCGGTAAATGTGCCTGGTCAGTCAATCGGTTTTATCCGTTAGGCTACGTTTACAATTGCTTCGGCTCAAAGCACATTGGTGCAGAGTCTGGGTTTATTCCAGGAGGGGACCCCGGTATGTTGCACATTTCTGCTATATATTCACAAAGTCAATGCTTGTATTCAGTCATATCGTTTGCGACTCTTACTGGACAACCGAACTCCGTTATCGACCCAATCGCCACCGACCCAGCCGCCAACATCATCCACCAGCTTCTGACCATGCTCCCGGCGCTGCTCAGTCCCTTCTCACAGCCAATGAAGATATTCCGCAGACACTACCTGAGCATATGGACGAAAACCGCGGCCCCATTATCGTCGCGGAACCTATTGTGCAGGCCCCCATCGGCGTCCAAGAACCTCGGAGTAAATATCCTCGCTTGCTTTCAAAATATCCTCCCTGACTCTCGATAAGACAGCGATCTTGAGCCGACTACGGTTCTGTACTTTGTCGGTGTTATATCCGCTCCAGGGAATCAGACTGTTTTCTGTGTCCCAGGCCCAGCTGTCGACACCCACCGAGCTGGAGGTATCATCGACTTCCTTGTGTTTGCAAACGGACCTGCTGGCCGTACACTGGAGAGCCTCAATCCGTGCTCAGAATTTCGTGTTGCAATATCCCGAGTACCTGAAGATATCGCCAATGACTTCATGTCCTTCCGCAACGGATTTGTCGAAGTCGGGCATCTGGACGTCATATGCGCCGCACCGGCAGATTCAGCGCGCGTCCCGCCTGCTCGAGATTCAGAGCTTCGCACAGCCCTTATTGAGAGTCTTGGCTTCGATGAAGACATCTTGGTGTTTGTGATATATATCTATCCAGAAGTACTTCTGTTCTGGTTCGGATTTGGAAACACGCCCACCGATTTTGTAGAATACCAGTCCGTTGGCCATTCAGTCTGTTGCTCCCACCATCTCCCAGCCCAGCAACGCGACCCACAGGTTCCAGGAATTGCGTTTCACTGCTAAGCGGGATGAGCTCCACATGCTCCTCAACATACCAGGATACGAATCCGCATACAAGCATTGCCTCATCGAGAGGCAGATCATGGCGGTGTGCACCAGCTTGGGCATCATGTTTACCCCCAACCAGATCATTGCGGCGCAGGTGACCTTTCAAGGGACCGATATCCAGATTCGCCCGAACGATATAGCGACATGAATGGGCATAACCATTGGTCAATTTGCGACGTGCAGGACCGAGATCAGTGCCGCTCGAACAGCCCATCTCCTGCTTCGGCAGCTGGTAGCGCGCATGCAGGCAGGCCATCCCGTCGAGCCGCCGATGGAGCCTCGTCACCACACGTTCTTTGCCACACTCAACTCCATGATGAGCACCCGTATCTTGTCCTCCATTGATCCCCACAGTGGATATATTGGGGGTGCTGACTTGCAGGTTGCAGATGCGAACGCCGTTCGCATGAAGATCAGTACCTTGAGAAGCCAAGTCGCTGAAGTGAAGGCGGTCTGGGGAGGACAGTATATGTAGACAACATTTATTTGATTTCTTGTACCAGGGAGTTTCTAGTTATACACGGGCTATAAACTGTCTGCATATCAGCATAATATCTAGCCAAGTGAAACGAGAATGAGATGTACCAAAAAGAGTACCGCAATAGTTGATGGCAGCGCCAACGAACCGTCGCCTACAGGATCGGAACAGCAGTGCCAAATCGTGAAGATAGCCTATAAATGGTGCACCCGTAAGTACCGAGATGCACAGTCAAGAATTGCATACCGTACTAAAATATTTGTTGTGCGATATTTGGTGGATTTGGCGATGCCAGCGCCAGCGAACCATTGCCTGCAGGACTGTAACGGCGATGTCAAATCGTGAAGATGACCTATAAACAGTGCGCCCGTAAGTACTGAGATGCACAGTCAAGAATTGCGTACCGTATTAAAATATTTGTTGTTATATTTGGTGGATTTGGCGATGCCAGCACCAGCGAACCGTTGCCCGCAGGACCGGAACGGCAGTTCCAAATCGTGAAGATGACCTATAACAGTGCGCCCATAAGTACCGAGATGCACAGTCAAGAATTGCGTACCGTATTAAAATATTTGTTGTACGATATTTGGTGGATTTGGCGATGCCAGCGCCAGCGAACCGTTGCCCGCAGGACCGGAACGGCGATGTCAAATCGTGAAGATGGCCTATAAACAGTGCGCCCATAAGTACCGAGATGCACAGTCAAGAATTGCGTACCGTATTAAAATATTTGTTTGTGCAATATTTGGCGGATTTGGTGATAGCAGCGCCAGCGAACCGTTGCCCCCAGGACTGGAACGGCAGTGCCAAATCGTGGAGATGGCCTATAAACAGTGCGCCCGTAAGTACCAAGTCGCACGGTAAAGGATTGCTTACCGAACGAAAGAGTTTGCCAGGACGATATTTGGCATTTTGGCGGTCACAGCATTGACCAGTTTCCAGCTCAAATTTGGGCTCCAGAGCTGTATTTTGGCATACGGAATTGGGTCCCAGACTGAAGAAGGGGGATGGTAAACTGCACACCCATAAGCAGGAGGTCGTGAAGGAGCACAACACATAGACGCACCTCACGAGCTGAAGCTCTCATACGCCTAGCATCTATAACCCTCAAACATGGAGGCGTCAACAGCACAAACCATAGGAAGTGAGCTAAAAGGGAATACAACTGTCTGTGCGAGTGTGTAGGTGACGATATAGACATACCTACAACCTGCAAGGCGGAGGATAAGGCCGTGACAGAGACGCCCGCAGTCCCCGATCAATGTCAAATATGTGTGAAGGATTCTGTAAGCCCTAGCTAGGTGCGGCTGAGAGATTTGACGAGCGCCGAGTTGTCCTAACAATGGGTCGGTCGGAATGACCATACCAAAAGGCGCAGGTGTATAGATGGCGAGGCTATAAGCCGACAAGATTGTAGAACAAGTGGGGTAAGTAAAAGAGGGTCAAATACGGCGCATCTTGAATATATCGAGCGAGATGCCAGTTGACCTTCTTTTCGTGATCCTTTCGGAGGTTGTCTGGATGGACATCTTTCGGTGCCCCCGAGCCCTGCATTGTAAAATTCCTCAGGTTGCTTCCCTCCCATATTATACAGCAAAAACAACTTACGTTCTCAGCAAAACGTGCGTACCATGTATAATGGCAGCTAAGATACTGAAACATCGAGCGTTTCGAGTCTTCATCCTGAAATTCACCTGGCATCGCGACTTGTATTAGCAAAATCGCGTCTTCAAGGGCCTTTTTTATATGCGGTGGAACGGTCAAAGAAAGGGATAGTAATTTGCCCTCCTTGTCGCGAATGAAGAGAGGTTTCCTGTAGGGATGGAGTCAGCAAAGGAGAGGCGCTCGAGAAGAGAGCAGTACCCCTCAGCAAGCAATGTCTTTATTCCGACATATCCATTCGCCTACCTTTTCCCCCCAGCGTGGAGAGCATTTAGCTAAATCTGTTGTCAGGATGCGCCGAAATGCGTTTACGGAAAAATACCTTTGATACAAGAACCTGAACACTCTGCGCAACCGGAGCCTTCGAAACCTTGACCCTCTCTTTGTCGGTAAAGCTATCTCTGTTTTTTTGCGAAAAGGGAAGCTTGGTTTTCTTGAAAATGAAAGGCGTCGTGATAGCTAGGGTTGAGGGTAGGTCGGCGACTGGATAATAAAGCCACGGATCTATGGACTGGGAATTCCACTCAGTTGAGCGTTCTGGTAATTTCGGGTAACTACCAAAATCACTGTTAAAAAGCACAAGAATTCGGACAGAAGAACATACTGAGTCTCGACAGCAGTGAATAATTGGTCAAGTTGCTCTTTCTGGCCGAAGGTATAGGTAGATATGTGAGAACTTTCGCCTTGAGGTTTGGGGGTGCGATAGAAAAGGGTAAATGCCGAGAAATATGAAGCTGGAAGGCGAGAAATGTGGGAGATGGGCACCCATCTGTGAACCATGTCGACTGTCTCAAGCCTTCATCCGCAAGCATCGCCTGGAGTACTGCAACCGCCTTGTCCTTGGAAGAAATGATTGTGGTGACCGGGAGAGGCTCAGCCCATGGAGGTGTGTATACTGGGAGGATGGATTCCATGCCGAGGGTGAAGTCGACAGATGCGGTGCGTGCCTGTGAAGTCGGAACAGCAAAGGTTACGGAGGGGACAGACACGAGCTGCACTTGCGTGTCTCCGTGAGGCGGAGACAGACCACGAGTGTTGAGCTCGGTGACTGTCCCCCCTCGCTTTCTGCGGGCGCCGCTACCACTTTGGTCTGCGCGCGGGGCCGCCGCAACCTTTGGGGGTTTGCGATCTTTCAGCCGCTGGCCGCGCGCGGGTACATCCTCGGGCCAGGTGACACACGGGAGGCGTTTGACGAAGTGCAGAGGTGAGGCTAGTTTGGGGTTGCGAGGGGAGGAGGAGATGGCATTTTTGAGCAGCGGGGTGAGTCCGTGCGATCCTGGGAGCGTCAAATAACGAGCTAATCGGTTGAGGAGCGACAGTTCTAAGCGCAAACCGGCAGGTAGCATTGCAGCTTCCTTCTCCAGGGCAGCCAAAGACGCCGTTCGGTAAGCACCGGTGATGCACCTCGCTGCAGAACTCGATCCAAGGGCTTGAGAGCGGTTGGTGGGAGGGGAAAGAACGAGGAAACACCGTAGTCCGACCGCGGTAGAACCAAAGATAATACGAGATCGCGTACCATCAAGGGCTCCAATCACCACATCGCGTGAGTTAGGGCAAGTGAGGCATTGAGAGCTCGTGCTGCTGAGCCGGCGCGGTTTCGGATATGGAGCTCCCCTTTCAATTTAGCATCAATCCAAACACCAACCCACTTGACCGATTCAGATGGGAAGATGACTTCACCGTCGAATGAGACCGAGAAGTTGGAGACGTCTCTGTTGCCCAAGGAGTGGTAGATGACATGCATAAATCACGAGACATTGTCGAGTTCTCGCTGTCGGTTGTCGAGATGATGATGCCGGTTCTCACGACTCGGAATCTGCCGTGTGTGGGCGAACCCCCGGACTCTGTTGGCAAAACAAGGATCCAGCAAGGGTTTAACAAACTGTGCAAGAGTAAGCCGTGCCGGAGGCAAGGGTCCTTAAACTTGTTTATCAGGAAAAGAGCCGTTGATCACGTGTCTACTAAACAGGCGCTAATACCGGCGCTTGTACCCTCGTCTCCCATATCTCCCGGCCTAGACATCCTTCGTCGCTGTGCGACACGTTCCGCAAGGCCAGACCGGAATCTCCAAATCATTCACTGGCCACATGAATACATATAGGAACGCAGATTAATGTCCTTTATACGCTCGTTCTGAGGATAAGGCATCAATTGTGCCGTGGTCCTCGCAGGGAAGGAAATAAGATTTAATGTCATCTAGGACTTGTGATCTGCGCACAATGAACTCTGTGGGCTCTACGATAGCGCTAACGTCATATCCCCGCAGCTGAGTTCACCGTGCAACACCCCGCAAGCGGGTGCCATCAGTATTCTCTTGCGCATACATCGGGATCATGGTGGTGATCCAGGACCTAGATGATGCATCATATCACCGAATCGGACGGCTCGGCTCCTACATGAATCAAGCGGAGGCGAAGTGCTGGGGGCACGCTCTTGTCTAACCATAATTGAGTGCCGTAGACCCGACGCAATAAAGAACTGAAAGCCAGGTTTAAACAGTGTTCAAGGCTGCGCCGTCCAAAAACCTCCACCTGACAGGTTTGAACCTGGGACTCCCGTGTAATACTACCTACCTACCTACCTACCCACTATTACACACCAAGTGGAAGCAGACTTTACAACTGCGCCATCTGACCGTTGATGACAAGCTGAATTGTTCACCCCTGATGGCACATCACACCTGTGCCTAGTTAGGTAAACAGGGCCTCACGGCCACACACATCTGCTCACGAGGAAAAAATCCAAAACAAGAGCTATTGAGGAATGATCGCATATGCGACGGGGGAACCCGTGGGCGTTGCCCCGCGCCCGATCCTCTGCGGATGCTGAAATGGAGATGTCCAGGATTCAACCACAATTGCGGCACCCAGTGGAGTACGACTAAGCTTGGTGTGTGCTAGAAGTGTTGGTTGATGCTCCTACATCGATTCTGCTGGATGTTGAATTTTTTCGGCCTGTCACGCTCCTTTGGGGTCCCTGTCGAATTGTCGAATAGGTCAAACAGGTCACGCGCCACGCCCCCGGTTGATTTGATCGAAATAATCCAGTATCTCGCCCCAGAAACTGCTACTTAAGTAGGCGGTGGCAACCAAATACTGCCAAACAATTTGCTTCCGTCCCACGCACGAACCAGACATCTCCCAAACGGGCAGTCTACTACTTGGCTGGGACTCTCCATCGAACCAGCGTGTAGCGGACATACTGTACTGTTTCGACCAAGCTCACCGGAGTCTGGCACGAATATTCGGCCCCCAATATTAATATGTTGCGAATATATGCTGTTTCAGCGAATATTGGCAGAATATCGTCAGAATAATGACGTGCCAATATTCCGCAACTATGAGCTGTATCTGAAAATATCTGCAGAATATCATCCATATATTATCCACATATTATGCGGCGGGATTTTCTCGCGGATCCCATTTATATTTTAAATTTCACTTTTTTTCCTGCAATTCAATCGCAATAAGTCGCAACTACACCAAGGCGCAGATGGATTGTCACGCTACAAATACAAAGAAGCATTATACGGGACGGGTAGCCTTCAATACGAATACATCGGCGCATACGTAGGCCTGCATAGCGAGATGGATTAGTGATGGTACACAACTAGACGACAAAGCAAATGACATACTGGATTTTTCCCTTCAAATCGACAGGGGGTGTGACGCGTATCCAGCGCCAAAGCGATTAAAGGAGCCCTTTCCCACAGTCATCGCTTTATACCCTTTTCACTGTTAACTCAATCTTCTAGACTACCACACACCTGGGCGGCGCCAATCTCTGGAATAAGCTCATCCCCCAGATCAGCTTCCATTCTGACTCACTGCAAGTCATGAATATACCTATGAGATCAGCAAAGGTACCGCAATTCTTGAAGCTCCTTCTTCTACTACTCTCTCTACCCCCACGCACTTCTCATGGAACAAGTCTTTTCCGTCGGAAATCATGCAGCATTCACCGATGAAATGCTCGCCGATATGGAGGTTGAATACGATCGAAGTTCCCGGCGTGAGTCGCAGCGGACTCGACGGGCTGCCCAGGATGACAGTGAACGCGATTTGCACCGAAAAAACAACACTGATTCGCGTCGAATTGCTCGCAGCTTGCTGACCAATGAGGACAGAGCGAGAATCCGCTCGGTCGACACCTCCGCTCATGCACCCAGTCGAAACGCACCAAATCACTCTTCTCATGCCGAAAAGCGGTGGGAGCAAGTCAACCGACTTACAGCTAATGTCGGAACGGAAGGCGAACAAAAAATCACCCGATTTGGACACATTTTGGAATCCGTGACCGATTCCTTTTATCTCACTCATTTTGGGTCGGATTACCTTAGTTTATGGCACGTTCTGTCAGAATAATTACGGGGCAATTAGTGATAGAGCCAGATTTTTCAAATACTAATTTTTTTCTACCACCTGACATGGGGCCCTAGTTTGAGTTCAGCACGTTCTAGCATGGCAAGTTCTTCTCCAATCTGGCTGGATTTTTGGGAGGGCGGATTGTCTAATATTCAGAAGAGGCTGACAGAGCCAGAGTCATAAATTTTGGTTCAAAACTGGCTGAGAAATCTTGATTTGAACTATGTTGACCAGAAATCACTGCCAATGCCATGGCAAGCTTCTGAGGATAAAATTTATGATTCTGGCTCTGTCAGCATGGATCAAAGGGATGCGAACTGTGGTACGAGCCAAACTGCCAAATACAGCTGTTTTCGCACGCTTAGAAAAGCGTGACCTGATATGGAGAGCTAATTGCATCCTGCAAATTGACAGATGATACCCAGCACTATTCTGAGCAGTCCTGTCTTTTTGAAATTGTCCATGCTGCTTTGCTCGTTAAAGCTCTCCATATCAAAAGTGGCAGTGCCAGGGTCACAGATCAAATCAAAAGTGCATTATTCTCGCTCGCAGGGAGTCCACAGCAACAATTTGAACCCTGGCTGTGATATTCTGGCTCTCAGATCCATAATTACAGCTCTTTGCGGAACATAGTGTAAGGACTCCTAGTCTTACAGGACCACGAAAGACGTCGAACAATTGGTAGGATTGTCGAAGTGCTGTTCGTAGTGTAGAGTAAGAGTAAAAGTAAAGTAAACTAGTGCAAATATAAGGTATTTAAAGGATTCGGCGCTGCCGAATCCTAATATATGTAAACAATCTTCGAGGGGGCGGGGTTGCTCAAAACCCACACCTAACACATAGGGCGCGCTCGTTTTTTTCTTTCTTTTTTTGTAGGTCTGAATGAGTGAAAGAAAGAATTTTAGACTTGAAGGAGCAAGGTTCTGCGGTAGAATTCCCGATGATGAGACATCTACACATCAGGAAAATCTGAAGTTGCATTATAGACCCATATAGCCCAAGAAAGTCGGGATAGACCCGAAAGCCAACAGCTGTCTATGAAGATACACGTCGTGCGCAACTGCGGGGCTGATTCGTCGGGTAGTCGGGGAATGAAGCCCAGGGAAGCACTCGGTTAGCCAGTGGTACTAGCAAGCAACTAGCAAAAAAAGAGAGGAAAAGTTGGAGGGAAGGAAGTGGGAGAAAGAAAGAGACGACGTGGCAAGAGCGAACATTTGGTTTCGTTATTGACAAGCTGTCGGATGTCAACGTGACAGGTTCGAGATTGCCGCTTGGCTGTGCGGAGCTCCGAGGCCAGAGCGACTTTGACTTGTATTTCGTACTGTCTCAACGGTATCTGGCCGTGGCACGGAGTCCTTGTTGCATCGTCAACTTAAAGATATCTGCTGGCAGACTTGCTTCATCTGACCTGCTTGTTGGACCACGCAATGAGTCAGGTCCTTCTATTGTTCCACTCGCAACCCAGCATAAGTTATTAACAAACTTGCATAGCAGCGGAGAGGCGGAGAGGACTCTTGCAATCGATTTTGGAGGTGAATATTTTGGCTGTACTGAGAGATAATTGGAGAACAAACGTCGAACTCAAAGACTGTACAGAACTACTAGAATATTAAAGAGCTTTCTACGTTAGCTAAGTAAGAATATTCGAGATGATTGGGGAACTCCGCACATCACGGTCATATGATCGTATTTCCCAACAAGCTCTGGCAAGATCCCCGCTCGGTGACTTGAAAATCACTTGGAGCTTCGCACGGCACACAATCGAGCGCTCAAGGCCCACTGAAACGGAGAGGGCCCTGTCCCACCACTCTTGCGTCTTCCCCCCATTAGAATCCCTCCCCAATCTCGCGGCACCCTTCCGCTCTTCGAGACCGTGCTTCACGATCCACTGGATACAATACATGTCGGGCCGTTACCAACAAGATCTCAAGCGTGAAGACCGCCTCAGGGACTCTGATTACACAATGTCTCGCCGCGCCGTTTGATGGCTCAAACCCCTTGAAGTTTCAGAGGTTTACCGAAATGCGGATGATGTTTTCGAAAAAGAGATGCATAATATCCCATGAGAATCACGTTGTGAGGCCTGGACCAACAGAATACGGTTCTCACAGCACCGCCTGCCTCTGGAATGAAGAGCTCCCAATCCCCAGGCTCAATGACAAGAGCAGCAACGGGAATTCCGAAGAAGCAGTTTTGCTTAGAATTGTGCTGGCCATCACCTCTGAATCAAGCTCGAGAAATTAGGTCTCCATACCAAGGCACGAAGAGAAAAATAGACCCAAAACGAAACAACATTTGGGCAGTTCCGGATGTCCATTGGTCTGCAGAGCCTACAAAATGCCTCTGCCTTTTACGATGTTCTCACGTAGTGGTGCCACATTAATCACAAGACATTCGCAGTTTTGTGGGAGTGCGGGAACTAAGAATTAACCGTTCTTGAACGAGATGGCAAACCGGCGGTGCGTATTTCCCCATATGTCTCCATTCATGTCCACATGCCAAGGCGGGGTAGATCGCGCAAGTCGAGAAAAGATAAAGAAAACTCCCAACAGACCGGCGCAAGCTCCAGCTCGACTCCGAGACACTATGGAGCTGGCTAAGCATGAATTTCAGCTTGCGTTAGGTTGAATAACTACTTTCAACCTAAAATGGGCTGATCGTGGGTTGAATTCATTCAACCTAGAAATTAGGTTGCATTTTATCCTTTGCATTTCATCCTATTCACGGCTGATATCCACACCACAGGTTCCGGAGGAGTTGATCAACCTATCGCGATATCAACGTATGGTTGGTTGAACTTTCCTGATACCTCGTGTATTAAGCAGATGCCTCGAATCAGTATGTACATGTTTGCAATCACCCCGATTTGTCATTTTGTTCTCAACCGCGATCCCTGTCACAGTTTTGGCTTCGAGCTCACCCAATTCGGTTTGCTTTTTTTCCCATGCTTAATTCTGGACAACCCCCAAATCACGATTAAACTCTGGCCGGCTCTGCTTCTAACATGCCGCTCCGTTCACGAGGTCTACTTTCCAGTGCTCAATGCCCACTCAAAAGGAACATCTCTGTGTTTGAAATTGTTGGCACTGCTCTGATCATTGAACCAGAGGTCACGGAACTCTCCATATCGAGCGTGGCTGTGCAGGAGTCACGGGCCAAATCAAAAGTGTGATATTCTCGCTTGCAGGAAGTGGCTGCGATATTCTGGCTCGCAATTAAGGTTTGATGATAAAAGCTTAAGTTGATCAAGTGGTTCCTTACCCCTGCCAAATACAGCCGTTTTCACATGCTCAGAAAAGCGTGACTTGATATGGAGAGCTAATTGAATGCTGCAAATTGACAGATGATACCCAGCACTATTCTAAGCAGTCCTGTCCGTTTGAAATTGTCGGCACTGCTCTGATCTTTGAACCAGAGGTCACGGAACTCTCCATATCGAGCGTGGCTGTGCAGGAGTCACAGGCCAAATCAAAAGTGTGATGTTCTCACTCGCGGGAAGTCCACAGCATCAATTTGAGCCCTGGCTGCGATATTCTGGCTCGCAATTAAGGTTTGATGGTAAAAGCTTAAATTGATCAAGTGGTTCCTTATCGGCACGGCTCAACGTTTGCTGGGTCGCCGCTTGCGCGTCGACCAGCTCACGTTGAGCCCTGAGAGTGACAGGTTATTGATTTGATAGTTTTATTACCATTTGCAACTGTTCAAATCATAAACAATTTCCATGAAAATGCTGCCGAATCGGCTCAATTGAATGGCTCAAAGTTCGCTCGGTCGACGCGAGAGCGGTGACCAGCTCACATTGCGCCTGGTACTGTTAATTCTGTAGTTTGAGGACGAAAGTGAGCAACAATTGTTTACGAACTCAATTGACTCCCCCAAATCCCACTGAAGATTTTTTGTTCAAATATTCCGAGATGGTCGAAGAGAGATAGATGGTAAGCAGACTGTGCAACATCAACCGGAAAAAACGGCATGAAGGTCGGCGCACCTTTGTGGCAGAGAGAAAAGACGCTTACGCAAAAACGCAAATGCGTTTGATGGGGCGCTATATCAGAACCTGTACCTAAAGGTAGCAGGAATTTACTAGAAAGCTTTTCAATGGCGTAAAAGTGCCATTTTGGGCTGAAATTTAGAATGGGCCGTTGGATACGAAATTATTTTCTTTCCCAAATACCACCCCGAGCTCAATTTTCTCCTGTGGATTCTCAATGCGAATCGAATGAGCTTATTTTGAGGCGAAACAGTTGAGAATTGAGCTCAGGGCAGCTGTTCTCGTGAAAACTTGCCAAAACAGAAAAAAACGGGCCGCGCCTGTTGTACCGCAAAGAGCTGTAAGCGACGCTCTTCCCGAATGCACCTGCCCGGCTTGAGATCCACTCTGGCTTCCGTGACGAGCATGCCCTCATAACCCTTCTAATACAAAGCCTTCTGTAGTCACTGCCATCTAATGCATCTTATCTTTCTTCATTAGAGGTGCGCAGTAATGAGTATTGAGAGGTAAGAAACTAGTCAAATCTTTTGTCAGGTTTTCGCAATGAACACGGTGAAATTCACCAAAAAAACAGGTGAAAAAAGGGGTGAAACAGTACTGTGAAAAGGGACATTTTGTACGTGAAAATTTTCACCACATTCTATGGTGAAATTCACTCTTTTACCGTGAAATTCACCCAGTTCAGCAGTGAAATTCTCTCTACAAGTCCGTGAAAATTGGAGTGAAATTTACTATTCCCGTAGACCACAGTGAATTGGTACCACACGAAAAATGCCCCAGTATTTTGGGTTTTTTTTGCTCGGGGTCCGTGTATGCTGTAGAATAAATTATGGCGCTCTGAAAACATAGATATGCTTGAACGAAGCAAAGTGTTTGAACTGTGACAAATGTCTAGTCCTGTTTTAAGCTCAGGTGTCTGATCAGAGTAAAAAGCTTATTACATAATCACGAAATGAGCCTATTGCTCCATGTCGCGCGACCTGGGAACGGAACAATCATAATGAGATACATCTTCTGTGATTGGCCAAATTTATTTGGATTTTTTCAGGTCCATTTGACGTTGCTGTGGAAGAGGTTAAGTTGATGGGTAAACATCATATTCATGTCACGTCGTCTTGAACCATGTGCTAAAATCCTAATTCAAGGATGTTTCGGCAAATTCTTAGGAGGCAGATCAGCTCAGATATGCACTAATAGTGAGTCTGCCCAGAAATTAAATGAGAAAAATGGCTTGTGCGGGCAAGATGACAAGAATACATGGTAATTCAAACTCCGATGATTATGTAACAAGGTTTTTACTCTGATCGGACCCCCGCGCTTACTAACAGACTTCAACAAACGGAGGTACGACGTCAAGAATTGTTGAAGCATCTGTCTAGGAGAGACTAACAAATGTCACACATCTGTGACTGTCCGCTCGTTGAACCAAGTCGATGCGGTACGGGACAATGTGGGCACCTGTGCCTCGAGAAAAAAAATCACAAAATATTCTGCTATACCACCATACCAGACTACACCCCTCAAGCTCCTCAGATTTAAAAGAATCAATCAGAAAAATCAATTTACGGTAAATACCAGGTTGTGCGCGTAGCTTAGTACGCCGAAACCTTTAGCGACAGCCAAAAGGGAGTTTTAATGCAATTAGGCAGGATTTTGATCCCTTCATAGCACTAGTCTCTTATCTGCCGACCATAAAGCCTTCATAAATGGAAGCTTCAGCAGCATCATTTCGGGATTGAAGGAAATGGATTCCTTTTGGACGAGTATTTCTGTAGTAGTATATGGCTTGGTCTTGAATATGAGCGTTGTGCGCGATTTCTTGGCCATCTCGAGCTGTATTGACGGTGCCCAGTATGCCTATGACACACCATCCAATGAACCGGAGGTACTTGATAGGACGGAGGCAGTTCGCAGTCACGACTGATATCGGGATGTCCAAGTAAAGGGTGTCCACCTTTTGTGACAGTAAAAGAGGCTCTGGTGTCATGTGTGGAACCGTTTCAGACCCGATTAGGCCTGGCCAGGCCGCATTGGGTCTGCCAGACCGCATTAGGTCTGCCAGGCCTAAAACGGTCTAAATAGCTCTCACGTCGCACAACCGCGTCCGTCCGGATGCTCCCGCATGATGCCGAGATGTACCGGGGTCTGATATATTGATAGATAACCATCGTCACCACAGCGCGCACACATTTCCTCTTGCTTTCCCCCACATTTCTTGCAGGATAAACATGTCAGGACGGTTCTGGCCCTAAGAGAAGGGAGGGCAGAGAAGCGAGCGGTTCAAGGAGTGCCGCGGAAACTCCAGACACACAACCAAGAATACCTACAGGTAATTTTAATTCTGTTGTAAATTGTAATTCATGTTAAAATCATCTTTTTCATAAAGTGTGGACCAGTAAAATAATCAAAGGCAATGGAATTCCAGAACTGTACAGTATATTCAGCGAGTGCTTTAGTCCTGTTAATGTACTACCCACTTATAAATCCTCTGAAGAGCCTAAACTGAGGTGTGTTTCTGTCATTGAAATTATTTCTAGCCATTCATCTGTATAATGTCAACTAACAAGCTACTTCTACGAATCAAAATTCAGCTGGACATGAACTCGGCACTGAAGGTACATAAAATTCACTCTTTCCTTATTCCTGCCTCTGACAACTGATTAGAAATGGATACTGCGGAAGCTGGTAGGCCACAGCTAATTTTCTCTCTCAAATTCTAACTTGAATTGGAAGCTCCATTCCCATTTCTGAGACCAGAGCCAGTAGATAGCGATTCAGATGACGACTCAGAGGCCGACTCTGATTTTGAAGATCTTCTGGATGAGGCTATTCCATCCAAGTCCTTGCCAGACGAAGCTCGTGTTGACACAGAGGGTGTGATCTCACTCTATCTTGCTGGCCTCAAAGCAAAGCTGGTAGCTGAACTGAATGGTGGTGTATGGCCCAAATGCTATGATCAGGGCTCATTCTGGATTCGCCCTCCATCCCCCATTTTTGCTCTACAGAAATCCCTCCAGCCTACGGCCGCACTTACGCCCAGACCCACATGACAGGGTTCCCAAATTGGGATGTCATCGAGGGAATGAAACGGGGAATCAGTTTGGCGATGAGGGACTGGTTTAGCCGAGACTAACAGGATAGCTTTGTATTTTTTTCTCGAAATTTTCGCGTTACCATATAAGGAAACCCTAACCCTAAATGTGGTCACGTGCATTCCTTCAAACGTGCTTGCGGCGCGTTGGGTCCTGTGCGAGCGATGTCAAAACATTCTGTCCCATTAGCGGCAGAAAGACCAGCTTGAAGCTGGAGATCGTGGGGTACGATTCGTCCGCGGTGACAGTAAGTAAACACGAGTAGGCATATGCGTAATGCTTGAACACGGTCCGCATCAGAAAGTCCGGATAGAAATGGCATGCTCGGACAAAGAGGAGGAGGTAATATGAACGCAGAAAGTCGTAGTGCATCTTCTGCATCGAGGAGTCGAATGACGTAGAGAGCAGCGGGTATGTGGATCTGGTCAAGATCTGGTCCATGGTTTCTAGTGATTTGCTTGGCTTGGCTTGGCTTGGATGCCCCGGCTTGGGCTTGGCTTGGGCGGGCTTTGGCTTCACTTTCCTCAAGCCAAAGCCCAAGCCGTCGGGGAGGGCTTGGCTTGGCTTGGCTTTGGCTCAAGCCGGGGCTTGCCCACTATTTTCTCCAGCCTGCAATTCAAGTCCAGAAACAGACGGAAAAAGTCAACTCACTCGTGTTTTATACTGTCTGAGATGTTTCAGATCAGTAGTCTCCTGGGCCGCCGGGATTGGAGAGCGACAGCAAACTCGCGCTGAGCCAAGGAGCATCGAAGCAGGATATACCACCTACCGAAGACCGCCAATTCAAAGTGCGGGTTGGGTTCAAATAAAAGTTCAAAATTTTGCCTTCGATTGAGCCATGATATTCGAAAATTACTGATCTTGAACCCACTCTATGCTGGTCCCTCGAAGCCAAGGCTTAAGCCCTTGGCTTTGGCTTCGTACATCCCAAGCCGAAGCCAAAGCCGTCCCGAAGCCAAAGATTTGGCTTTGCTTTGCTTGTCAAGCCACGGCTTTGGCTTCGTGGCTTCATGGCTTCAAGCCAAGCCAAACCAATCACTAATGGTTTCTATCGTTTTACGGTACAGGAGAGCCTTGAGTAGTGACGGAGTCCTAATAGAGCCAGTGTCTGGGGCAATATGTGGGATAGGTTGTGCCATAGTAGTCAGGAAAGCTGGAGGAGGTGGAGTCATACAATGTCTCTTCGCAGAGAGGAGCTGAGCAAGCAAGTATTCGCAAGGCTGAGACAAGAGCACTCGTCTTCTGGAATACGTCTCGGTCATTACGAAGGCGTTGTTGAAGCAAATTACATGTAGCACAAGTGTGTGGCTGGGTCATATCGGCGCGATTGACTTGGGGGCAAATTTTGCCGCCTTGGCCTGGACGAATTTGAAGCTGGCAGGTTATTCCGGATACTTATGTCTGAGTCCGCCCACGTGATATAGAAAATAAGAAATGACCGAGTCATATCTGGACGAATCCACTCTGAATTAGAGATACACAATAGACGGGTGGATTGCATTAACACCAACAAACAGCCGGGATCCAATACGCTCATCGAGCAAGGGCCGTGAATGCCAAGGTGGCCAACTACCCCGAAATAGAATGCCCTTAGTGTTGCCGCGGCTTGGCTCAGCTTCCCTAGCCGATCAAGCCAAGCCGCATTTAAGCCGAGCCGAGCCAGCCGCTTCCCACGCGGCTCTAAGCGGCTCGGCTTCAGCTCAAGCCGGCATGAGCCCGGCTTAGCCGCGGCTTACCACTGTTTTTCTTGTGCGCCAACGCGCCGCTTCTCTCTCCTCTCCTGGCTACTCTTCATGTCTTCTGGCACATGCTCCTTCTCTGCAATACCTCAGACAACAGTACTGGCTCAGATTCCATGGCAACAGTGTGCCACGGCGAACTTGTTTGCCCTGTCTATGCCCTGGCGTTGCCTGTCCTCGCGCCGCATCGAGACAACCCGACGCTACTTTGGATAAGTGCGATGGGGATATGCCTGAGCTTTCTCATCAACCCTGCTGATGCATCTATTGATGAAATGCTCCTACTCTTTTTGGTATTTTTTACAGTTGGGGCCGCTACGTCAAATGAACCTTTTCTGAAATGGGACTTCCATACCATTGTCAAGCTATATAACAGCCCTTGAAAGATAGTCTGCACAATAATGCCTCTGCGCCGCAAACAGCACATTGGTAATTCATCTCTCTTTCCACTGTCGTGCTGTTTTGACTCTGCCCTGGGACCACAGCGGAACTTCGAAACCCACCAGCGGGCGAACTCAAAGAGCCGCTCGCGCTTATAGGACTCCGCAATGCGAGCCAGTCCCACCGGCCGAACCTGCTCCTGCTCCTGCTGGAGCTGAGGATCCGTATCCTGTTCCCACTGAAGGTGTGAGACTTGATTTCACCCATTCAATATTTGTTGAATCCGTTCATCTTCGAGGCCTCAAATGTCTGGCTCACCTCATCAATTTGACTTCGGATTTATGGTGCGGCGCTAGTTGATTGCTTACTTCGTAGATTTTAATGCAATACTTTTTGATCTCATACCCAGCTCTGAGTACTACGCTCACGGCGCAGAATATACCCCAACTTTCTTGCAGGAAACATAGAAGATGAGTGTATTATATTCACAACGACAAGATACACAGTGCGTGAGAGAATTAAAATACCACAACTAACCGCACCATCTGAGTCCGCGTCGTTCGTCGCGCCAAAGGTGATGCCTAGCTCCGCGCGCACAAACCGCAGCATACGCGCTGCTATGGCGACAGCGCACTCACCTCCGTGGCCGATGTAGACCCCGACCCCGGCGCGCGCAGCGCTGGCTCATCCATGGTGAGCAGCTTGTCCGACTCCGTGTGCGGCCCAGTGCGCAGGATGAATGTCTCGCCGAGCGGAATCTTGACATGCAGAGGGGGCCAGAGAGCGGTGGAAGCGTGTGGGGGTGCGGGGAATGGAATTGCGCGCGGTGCACATGCATCACACAAGGCGCAAGCGAGCGGCACGGGGTGCACATTATCCCACTGCTCGGATGGGTTGTACAGCGTTGGCGAACAGCTCAGTATGTCGTCATGAGCGGGCATCGCACGGCATATCCACTGGGTTTGCTGCAGCGGCAGCGGGTGCAACGGTAGAATTGACCGTTTTGTCGTTGATCCAGCAGATACGGGGGCAGTGGAGTGAGGTTCTAGCTGCCCTCGCGGACGACGGTGATCCCGGACACCAGCGCCCTCGGCGGTATTACGGGGGAAGCGCTCATACCGCGAGCAGTTGGAGCAGCGCATGAACAGGCATGAACACGACGTGCCCGCGCCCCTTCTTTGTCGCGTATGTGTCGCACGAATACTGTATGGAGCCAGCCAGTTAGATAAAGATGGAGCACGGAGCGCACCTTGCCTTCCCTCATCTCCTTTCGTGTCCGAGGTCCTCTGCGGATGTGGACGCACATGTCCATTTACAGTAAGATCTGGCGAAATATATATGCGTGAGCCGATTTGATTCGATTGAGGAGTCGGCGGTGCAGTAAATCAGGCAGCCCCAGGAGTTGAAGACTGCAGAAGATCCTAAGCAACCATTTGAGGTTGTGTGGGATGGCTGGGTAGCCGGAGGATGGTCCAGGTCCATAGTGCTGCCGCGGCTCGGCTACGGCTGGCTCGGCTCGGCTTTTGATGGCTTCGGAGCCATCACGGGAAAAAGCCAGCCGAGCCATTTTTAAACGGCTGGCTTCGACGGCTTCGGCTCGCTTCCAGCTTGAGCCGCGGCTCAGGTGCATTTGAAGTTTGCATTCCCGACAGCTCCCTTGTTGATAATAAGGGCGCTAAAGCATGGCATGCACTGAATAACAAGTGTAGGTGTCCCTAGGTTGCTCCAAGTTCATCACAAAAGCCGAAACTCATTTTGGTTGTTTGTCGTGCACGTGGGCTGACACGGCTGACAGGCTGTCAACTAAAGTTCCAAAGTTATTTGAGAGGTCCGTGGTCATGGTACTGAGGACGGAAATGCATAGGGAACAGTTGGAAGGCTAGGGCATGTTTAGCTGGCTCACAGTGCAGTCAAATTGAAGGTCTAGTAAATCTGGTGTAAGCCATTTGCAGCCACAGCTAAGCCGCGGGCGAAGCCGGCTCAAGCCGTAGTCAAGCCAATCAAGCCATCATAGCAACGGCTGGCTCAGCTCAGCTTATTTTTGGCTCGGCTCCAACGGCTAGCCGAGCTGAGCCGAGCCGCGGCAACACTAGTCCAGGAGGCCAGCAAAGCAAATGTATCGATAGGCTAAGGCATCGATCTGTTCCGTGTGAATACAGAACAGATGTCGCTCGGATCTCTATGAATAGCAGACACGCTAATATAGAGATACGAGGTGTGGGGGAAGAGCCCGAAGGGCTGCGACTGGGCCGCTCGGGGCGCAGAGGCTCGGGACGCGCGGAACCAACCAGACGGGGGGTTCGCTGCGTCCGAGACACCGAGTCGCAGTTGGGCTCTGAGCGCGTGGACCAGCTCTGGATCGGAGAGAGCTGGGGTGGTGCGACGAAGCGCAAACCACTCACACCAACCCAGAGTGATAACTCACAAATGGTGGTTTGTGCGTAGTGCATTGAGCGAAGTGCATTGCGCTTCGCGCAAAGCACCACCCCACACTAGAGGAGGAGCGATGGGCTCGTGGGAGGAGCGAGTGAGCGTCGTCGACCGAGGGAGCGGGAGGAACGAGGAGAAAATAAATCCAATTCAAGGGATGTACGGGTTTGAACGAGCACCAGCGAACACCAGGACAGGAGTCGACAGGCACAGAAACAAAGTCGGGGCGGCGTAGTCTGGGAGTCGGAGCGTGCCCGGAGACGAAGAAATGTGGGCTAGGGCAAGTGGATTGAGGCCCCAACGTACGGGTGGGCTGAACGTGAGCTGATTCGTCATAGCTAGCTCAAAGGAATGGAGTGCCGCATCGCGAATGTGATTTGCCATCACCGTAAACCTTAGCACTATACTGTATGACCATCGGTAGGCATATCCCCGGAGCAAGAAACAGATAGACGAGGTAACGAGTGAGCGAGCATCGAATCGAGTATGTGCGCGACCGCCGGCATCGAAGATATCAAGGCCGAGGGGCAAACGGGAGGCCATTGACTATCAGGAGATCATCGGATTCGGGGGTGGGAAACGAGTACGAAAAACCTCAAAGCTTGCAAAATAACACGAGATTATGCGAACCATAGGGCAAGGATGGTTCCGCCAACGTGCGACGAGGGCAAGGCGGTAGCAGTGTCCTAGCAACGAAATGCGGAGACGTTGTTGCGGCGCAAGAATGGTCAACCGAGCGCCGTGACTCAGTGATACCATTTGAGGCATATGACATCGCGCATTGTGGACATAAGACTCCAGGGGCCATGTTTCACTCGGAGGCAACCTGGTTCATGACGAGAGCCGTGGGGGATTGGAGTCCGGGGTAGATATGAGAGGCCCGCTGCGTGTGGTTGTTTTCGTCGTTCGGCGTACGTTTGCCGTGAAATGTGTGTGATTTGTTGACGGGCTATTCAGATACGGAGGCGGTCGCGAACAGGAAGATGGGCTTGTTCATGGGCTCTGGGGTCTGAATTGGCTTGGGGGCAGCTGCGCGTGTACGTTGAACGTGAGCAGGTACATTAGGCTGAAGCCTGAGCCGGGGACGTCGTTATGTCTGCGGGCTTATGGTTGTCGGCGTCAGATATTCAACAAAGCTGGCCGAGGCATCGGGGAACAGCAATAGACTTTGTTCGCATGCGTCCGTTGATGGCCAGTTTTCTGCGGGGTATCTATATGACGAAATATACGGCGCGATATCAGCGTGTACGGTAAACGAGCAAGCGCGACGGTCGGTAGGATTATTCACTAGTACTACTATGAAGCCACATGAGGTCGCGGAGGTTCAGCTGCATCTGCAACTGTGGCCCCTATCAATTTTTGAACGCTAGGTTGTCTGAAGGAACAACGGGCCAAACGGCGACGTGTGAAAGTTCGAGCACCTCGGCGCGATCGTATGGGTATGATGGCGGCGTGTTCGGGACTCGGTCAGGTACGAGTGCAGCGTAAGATGCGCAAGGTCATCTCCTCGTGTGCGTGTGCATCGCTGATATATAATGCTTGGTCTGCGACAGCTCTCTCCCCACTTAAGCTGCATAAAATGACAACGGTGGGTGATGTGTCGCTCATTTGTTGCCCTCAGGCCTAAATACATAGTCGGAGACGGGGTTCGTGAAAGGGGGACGTAAGTCTGCTTCACCGGCTGCGGGTAAACGAACGTGAAAGGATGCAAAAAGCTATGGGTTTCAATGACAACCCGCTTGCGGAAAGGGTTTGTGCATAAATGACCGGCGAATTTTGGCTACGCGCCGTGAAACTCGACATGTGTGAGAACAGCCATGAAGTCCTGGTCCTTTAATGAGAGCCGCAACGTATTCGGTAGGCCTGATCATGACTCGATATGTCCGGGCACCTTGGTGCGAACGTAGGGGGATGGCAGGCGACGAGTTCGAAACTGGATCGGGTGCAGAATGGGCAATTCGTCTTCGTATTAGGCATGGGCAAGATGACTCCGGAGTTTAGTACGTTGACGAGGGCATTGAGTACTGAGCTCGCATCGTTTGTGTTATCGTCTGGTCAAAAGGTCGGGTACGTGAACGCTTCACTATCTACAAGCGCAACAGCCGGTGCTTGGATGGTCCGGTGGGTCATTAGGTTGGCGGCGTCGGAGGAGACGGAAGGACGGCGTTGTGTGAGATCTAGAGGCGCTACGGAATGGTCGTGCGGGGAATAAGGGCGTCATGTGGGGCAGCAAGCGGCGAGGACAGATGGAAAGAGTAAAAAGAGGCATAGGTACGTGATTTTGCGAACTTCGGCGGCCATGATTGTATTCCATCGGTAGCTCATCTTTAACAACGTAACATGGCTTGGTCAGACCGCGCGGCGTAGGTCAGTCATAGGTTCAGCACGGATGCGTGGCTTGGTCAGAAACATCGGGACAGGGACAGAAACGAAGTCAGCTCCGATGCGCTACTTGATCAGGAAAAGAAAAGGTCGGCGTGGACACAAAAAAGAGAATGTGCGACTTGATGAGAGCCGTCGCGACAGATGCGAAGCCGGCGAGGGAGCACTTCGTCGGAAAGGTTCAACGTGGGGCAGAACCAAAATGGGGCGGGCATGAAAGATGGCCATAGTGCGACACAGGGACAAAATCAGTGCGGAAGCACCGCTTGGTAATAATCAAGCAGGCAGATTCAACACAATGGGCATCGGCGGGTATGCGCTTGGTCAAAACGGTAACACGAGACAGATAGAGCGAACGGCGACTTGGTTATCGAGACATACAAGTCGGTTTGGGCGCAAACGGCATGTAAGCGCGTGCGTGCGACGAAGGCCAGATACGACGGGAGGTCAGAAACCGCGTGAGCGTGAGTCAGAAATGTTGTAGACCAGCGTTGCGGGCTAGACTTAGATCGGAAACGGGACGGGGACGTGAGTCAAACAAAGCCGGCACGGATGCACAACTTGGACAGGAGCGGTGCGAAGTGGCAGAATAGAAACCCGTACGGGAGTGCAGCTTAAGCGGGGAGAGACCCTCACACGTCAGAAAGAGGTGGTCCGGTGCACATTCGCCGATGACGCGAGGTGGGCGAGCCAGCGACAATGCGCGGCATAGTCAAGGCCCGTGCGACAGAAACAAGGCCGGCGCGGGTGGTAAAAGAAGTCAGCAACTCGGTTTGGAAACGGCGGCGTGGGTCAGCAACGAGTGCGCGGCTCGGCACGAAAGGCCAGCATGGTCAAATAGATTAAATGGCGAAACAGACGTGTATTGCCGATGAAGATGGCACAAATGTACGACGTGGGTACGGGTAGGTCATAAACGAGACTGGCACCGGTGCAACGCTCGGTCAGAAACCAAGCCAGCGACAGTGCACGACTTGCTCAGGGTCCGCGCGACGTGGAGAAACAAGGCCCGCGCAGGTGCGTGGCAGAAGGAGTCTGCGACTCGGGTTGGAAACGGTGGCGTAGGTGAGAAACGGAGTCGATGCGAGTGCGCGACTCGGCTCAGGAACAGTAGCGCATAACGAAAGGAGCCAGCACGAAAGGGCAGCGTGATCAGAATTGGTAGCAACCCGGATATGTATTGTCAACGAAGACAGAACCGATGCTCAGCGTAGTTAAAAGGTACGTCGAACGGAGTCCTTGCCAGTGCAGGCTTGGGTCGGATACTGTCGAGCACCACGGCTTCTGAGCCAGATGACAATCTGCGCGAGAAAAGGTCGAGGTCAGCGACGGCATCGAAGGCGATATACGTCTGCGGGTGCATGTATCGTCAGCGAGGTGCAGGAGAGCACAAATCGCAGCTCCTGGCCCTTCTCTCGTCGGCGTCGAGGCGCGGGAAAGCACACAGCGCAGCTCCCGGCCTTGGTATCGTCGAGGCGCGGGAGAGCACGAAGCGCAGCTCCCGGCCTTTGCATCGTAGAGGCACGGGAGAGCTCGAAGCACCTCCCGGCCATTGTCTCGTCGCGGCGTGGGAGAGTACGAAGCGCTGGTCCCAGCCATGGTATCGTCGAGGCACGGGAGAGCTCGAAACGCAGCTCCCGGCCGTTGTCTCGTTGCGGCGCAGGAGAGCACGAGTCGCAGCTCCCGGGCTTTGTCTCGTCGTGCGAGCATCGTTAGGATGCACGGGGAGCACGAGGCGCGTCCCCCGGCCTCTGTCTCATCGTGCCGACGTGTCCGGCTGCGTAGTTCTGCGCGGCGTAGGTCCGGCTGCGTAGGTCTGCGTGACGTAGGTCCGGCTGCGTAGGTCCGACTGCGTAGTCTGCGCGACGTGTGTCCGTCGGCGTAGGTCAGAGATCGAGTCAGCAGAAATGCGCGACGTGCGTCCAGCTGCACAAGTCTGGGTGATGTAGGCCCGGCTGCGTAGGTCTGCGCGACGTAAGTACAGGGCGTCGAGGCGCGAGCTCGAGGGTGTGATGGGCAGTAAACACACACGAGGTCAGGAAAAGGAAGGAAGATGTATTGGGATGAACGGGGGACGGCTCCCCAACGGTAAATAGGGTACAGCGCAGTCGTAGGAAGCAGGTCTGAGCCAATGAAATAAAAGATGCGGTAATGAGACGAGGAGCGGAGGTGGCACGACGAGGTGCCAGTGAGCAACGGTCACTGCACTTCTCAGAGCAGCAGCGATACGGTTGTGGCCGTGCCATGGACGCGGTACCGGTGTCAACGGGACATGGCAGCGCACAAGCCTCTCCCCCAGTGCCAACGTGCACGATACGCGAATAGTGGGAGAATGAGAAGACAGAAAGGAACGAAAAGACAGAGGAAAGAACGAAAAGGCAGAACCAGAAGGACACGAGATGCATTGAGGGCTCACGGGGACGGCCACCTCCTCTTGTGAATTCATCTACGCAAGTTCTACCGTAGTTTCGTCGTCGGTGGCGTTGGCGTGGGTGAGTACGATGCAAGAAAGGCAGAGATGTCGGGAGCTTGCTCTGGGTGTATGGCGGCCACGGCGGCACTGAGAAAGGTCTGGGATCTTCACCAGAGGTGCGAGGGCCAAAGTAGAACTTGGAACGAGGGGGATCTGAGTGAAAACTAGTCGAAGAAGACGGCGGAGAGTTTGGGGAGGTGGACGTGAAGACGAAGTGACAAAAGTCACGATCACGTCACACTCACACAAATCTCACGCTGCTTAGCGTATCCTACGATATCCTCAAGCCGTTCGTACCTCACGTCGAGGGTATCTCGGATAAAGCCACGGCTAAGCCGCAGCCAAGCCGAAGCCGTGGGAGCCAGCCGTTTATAAATGGCTCGGCTCGGCTTTAAGCAGTGATGGCTTTGAAGCCATCAAAAGCCGAGCCGAGCCAGCCGTAGCCGAGCCGCGGCAACACTAAATAGCCTACAGTTGCGCTGTTTGTTTTTCACCTCAATTCATAAATTCATAACCTCGGATCCTGCTCCCCTGGGTTGACCTGGGTTTGGTAGAGTTTCCTCCCTGTGTAGCAGATGATCTGAATCCGCAGCACAGCCACAAAAGTTCCAGGCGTGAGTTTGAGTTCCGGGAAAGAAGGTTCTGGAGCAAGGCATCCAGCACAGGCAGAGAGAAAAACTGTGTCAGTGACTGGTTTGTGTCATTGACCGGTGATATACTGTATACAGGTATGAGATGTAGTTGCATATTCAAAAGTACGACATAACAAAATCTCCATTGGACTCAAAGTCATATTTCGGGGTATTTGGCATCTTAGCATGAATATTTGGCCCGAAGGCAATCACAGAACTGGGAGAGAGCACTCGCTCTGTATTCAGAGTCGGCGCAAAGTCATTTACATGCATGGAACCACCGTATGTAGTAAAATATCGAAAGTGCTCGAATGCACAGCCATAATCTAAAAAGCTGGAACGAGATAAGGAGCGGCGAGTGGGCCCCTGAGTATTATGTGTTCCATGGATTCGGTTTCAAGTTGAGCTACGAACATTAGTTTCAATGTACATAATTTGAATACTCTTCTATCTATTTATTATACAGGAGGTTATCAACCCACGAGCGAAATTCTCGACCTTGTTGACGCGCGCTGTTGCCCGGGCAATACATGGTTCTTCCAAAAATGTCAGGTCGCAAAGCTCTTCTGGAACATTGCCTATCCAGAGACCATTAGCATAGCTACGCAAAGGGATTGAGTAAAAGGCATTTTTACTGACAGCAGAATTGCAAAGGTGACAGAGTACATATGAACCATTGATAACAGAGGAAGGGTTGAATGTTTCAATTTGTGGCTGCCAAGATATTTTACAAAGTTCTCTGACAGCTTTATTGAGAAGGGAGACATCTTCAAAGGGGATAAAGTCGCAACCTGGCAAGTTGCGATTGCTGTTTGGGTTCTGGGGGATAAAGTCGCACAAGTGGCGTCTGCTATTTGGGCTTTGGGGATTAAAGTCGCACAAGTGGCGTCTGCTATTTGGGCTTTGGGGGATTAAAGTCGCACAAGTTGCGACTGCTATTTGGGTTCTGGGGGATCAAAGTCGCGCAAGTTGCGTCTGCTATTTGGCCTCTGGGGGATAAAATTCGCATAAGTTGCGACTGCTATTTGAGTTCTGGGGGATCAAAGTCGCAACCTGGCAAGTTGCGACTGCTATTTGAGCTCTGGGGGATCAAAGTCGCACACGTCGCGACTGCTATTTGGGTTCTGAGGGATAAAAATCGCACACGTTGCGACTGCTATTTGGGTTCTGGGGATAAAGGTCGCAACCTGGCAAGTTGTGACTGCTATTTGGCTTCTGGGGGATCAAAGTCGCAACCTGGCAAATTGCAACTGCTGTTTGGGTTATGGGGGACCAAAGTCGCAACCTGCAAATTGTGACTTCTGTTTGGGCTCTGGGGGATCAAAGTCGCACAAGTTGCGACTGCTATTTCGGTTCTGGGGGATCAAAGTCGTACTGCTATTTGGGCTCTGGGTCGCAACCTGGCAGGTTGTGACTGCTGTTTGGGCTCTGGGAGATAATAAAGGTTGCAACCTGGCAAGTTGCGACTGTTGTTTTGGTTCTGGGGGACAGATTGAGACGGTCTTGTCTTCATGTAGAAACCTCAAATTCATCTTTGTTTGCTCAAATTTTGACCGGCCTCGCCACTGATCCAGATGCACCTGCCCCAAGCTCCCACGGACCAGATATGGGCCCTGGCACAGGGTCAAATATTATTTTGACCAATTCTACATGTATTGTTCGGAAAACTTTGCCAAATTCAAAAACTGAGGAGAGCGGTTCTTTTGCCAATCTTGGGCTGTGGATTAATTTAAATTAAAAAAAATCTCAACAATACATGTAGAATGAATTAAGAGCATTTTAACCCTGAGAGCTAAGCTGCAGCTTGCCACCACGATTTTATACGAGGTGCATCCATCAAGACCGAGATTTTGGCACAGGCTTCTGAATTGGGACAGAATGATGATGCCATCAATTTCACTTAGCATTGCCGGTGGCCATGGGTTACTATTCAGTCCCCCACAGATCTCTCCACACCTAGGAATATATATTGCTGCCTGTACTTCAGAAGAAGTAATGCAGCTGAGAACAAGAAGACAGTTTTGCTCAGAATCACACTGGCTATCACCTCGGATTCAAACTCAATAAAATCAATCTCCATAAAATGTCACGTTTTGGCAGAAGGACAGACGGACCGGCTGGAATACGGTCTTCACAGCACCGCCTCTGCCCAGAATGAAGAGCTTCCAGGCCTCTGCCTTAATAATTAAGCCCGCAGGAGAAGATCGGAAGAGACAGTTTTGCTCAGAACTGTGCTGGCTATCACCTCAGATTCAAACCCGATAAAATCTATCTTTATAAAATGTCACGTTTTGACGGCGGTACAGACGGACCGGCGCTGGAGCTAAAAGGGGACCACAGGAATAATAAATGGAGGAGCATTCCTGGGAGCGTTAAAAATCACCAATGGAACAGAATGAAACAACGAAAGTCACGATCGAACAGAATGATAGTTGCATTTTGCCAGAGTTCATACTGAGGGTGTGGCTGTCCATTCAGGACGATTCAATGGCACCGGCAATTCCCGTTGAGCAGCATTTAATGCAATCAAAACTGTTTGTCGGATCCCGAAACAAGCCGCGACGAAAACGTGACTTAATATGGAGGCCCACTTTTATTGGCGTGATTTTATGGTGATACCCAGCAAAATTCTAGGCAGAACTGTCTCTTCCGATTCCCTGTTGCTGTCTCCTCATTAAAGCCAGAGCCTCGAAAGCTCTTCATACTGAGGGTGTGGCTGTCCATTCGGGCCGATTCAATTGCACCGGCAATTTCCGCCGAGCATCATTGAATGTAATAACTTTTCTGTCGGATCCGGAAACAAGCCGCGAAAAAAACGTGACTTAATATGGAGGTCCACTTTTATTGGCGCGATTTTATGGTGATAGCCAGCGAAATTCCAAGCAGAACTGTATTTTCCGATTCTCTGTTACTGTCCTCATTAAGCCAGAGCCTCGAAAGCTCTCCATTCTGAGGTGGTGGCTGTCCATTCGGGCCGAGTCAATTGCACCGGCAATTTCCGCTAAGTAGCATTTAATGTAATCAAGACTAAGATGTTCATGTAGTTTGAGAGCAGATAATTTACAAAGTATGGTCATGCGACACACATTTCCGGTTACTTTTGTGGATAGCGAGTAAGTAAGAGTACCTGCCGTGCAGAACAGCGGCCTTATCCCCCAAGTGTATTACTAGTTTCTATCCACTTCTTTCGTTCGTTTCGCAACTGGGGTGCAATGCAATGGTGCGCTTGAGGCTTCCAAACAGCCCAACCATGGGATAGAACCTATTCCTGGGACGAAAAGACGCGAAAGAAGAGTTATGGGGCGAGTTTCCTTTTTGGGATGCGCGAAAAAAAATAATCGGTGTTTGCCATTATTTTCATGTTGCGCGGGTCGTCTCGGACGGTGAGGACAATGTCTCAGAAGCTTACTCCTCACCCCGGAGAAAAGGAGAGGAATCAAGACCCTTTCAATGCCGGTCGGCAAGTGCTCAAACTTTCAATCATTTGATTCCATGACCCCTCTTCCCCGTATCCTCTTCGAACGTGAACGCGCGCGACGGCGCACAAGTCCACGAGCACCTCCTGGATAACAACTCCTACTATTGCACCCAAAATTGGTGATATGACATGCGTGTCTGCAAGCGAGTTCGAAATCACAACCCTCTGGTGGATGAGGTTGTTTACGCTGCCGAATCTCAAAACCGTCTTCAAGTTCGGTACGAGCAATATGCCCAGTTTGGGCTTTTTACTGTCGGCTAGCATCTCTTAAGGGCGACCTCTGAAGACGGTCGTGCCGTCTCGCAACGGATTATAACCCGATTATACCCTTCTCCTTGCCAGCTACCCCGGCTGGCCTCATTTTACCTATCGCGCGGCGCTATGAACTCCAACGTAATAATTTATGGATCACTTCCCAATGTGGTCGCACTGCCGCACTTGGGAATCCGCCTCTCGAGCTCGTCATCGCGATGAAATCTTCTGGGTATCGGGTTTCATTCGCAGACACGAATTTCTTCGCAAGGCCAAGCTATTCCCACTTTTATTGAAAAGTATACCATGTGTAATGAACGGAATGAATTCTTCTCACGAGAACAAAGCAAATAGAATCGATGTGGGCACAATTTACCCGACCTGATGAACCAGCCGATGTTGAGTTCCACTGTCGAGAATAAACTGGAAGTGGTGGAATCGTCGATGAACGGTAAAGCTGCTGTGCAAGGAGAAACAGCATTGAAGTATCGCCGCAGTCCTGACGAATCCGTGTTATTCAACGTGAAAACAGGCGAAGAGCAGAGTCATCCAAAACCTTGTTGGAAAAAAAAAAAAACTAGGAGGTTCTCCCAAGCAACGCTTTACCCAGAGCCTTGACTTTCAAGACTCGGAACTTTGCATGTCAGTCGCAACGCAAAGCCAAATGAAGTTTGTGGAGTATTGTGGACATGGGTTTGCAGCGTTACGGAAGAAACCAATGCATTCAATTCAGACGGTCACGGTGCAAAAACATCCTAGATGTAAACTTCTTGGAGGTTAGTGGGACAGATGTAATTTACCAATTACTCAACGAGTTGCTGGCATTCCGATGGTCGGAGGATGATGAAAGAGTATGGCACACATTCTGTCTCAAAATAAAATGTAACAATGTGTCAGTATTCTTCAGATTTCCACGGCATTGTGTCGGGTGAACCATCCAAAAATCACAATGAGGCCGTTTACCGAGAGAAAATGAAAATAGTACAACTCATCAGAAAGAAAAACACGATGTGATACCCGGCAGCGCCTTCGAGTTCCCCAAACCGCAAATAATGAAAGAAAAATACGACTCCGGATGATGACTATAATCTTGGCTCTTGTCGTTCGCTTCATTCACAGCCAGTTAAGGCATAGTTCTGAAGAATGGCTGTGGACCCAGGACGAGGAGATCAGGTACCACTCGACAGTTTAGGGTCAAACCTTTTTGTCATGTCTGGTTATCCGAGACTATCCTGCAGGTGGTGTGCCGGAAATTATGTTGGTTTGAGCTGCAACCTTGTTGGGTTTCCAGTAACCCTATTAGAATTGTTTGAGCAACGAGCTTTGGAAAGTGAGACACTGTTTAAATATTGTTCTGTTGAACAGCGCTCCGAACAGATCCTTCCGAGTAAAAATGAATCCCGGCTGTGTGACTCGAAACCAAAGCAGGTTATAAAGTGACTCAACAGGGATTAAGAGCTGCTTCGACCGCTAAACCAAGGAGAAGTGCTATGTTAGTCCGGACATAGCTACCTGGTGCATGGCCAAACGCGAAATTCCTTCAGAAACAATCCAGAATCAATACCAAGTCAGTTTCAGGAAGTCAAAACGCATTGGCTCAAAGACTTGCTGGCTCTGCCCGCCTGCTTTCTGCATTGTTGGTGAACAACACCATGTTACACGCTCAGACAGCTCAGCGTCAATGCTCCCGGACGAGCACAGCGCCAAGTCCAAGCCGGAGATAATCGGAAATCACGGAACCGAGCCCGGTACTCTCAGCCCACCAAAACCGCAAGTTTCAAGATCTCCCGATGGTCCAGTGAGTCCAAGATGTGTCCAATGGGATATGGCCATGTTCTGAACTGAGCGCTGAGCCGTGGAACCTAAAAGGCGTCCCCCCGACCAAAAAATTTAAGGAAACCGTCGCCAAACGCCAAGCCAAGGAAATCACGGCATTGATTTCGCCAAACGTGAAGTTGGGGGATTTGTCAGGGATAGAAGAAAACCACGGACTCGACCCCGATTGCTGACCGTCGTGCGCGCGCCCCCAGAGTAGGCCAACCCTACTCAGTCCGTCGAATGCCAGAGATTCTGAGAATAGGCCTTGAAATCCGGTTGCGCCAAAATCCGACCACGTAACCGTCAGATGAGCCGGGGATATCCGGGAATCATACTGTGATTGTTGGTCCGTGCGCACCAAAACACCAGCGCATCCAAAGATCCAGGTGCGGGGATCGCCCCCCCCCCGCGTCGCGCGCAAGCCCCGGATAGTACAGTGGACCCAACGTCGTCCAATGGAATATGGCCAAGTCCTGGAAACGTCGGAAGAGCTTGACGATGCCCGAGGGAAGGTTCTGTCTGCGCTCGCGAGCCTAGTGTATGGTCCAGGGAATCCTTAGTCCAGTTCACTGTTCATGGCCAATTCGCCTGGGGATGCACCGAATATCAGTACCCCGGACAGTACTTGGGTCCCAGAGTCGTCTCGGAGTCACCAGTGGCAAGGCCAGGAAGATCCCAAAATGGATGGTGGTGGTAAGTTCGAAACTCTGAGTCCGGAAAATTTTCATACCATGGCCTTAGGGGCACAAAGGGAGTATTCATTACAGCGTCAAGCCTGGTCAGAATCTTCCTCATGGCCACAGAGGTACACCGAATTTTGCAATTTTTGGTCCGAAATTTAGCGCCTTTTTAACCCTAGCCTGGGATTACCCCGTTTTTTCTGAAATGAAAATTTCACCTATAAACCTACCCTATGTTTCTTCTAATTCTCAAATCTTGAAAGGTTTTGGTCAAAATTGCGACTTGACATAAAGTTTCGTCCGCTATCATACATTCGCGCCGCAATCCGGCATGAAATTCTGCGTCCCCACGCAGGTGATGAAGTGACGCTCTATATATCTATTGCAGCACAGGTGATTGGGGGCCTCCAGCTCGGATCTTACCCGGCCGATTCTATTATTGGAATCTAAGGCAGTTCTAACGCGATTTTAGTGCACCCGATCAGGCCCTTACTAATTAGGGCGGCTCCGGAATGCTGTTACTTCCCACCACACCGGTAGGGCATACACCAGGCGGGGGACAACGACCGTGAGGAAGAGCTTACGTAGAAATGGGGGAGACCGAAGGTGGGGGAGGCGATGCGAGAGCAACGGCGGCTTTGGTACCCCGTTTCTGCGCTATCTCGACGTGTTGCGGAAGGACCGCTTGCAGTCTAGGTAGTATGACTCTAAGGAGCTTGACACTGGTCGGCGCCTCGACGGGAATGTCGCCGATGGTGAGGCGGACTGGGCGGTAGTGCTCTTTGTGGCAGGGCTTAAAGTGAACACCACCCTCCTTCCATTTAGACCTCGCGAATCTCGTCCCCGGGCGGCCGACGTTCTGGGCACACTAGCTATACTTGTCCGAATGGCCTGAAGTTTTGGTATGATGTATTTGGGGGCATTCCAGAAGGCCTTAAATACCGGGATTTTCAATGTGACCTCTACTCGATATTTGTAGCTGACGGGATTTGGCACCGGAAAATCAACCCAGCCACATGAGCGTATGTCGCATACACCCGAAGGCCACACCTTGACCCAAATCCCGTCATTCCACCTCCACCCACCGACCATGCATTATATCGTCTTGGTATCTACGCTGATGCCGCGCAATTTCCATCCTTTCGTGAACCAAGCATTTCGTGGTCAGGTTGCAGCAAATTGTCATGCAGCTGTGTTGAACTCAATGCACCACACTATCGGCCGCAGCCCAGATACTGGGCCCTGCTACATTGCTGCTACACCTCTTCCGCTGAGTTCCGAATAATCAGGTTTCCTCGTCAAGATTGTACGAAGGATCGATTTTGCGTTATTCAAAGTATTAAGACTTTCTCCACCCTGGGCATTGGCCGTCGATTGTTTTCCGCTGCTTCCCTGTTCATATGTACTAGTAATCGCGGTTGTTGATACCTTATGGTGCCTTTGAACTCATGGAGGAGTTTCTGCTCGCCGAGTACTTCTACCATTCAGATTCGATGACATTGGTTCAGTCTCTGTGTCTCTCTTTCATGCAATATTTACATTGCGACTTATCAGAATATTCATGACCTCTTTGCCTTTGCCTCTCGAATACATGCAAGAGTTCTATTCCGTCCCGGAGAAACTACAACTACCAATGTAACATATCATGAGATTTTAGTCTAATCAAACTATCTGCCGGAGCGAAGCGAAGGCGCATCTTGTAATTATCCTGATAATGATTCGTACCATTTCTAAGGGCGTCAAATTCACCCAGAGCAAGCGCGAGTGCGTCCAAAACTATGACGTCTGCATCGAGCCGGTTCGCCACGGATTGGATCATGGAATCAATGATTTCGTGACAGCCTTCATACGGGGTGAATAGACATATGCTGGGCTCCTCGGGCAAGTCTTCATCGTTGTTAAGTGAACGGAACTCGCTGAGCTCCATACTACCGAGCTAAGAGGCCGGTGAGAAGGCGTACGAGGCTGCAGCCAGAACCTCGGATAAAACGCTGTCAGGAAAGGCGTAGGACTGCGTCAAAGCGCAATTTAAACCCCGCCTTATATTTCTTTTAATAAAGCGCCACAAGGTCACTCCTGTGCGGCGGTGGTTGCAGACAACTCAAAGACTCGAGGTGTCCGCATACCTCAGGCCGCCACTACAGAGAACCCCGGATGAATTGAACTTGGTTAATCCAATGTCCGACAGATGTAGAAGTATGACGTGTCTGTCAATCCCGCAAGTTCCTAACGCAATTTTGTGAGTTCGAACCTAGGCTCGTGGACCAGCCAGCCCGGTGAAGATTGATGCCATCGCATAACTCGACAACAACCGGGACCGGCTGAGCCCCCATGTCGCTTGTTTCAGTGATGGATTTTCGCCCCGCCATTTCAGAGGGTACGACTTTAGAAAACGACGAAACTTCACAAAATGGATTTTTAGGTGTCTTAGTGAAAGTGGGATAACTTTCAATTCTCTTTCAAATGAGCCTAACATGTTTCTGGGGTGCCAGGAAAAATAAGTGGGGCTCAATTGATAGAGAATCGAAAATTATCCATCCTCAACTCGGACATTCGAATCCGACATTTTGAAGGTTTCGTAGTGCAAAACTTTCGTATTCGCGTTTTCTCTAAGTCGAACCTCTTAAATGGCGGGTAGATCAACCATCTGCCAAAGAGGCGACATGCGGGTCCAGTCCGTCCACGAGGTTACCCTGTGTTGACGTTCCCATCATTATTTGCTCTGATGTTGTATGTATTTCTTCTTCTTCCTAATTCGTCATCCCCGCCCGCTCTATCTTGTAACCGAGTGGACGTCGACTGGACACAGAAGAACAACAACGGCCGGGACAGTACGCTCTCAGTTTTCATCCACCTGAGGTAATCTCATAGATTCCACAGCATTGGAAATGGACATTTCGGTCAATATCACAGATGGGAAGACATTGGAGTTTGAAGAAGATGTCAATCTGACAATAGTACAAGCGGGAAATGGTCCAGCGACTTCCTCCTCGACGGGTGTCTCAGCCAGCGCCCCCACAGTATCCCACCTTGGGTCCTCCCTCGCTATTCCGTTTCCACGGGTAGGGGGAGCAACATTAACGTCGAAGTCGGCATCCGTGACACTACCAGCGGTGCTTACTTCTGTGACTGCTCCTGCTGCAGCATCGACCTGTCCCCCATCTGCCTGTCAAAGCCCTACGGAGTCCGGATTGCCGGGGTAATGGATATGTGGCTGGTACAGTTATCCGTACCGAGTATCACACCCGAAACGGCTGAAGGCTGGTTCAGACAAGCGGGATACATGCGGCAAACAACAGTATTGTGCATATGTAGGAGAAGACGAATGATGTGAGGATAGAATACGGACAATGATACGAGGATAGTGTACGGAATACGGATAGAGACGAATACGATACGAGAATAGTCTATGGATGGAATACGGATAGAGACGTAGAGAATACGATAGAAAGCGAGGTACACAAGTGCGAGCAATGGATAGCTCTAACAACGCTCAAGAGTCAAAGACCCCAGCTCTGAGATCGACCTTGAATTGTACATTCGCGAGATAAATATCTTATTATTCATCCCCAATCGCATCTCCAGGTCCATAAGTGGCAAGGGAACTTGGGTATGTGGATTGTGCTGGAGAGCGAAGGCCGGCACGAAGGCCTGCGGACTCGGTCCATGTCAGCGCCGACTAGATATAAAACCGAAGAAAACTTGACCCAACATCAGAAAATTTCCTTACAGTCTGACTATTCAAAGAGAATGTCGGGGATCAATTTCCGGGTACCGTTCTCCTTTCGCCCGTCACCTACCTAAACACCGTTATTGTTGAAGTGCATAATTTTATTGACCTCCATTGGCACCCGAATAAGCTATGACAGTTCGAGCCGCTTCTACATACATCTCCTCAAATTTACACGCGCAAGCAGTGGGAAGGAGTTATGCAAGTTCCTCGAACGGTAGGGTGTTTTCAATCCATATTCGGACTGCATCTTAATTATTCTCAGGATCGCGGATTCAAGATTGGCTACGCCATTGAATTCAAAAGCCATGTCCTATGCTGGAATACATTTGACAACAATTTCAGAGTGCGAACCAAGCCTTTCTTTATTGACGTTACTCTGAGGGAAATATTGGTGCACAGCTTCACTGGAGGACACCCGAAGACCATGCAAAACATTATAACGCCACACATGTACCTGGTGAGATGTATAAAATACTATACAGCATCAGCTGATTGCCAACAATGATCTCTTAAGACGTAATATTCAATTACGCAGCTTGGTGTAATTACACAGTCGGTTGGCTCAGAGGCATGGCAAGGAAGTCGCTGAAGAATCTCACCATATTGGAGGTGTTATCTGCACCAGGGCGACAGCCGTTCCGTGGTCTCGGTAGATATAGTCTCTTATAAACAGACGCTACAACGGGAAGCTCGTGCCTCGCTTGTTGTAGTCTGTCGATTCCCATGATCAAGTGATTGGAGGGCGGCCTTATTATGTAATCTCGAATTTCTCGGTTGCCAAAGTCGAGTCCACAGCGCGTCTTTCGCACTTTTTATGCATCAGGAACATTAGGTGACTCGATTCAAGCTACTTTGTCTCTGAGTGCACGGCGCCAGAGGTGGAGAACAAGAATGCCGAACGTTGATGCATCGCCACACGGCAAACACGGAGATTTTGTTTTGCGCAAAAAGACCAATAACGGGCACATTCTGCAAAGGAAGAATAACTTTAAATACCATTACAACACATGTTCTCTCTTAACCCTTGTTGGTAGGATTACTGCAGGCGCGGAAAGGCCGTGGGAACACATTCAAACTCCGACGATTATGTAATAAGGCTACCCTCCGTACATCAGTGGCGCGGTTAACTACAGACTAACTTTGAAGCAGCAACTCGGGTAAGTTACTGGTTGTGTTTTTCAAAGCTATTTCCACTTATACTTCTTATAATCTAGATACATCGAGACACTGCGAACCCATGGCCGAGCAAGAACTCATGTCAGCCCCATCGAGGCGAACCTGATCGATGCATATAATGTATGTGTACTAAGCGCTTCTCTGATACCTGGAACTGAACGACTTCGACTTTCTTTACAGCACGCCAGTGAAGAGACTTGGTCGGAAAATGACTCAGCTCGTGACGTCATTTCAAAGGTCTGTGTGCTGTAGACTTTGGTAGACGATAACACAGTTTATGATGTGTTTTCAAAGGCTCGAAAAACGGACATGACAAAAATTCCCTTCCCATTCGACTTCGCCAATGTCCTACTGAGTGTGGCCAAGTTCGGGACCCGTTATAGCTGGGGACTATTGGGACGCAGTCGTCTCAGAGCTTTTCCAAAATCCAGCCACCCTCCGGAAGCCTGAAGCTGACTACTGTAAGCTTCCTAAATGTATGAGCAGAGATCAGCTCCTGTTGTTGAAGCCCAAACACTGTCTTAACCGACGCGAGTCGGAAAGCCTGACTCGTCTCTTTGGCTGGTCAAACAACCCAATAGCCGATTATTTTCAGAACCGGACGTCAGCTCAACAACGAGCTCAACCAAGTGGGTCTCAGTCCACGTGAATTGTCTATTTCCGTCAAAATGACCCTGAGTAGGAATCTATCAGGCAAAATTGAGTCTTGTCTCCAAACGCTGTATCACTGCGTTCCGGCCCCTCGTAGACAGAGGGTCTGTATACCCCCGTAGACGAAGGGTAGATAGATTCCTTCGTTTGCCTATGTCTACATCATGTAGACACGGCTGGTCTACATATGTCTACATATGTCTACGCCGGTTTACGTACGTAGACCGAGATAGACTGATCTAGGCGCACATAGACCAATGTAGACATATGTGGGAAAATGCAGAGCTACTAAATGTGGCACTTACCAATAAAACAGTGGGATGCACAAAGGATGGCCATGAGCTGACCTATCCAGTAGAACAGCGACATGGAGGCCACATCTGAATTATAAAGTTGAGCGAGGTATGTCTACGTGCGTCTACAGCGTTAGACGCACGTAGACATATGTAGCCGACGGGTAGACGGGCCGTGTCTACGTAACGTGGACTCACGTAGACGGACGTAGGATTAGATCGCCGAAGGTTCGGCTATGTCACGGCGTACACATAGGTAACCGGACGTAGCCGAAGCTCGCCGCATGTAGACGCATGTAGGATTAGGTAGACAAAGGGGAGTCTACGGGGGGTGGGAACGCAGTGTATGTGGCGAAAAACGTTCTTGGTCAAGATGGAAAATCGAACGGGATTTATGTGGACCACTCTTAAGCCACCGTTCATCAGCTTGTCTACCCGATCGTGGGTCATCTGCTCGTCTATGGTCTGTGCTCACACATTCACTTCTTCACAGTCAAAAAAGCAAACAAGACGAAACACAGTATCTGGCCTTGTACACAGTTCAAAGCGAAGACCTCCGCAACGAGTATACTATCAGACATATCAAGGAGGAGACTAAAGGATGGACCATAGGTCCTCTCGACTTTGTGGGACATGGCAGAATCGTTGCACTAGGGAGTTCATCGTGCGCTTCTGTTATATTCTGTTATATTCCATCCTTGACTTGGCTCAATTGTTGCACAGATTCGTTGGGCTTTGTTTTTGGCACCCGGATCTAAGTGCCAAGCAGATGCTTGCAATGAAGGCTTCATGGGATGCGCGTAGCTGATATCCACCCGGGATGCGTAAACTTTCGATAGCTCAATTACAGGAAGAGAAAGCATGGCGCACGAAAACCAAGTCTGCAATCGTGAAGGCGATAGGGAGGGCTTCTGCGGAAGCTGTTAAACGCAGACGTCAAGAAAGAAATGAACTCAAACGCCAGATTATCGCTTTCACTGCATTCAGGGCCTTGCTAGCCGACCCCCACGTGGAGCTGATGCTAGCTTCGGCTAGCTGTGGCTAACCGTCGGCTAGCTTGGGCTAGGCCCTGGCTAGCCAGCTCGCCGATGTCGGCTCGCCACACATGGTGTGAGCTCATGCCAGCTGTGGCTAGCAGGCCTTCGACTAGCTTCGGCTAGGCTCGTAGACCAGCCGGCCCGGTGAAATTTGATGGCATCGCAAAACTCAGCAACAACCGGTACCGGCTGGGCCCCCACGTCGCGTGTTTTGGTGATGGTCGATCTGCCCGCCAAATGAGAGGCGTCGACTTAGAACAATGCTTCAAAACGGCCAAAACGTTGAAAACATCGTCTCCAGATGTTTGAGCTGAGAATGGACAACTTTCAATTCTCTTTCAAATGAGACTAACTTGTTTTTTCTGACCCCCAAAAAGAAGTTGGGCTCTATGGATAGAGAATTCAAAGTTATCCAACTTTCACTGAGGGACCTTGAGACCCAAATTTTAAGGATTCTCACTTTTTTCAAAGTTCGACCGTCTCATTTGGCAGGAGAAATGTCGATCACCGAAACAGGCGACGAAACGACCCAGTCCGTACACGAGGTTACCTGTTGTTTGACGTCCCATCATTATTTGCCCTGATGTTGTGCATATTTGTTCTCTATCCAAATTGGTCTCGCCCACTCCGTCTTGTAACCGAGTGTACGTCGACTGGCTAGCGAGTCTAAGCTTCGGCTAGCCTGTGGCTAGCTTCGGCTAGCCTATGGCTAGGTGTGAGTTTCCATAGCGACACCCCGGCTAGCCAACGGGGCGGCTATCTGCGGCTATGCCGTCCCCGGGCTAGGTGGCCACTGAATGCAGTGTTTGACGACAGATAACAGGAAAGCTCATTCACTAGGCCCTAGGGAAAAGGCTCGAGTAAAGAATCGGTCTCAGATTAGCTCACTGGCTCGGAGGTGGAGAGAACTCTCCTTAATTGGACTTGGAGTTTAGCTTGAAGATTGATAATTAATTTGTGCATTGAGGAGTGTCTTGAATTACCTTTAATGTCTTGAATAATATTAGGCGCCGAGGCACCATCAGCCAGAGAGCATCCAGGGCGGCGGCAAGGCCGGCAAAGCGGCGGCAGTCACTGGTCCCATCATGATAATCACTTCGCGACCCGACCCAACCTTCCCCTTGGAGAGGCTACTTATTGTCTAGGTGAGCTAGGGTCTGCTTACAATACAACCTTTTAGAGAGTAATTGTCAGGGCCCGCTCGGGTGTTCAGATAGAACTGAATAATTCTGTTCAAAATCTCGCATATGTACCCAACTCGCCGCTGAACTTTCTGAAAATCACCAATGGACATATCTATGAACATTTAAGGCAAGAAACTGTGTGCGAGGCTTTCTTGAGACTTATCTGATAGTGCAATGAATGCTGGGTTCAACTCAAGAAGTATGCACATTTCGAACAGGATGTACATGTATATTTCGAATTCATTCCACGGCTTCCACCCCGGCACATCCCTGGCACCAGGAAATGTATGCATTCTCCTTTCTGTAGAGACCTGTGTGGGTACACAGAGACCTTTCTCCAAAAGACGGCGGTGACAACTAGAAGTGGCGGAGGATCAGAAGAGATCAATTGATTGTTAGTGTTAGCCGAGCGGTCGGGTCGGGTCGGGTCTGCACAGCATGTGGGTCGGGTCGGGTCGACCGGACCCGACCACCCCATGCATCCGATGTTCTGATCAGCCAGCATCAGATCTCATCAGATAAATCAAACTCCGACGTCTCATTCCGATTGAGAAAAATAATTGAGCACCTCTTCAAGTAATCAAACAGAGCTCAGGGAAACAAAATTTAACAGATCTAATACATTATACATACTATTGGCAGTGCATAATTTTGGCCCAAGTGGCAGCCCCCATGAGGTAGGAAATATACTATCAAATGCCAATATGTTCTCGGCTGTCGGCAAGACATCATCCGATACCATCAATTAATTCAAACTACGACTCTTCAATTCGAGCCACAGACAAATCGTCGGCCACCATTCAAAGTAGCTAAACAGGGCTCAGGAAAAAAAAAAATCTAAAAGATCCAATACATTATACCTATTATTTCCAGTGCATAATTTGGGTCCAAGCGGGAGCCCCTACGAGGTAGAAAGGATATCCTCGAACGCACGACGCACCATCTGATCTCATCAGTTAAATTCAAAGTCCGACTTCTCAATTCAACTCGCACACAATTCATCGACAATTCCACACAATTCATCGGTGCCAGGATATCTTTACCTATTGTCAAAAATCTGCTAAGTCCCAGATGTCAGTACTTCATTCACTCATTCACGGAAGCTCCGGAAAAGAGATCGCACACATCAATTAGCTATGTTGATTGAACGACTAATAAAGATTACGGTCCGGTAACTGGCGAATAACTCTCCACCAAGGACAATGTACGTTTTGCAGGTATCACCAAGACGCCACTTCGTGGGTGCCAGCTCAGTATGTGGTACACCGACGTACCCGTTATCCTTCATGTCTCTTGAAAAACCGCCCCAACAGAATAAAACTACACCACGAAGGCCTTGAATGTGCCGCCAAATCACTGGGCAATTCCAGCCACATGATTCGCTCCATGCCATGTTAGACATGTTTAAACGAAACCCGCGTTCCATCACCTCTATACACGTCTTAACGGTAGGCTTGTGCCAGGATTCAAGCGCGCGCTTCTTGACAACTAGTTGAGGGTACAGAACAGCGAAAGTGGAACAAGTCGCGATACACATTCCTGTTTGGACATGAGTATCATGGTCGGTGGATAAATATGTTGAAAATATACCCAAAGTAGTAAATTCAACAGTGGCCGGTGTAACTACGCACACATCAATACTTTCCGAGAGCATGATCGGACGTCCCTGTGAGCCAGAATTAGAATATTTCTGTAGATCAGAATTAAGCGGGTTGGGTTAAGGAACCTCTACTCTGGATTCATACTCGACATGGGACTTAGTGACATATGTGTGTGGTGGTAAAACCCCAGGCTGTTTAGCGCAAGGGTGCAAGTGGATTCGCTTGAAGAAACGTTCCCAAGGAGCAGTGCAACCTGCGAAGCATGAGCTCGATGAAATAAATTAAACAAATGCAGATAGTAGTTTTCACCTAGAGGCGGGTAAATATTGAGGCTGTTCGGTCATCCGCAGGAGGAACGAGAATGAGCGGTAGAGTAGATACGGCGATCGCAGACTCCGTAGACTCGAGTACCTGGGGAAGTAAGTCAGGTTGATGAGATTGATAGATGGCGCAAAGAAGTACCGCAAAAAATTCAGCAACATTTTCTTGACCAACAAAGAACTCAACGGCGGAAATGAGACGGATACGGAAGAGAGCCTTGACAAGAGTACGGAAGAGGACCGAAGTGTGACTGAGAGTTATCACGGACGACAGGGTGCAAGCCTCAAGCAGATGGTACAAGACAAGCTCATGGCAAGCGAGAAAAGCGGATGTATGTACGTGACTGTAACAGTGTGTGCATCAGCATGGAAAGTAGATTGAAGATGTTAAGGCTCACCTAGCTGCAGAACGAAGCTCGTACTGTCGGTCTAGACGGGCCTGCTTGGCTCTGCGACGAATTTTGAGTTTTTTGTGGGCTTGGCCATTGGCCATTTTCAACTAAAGATAGCTTAGTATATATTAATATATGAGCAGAAGACGAACGTGCCTGCGCCAATTCAATGATAGAACAGATGTGGTGAGAGGGTTCCGAGGCAAGGCGGTGAGGTAGCGCAGAGGTAAAGGGAAGGGATGTAGCGCGGAAGATAGAGGGAAGGGAGGTAGCACGAGATGTAATAAATGCGGCGGCGAAGTGGGGTGAGCTATTTAAATATTATGAGCTCAGACGAGCAACGAGAAAAAGGAGATAATGAAACAGAAAAAACGAAGCGCCCGATATCTAGAGATCTATAAGATCGAGATCAGTAGTGAGACCGAGCCCGAGACATCCGAGACGTCCGAACGGGGTTGGTGGACTGTATTTCTCTGGTAACCAACACCAGAACACATGGAGGGTTCGCAGTTGCACGACTACCATTCGGAGGAATACCCGACAACAGAAACGCCATCTTACCTTTGCACAATAACGTCAACCAACCGGGCGTCCCATCTCTCCATGCCAATAACCGGATTCCTCTTCCCATGGCGGACAACCAGGATATTTCCGTACCACGGCACTCGAGCACGAACAATATGTGGACAGGTGTTGAGATTTGTCTGGGTTGGAAGGGTGTTCTGGGGAATGTAGAAAACGGTGTAGGGAAACTCTAGTGGGACGGTGGATCCAAGAGGGAAATTGTCCACCCGAAGTCGACCAATGGTTGTATTACCTAGGCAGGGAGGAAGAGTGGACGGGACCCAACATTCGGTGTAGAGGTCGTTGACGGTCGACAGTCGAACATGGGATTGAAACCCATAGTCTACCGGCACAGGTACCATTCGATGGCCTCGGCAGTGAGTACCGTATAAGAGCCCGTATTTGAATCCAGGGAATACCTGAGGTTGTTAGTCTAGAGAGTGAATTAAATGGCTTTGAAACACATTTGAATAAACGCACTGGAAACTCGGTTTTCAGCCTACAGATTAACACACCAACGGCCGAGTCTGTCTCCGGTGTGTTGTCTGAAATAGGTGATGTCATGTAATTTGCTCTGTACGAACGATGATTAGTCGCAGTCGGAATTTAAAGCAATTCATAAGCACCGGGGAGTCGGAAGCAATGAATGGAGTGGCAAGATCATGCAAACGAGCATCAATGAAGAGTGCTGTATCGTCCATGGACCCTTCCCAACCTCTGTGTATGTATTGAAAAAGCATATCCTGTGAGCAGCATGCCAGACAATTCATGGATCCTCCTCTGTTTCGATTGCGAGATGCATGTCGATCTGTGCAGATGGGCAAGAGTTGATGTGGGTGCCATCCATCGATCCCACGGGATCCTCAAAAAAGGGTAGAACTTGGGATTGGATCGGATGGGCTCCAGGATGGGGTCGTTCGGTAATGGAAGCCGTATGTAGTGGTTGTAGGATGCGGGAGATGTGATAGCGAATAGAACTCGTGAAAGTACCTTGACAAATGTTAGATGAATTCAGTTAAAGGGAAGATGAAAGTTAACTTTGATATAGTCTTGTTGGAGGTTGGAAACGATCGCCAACGTGGCAAATGGACAGTCCAGTCACACAGGTATACAGAAAGATTGCCACCTGTTCTTCGAGCGTGATATGCCGCGAGTCCATCAAGCCCGTCCGAAGCTGAAGTTGGGCCACAAGACTGAGAAAGACATGTACTCTCATTCCGAGCTCCGAGTTCATCCTGTCCGGATGTCCTACAATCAGCTCATCGACCCAAAGGCAGAGGTATGATAGTCCTGTTTCCAGTATAGCGGAGTGGGATAGAGGACGGCTGCAAGATGAATAATGTGCCAGAAGTAGGCAGCTGCAAGGAAGAGCCTCAGCCGTATGGCTGCACAGACGCCGGCGGCATAGAGCGCATCTTTACGCGTCGCGTGAGTAGAGTTATTTGCTGTCACGTTGAATCACGCGCAGGGTTTATAAACATGTTTACTAATATGCACTATAAACAGCACCGTACTCTAGTGGTGCTGAGGAAACGTTTTGCAGGGGATTGGGAGCACAGCGTGTGGTGGGAGTCGCGCGCCGAAGAAAAGGTCGGACTTTGGGTTGACACAGGCATGCGGGGTGAAAAATAGGTATTGATATGCACTCGATGGTTCAAGCCAAAACCTGTCGCAGGTGATTGTCTTAATACAGCGCCAGAGCACTACCACACTTAGAGCTCTGCGTGTCAGCTTACTGACAAATAACTTGTGACTTGTTTGAGCTTGTTTGAACTTTTCTGCGTGTCGGCCAGCTGAGAGGCACACAAGTCGGAACTTGAAAGAAAAAGGTCACTAAATTGCCCTGAAAAGATTGGGGCCAGCAATGCCTTACATTTTCAAACACGTGACCATATTGTACGAGCAGGAATATCAACGAAACAAATCAAAGTCATTCCAACAGAGCGAAGCGAGGATTCCCGCAACGATTACATTCGAGAGGCCGCCCAGGGGCCGCCAGGAGTTGGGCAGACCCATTTTGCAGGCAGTTGACCTATCTTCGTGTTTACGGCAACGTTTGCATGTAAGACATGCTCTGCATTGGGAACCTTGTATACGGTCATTGAAAATACTTGAGCATGTCATGAACACGCACTCTCGTTTTGCGTCGGCCCCTTTTCTCAGTTGTTGACTCATCGGTTGTGGTGTTATTGTTCTCTTTCTCGGCCGAAACACCATCCTGAACGCAATCAGTGAAATGAAATGCACATGAATCCATACAACTCACGAATTTTTGCTCGAACATGATTTTTGCAGCGGCAGCGTTCTTTATTTTGATCGTGTTCGATACCAGGTCGGAGTAATTTTTGGTGGCCTCCAGCTGAATCGGGTCCTTGACCTGGCGCGGGACGGTAAAGCTGACATCATAATCAGCATAATCAAGCTTCTCGAGGCCCGGCGCGTCAGAGATCTTGACGAGGATCTGGGCTTTGAGGGTTTCATAAGGCTCATCGCTGTTTGGAGCTCACGTCAAACGCGTCATTCTGGGGCTCGCCATTGGATGGCTCCAGGGGTGAATTTGACACGAGATGAACTCAGACTGTACTGTAGAATTCGTAGGGTTATGAAAACCTCTCAGAAGTACGCAATAAATGCGACAGCATCATGGAAACTCTTCCAGAATTTTTTTCTAAATTCTCACAAAATTGCAGCAGTTCTTGAATAACTAAAATTGCCCGAAAATCTGTTACCCCCAACGAAGAATATTTGGAGTAAACAAGGCGGAAATTGGTGTATTAGTAAGCCCCCGGCACGGAAAATAGACTTTGCAGTATATTTTCCGCATTTTTTTGGAGGCCTGGTATATAATTCGGATAAAAACTCGCGCTCGGCAGCAAGAGGTGGGCGGACAGAAAGTCCGTGATATCATGCTCAGAAATCCCCTCAATTTCAAATTGGGGGGGAGGGGGGGGTCCACGCGAGCGGTGGGTCGGTCCGAAGGCGTACGGACCGTTGTCCGCACTCAAAAGAAAGGCAAAGAAATAAAAATTGCAAAGGAGCCATGACGCGCATGACGCAGTTGGTGTGTACGGACCGAATTCGCCGAAAGTAGTGAAGCGATCAATTCAAGCAAAGAAAACTCGGAGGCGAAATTTAAATAAATTTGAAGCTGCAGGCTCATTCACAGCATATACTTATGGGGGGGTCTACCTTTTCTGCTTCGCGATACGTGCAGAAATGAGAGAGCTACATCACAATTGGTTGAAGCACGGTTCAGAAACCCAAATGAGGTCGGACCGACTTCCTGTGGCACTGCAAAGCTATGCATGATATCTCGGCTCTTTCGGCCGCCCACCTCTTGCTCGCAGAGGCCTGGGTCGAATTCGGATAAAAATCGCCCGATTAGGGCATTTGGGCTGATTTTTGGTGGTTGAGAGGAATGGTGTGTGTTCCGTTGACATCTTGTAGGATTATGTATGGATAACCACTCGTACAGTACTGCATGTTTGTCTTCGGTAAACTCGTTCTTCATCATCATGTTGTGGACCACCTAGCGAGTAGCTGCATTTTCGAATTCTTCTATGTTTCCAACACTCATTGAGTCTTCGCCTGAGCACGGGCGTATCTTAAGCCGCAACTTTCATGGGGTGGTGAGTTAAAGAGAAGGCAGGACCGAGGTGACGTACGCATTACACAGTTCCTTGTTGCCGCACGGCCCCTTTCTCCACTCAGGAGATTGAGTTGCATTGCAACTGGAGCACTGGTATGGTTGTGCAACATTTGAAGGAGGAGGTGTTCTAAGAAACATCCTAGATTTCGCTGGGTGATCATCTACGGCCAGGAAGCTCAAATCGTTGCATGAAAGAGTCATAGTGGGCTCTGTCCCCACTGGGTGAATGTGCATCTCCATGAGTAGTTGGTTCCCACCACTGAATTTCAGACTTGGGTCGAGCCATGTGGGATATGGTGGACCGACGTTGAATGCTTGATTTTGGCTTTCATCGAACCGTGATTTGTCCACCCTTCTGAGTCATTGCATTAGTATTGAATATTGATGACCTGTTTAGTGCGCTTACAGAGCCACCCCGGTATTGCTGATACCTATCTGACTATGAAGGCCCGAGCCTTTCTCGATCTCTTCCTCCAAGGCACTTGACAGAACTGCCGCCACAGGTAATTTGGGCTTGTCCCTGCCTGTAGGACCACTACCCATTGGCAGGCGATTCACTGGAGGAAGATTGAGTGCCTGGCGTAGCCGGGCATTTTCCTCCTCCAGCTCCGAGATACGCTGCTGCACGGCCTGCGGATGGTGATCATGTGAGAAAAAGAAGGACATAGCGCGAAATATGCGTGCGGACCTCAAGGTGGGCCGCGCGACGAGCTCTGAATGCACGTTGACTATTGCGGGCGGGATTTGGAGGCAGGTTATCGTTGCGTTTGCGGCTGCGCTTGGAGGAAATCATGGGCGAAAACAAACGACGGGTGGTGTTTGTGTTTGTTTTTTATACATAATGGCACCTGGGTTTTGCCTCCCAACAACATGCACACCGGTTAAGTTTCCAGTATAAATTACCAGGAAATTAACCCCCGCCGAAGCAAGCCACAATTTTACCTGTTCGAGTTGCAGGAGTGGAATGCTAACCAATTTTTTGAGTGAATCAACGATATGCACATCGGGTGAGTTTCCAGTATAAATTACAGGGAAATTAGTAATGATGCATATGTCATGCTAAATAATTCAAAGACGTGGCTAAAATAAGATACACCTGGCGATACGCTAATCGAGACCTAGCGATACCTGACGACCCCAGCGTGACCCGCCGATACCCGTCGATGCCATCCGATCCGCCGTTTTCACTGGGGGTTAAGCATTACAGTAAAGCCAACATTGCACTTGCATCAGTTGCAATGAGTCATCGGCGTAGATGTCACAGCGTTACACGGTGATCACGTTGCTATCGTTGCTTTCTCATCAACATGGCGCCACCGAACAACGATTTCGAAGTCATCGCACCCGAATGGGCTTTATCCCTAGAGAAAACGATTTTTGACACACAGCAAGCGGCTCTCGTCCTGCAGCATACAATGGCGTGGTGGAATTACAAGACTGCGGTGCAATTTCACAATTCCGAGGTTCACCGGCTCGAAATGTACGTTATAGTGTTACCCTCGTCTTGTCCCTCGTCTCATACGGGAGCAGGGAAGCTTGGAAAGCGGCGAGGATTATAAATTCTCAGAATCCTGCGCAATTCGCTGCACTCCCGTTGCCCTTCCCACGTCTCGATCTTCCGCTCGTTCCCCCCCGACCGATGGCTGGTGCTACAATAAACCCCCTTACGCCCTTCGTTGCCCCGAATATCGTTGTCCCGGACGCACATCCTTTTTTTCCCGCCTCGAAGAGCGCGCTGAGCTGTCTCGGAGGTGAGCCATGAAGAGCCTTCAACGATGCTCTCCATAATTCACCTTCGCTGGGTGTAGTGAATCAACTCAGTGTTTTGCTTGCTGCGTACTGTGTGCCAGAGAATGAGTTGGACGCCCGCGGCAGATTTGCACAATTTATAGGAAGCGTGTAATGATCGTCAGGTTGCTTTGCAGAATGATGCCAGTTTTTATGCGGTGTCCTCAGACTTGAGTTACCAGCTTCAAGATTTCGTGTTTCGGGCGCGGTACAATCTCGTTTCTGGTGGTGTGCCCAAGGGCTGTGCGTACGTCGTTTCCATATGCGGCTCCATAAGCTCGTGTCTATCTCCAACACTTTAACTCAACTTACAACTCCCTCAATCGCGAGGTACCACTTGGCCTTCCGGGCCAGATATTGCGTAAAGAAGGGTTTTGCCGGATGGGTGGGAAGGAAAGAACTAACCCGGGGCAGAGCGAGAACGGGGCAAACAAGGAGGTGGGAAGGCCTGATGCAAATTCCGACAATAAATTCAGATTTTGGCCCCAGGCCTTGCTCAAAATCCTGACAAACCTTCGGTGTTTCCATGAAGGCCTGGTGAAAAATCCCCACAAAAACCGCGTCAGCGGGAGAAAGATTTTCCAAAATCGGTTACAGCCCTTTGCGGAACTTAGGGCGCGGCCCGATTTTTTTTTTTTTGTCTAAATTTCTCATTTTTGTTCTTGCGAGCTCAATATCGGGTTTATATCTCTACAAACTATATGTACAGAATCAGAATGCAAATCCAGAGGGCATCTCGTTGCCAGGTTTTTAATATCATGCCTAAAATGAATATAATCCCGGAATATGTGATTCCCACAAAATTCACTTGCCATGCGACGAGATATGTCTCGGGCAGTGCTACAGTGGCGCTCTAAATAAGTGCCGAGCCCCGGTTTGAGGTCATTCCATGGTCGAATTCCTTCAAACAAAATTGTGGCATGAACATCCAGTAGTTCTAAGCTTGTTTGCACCGAAAAAGCCATACCATACCTACTTCAATGTCGCGGAATAAAAATATTTGGGGTATTCTGAAAAATCGACTTTGTAGACTGGCTTGCTATCGAAAATCGGTCATTACAGCATAAAAGTACTTGAAAAATGAAGTATACTCACATTTTAGTTGACTTGATTTGATACTCATTTGAGCTCACAATAGGCACTGCAAATCGGGCACTTTGGCTTTTTTGGGAGCATTTTTGCCCATTTTTGCCAAAATGGCGAACTTGGGAGCCTCCATGTGAGCTCAAATCAACATCAAATCAAGTCAACTAAAATGTGAGTATACTTCATTTTTCAAGTACTTTCATGCTGTAATGACCGATTTTCGATAGCAGGCCAGTCTACAAAGTCGATTTTTCAGAATACCCCAAATATTTTTATTCCGCGACATTGAAGTAGGTATGGTATGGATTTTTCGATGCAAACAAGCTTAGAACTACTGAATGCTCATGCCACAATTTTGTTTGAAGGAATTCAACCATGGAATGACCTCAAACCGGGGCTCGGCATTTATTTAGAGCACCACTGTAGGATACACTGAGAATCATTCCCCGAGGGCACCTCGAAGTCAGAATTCGTTTATGACCCCCCCAGAGCATAAACAACGTAAGTCAATTATCTGATAGATTTAGTTATCCTGTTGAACTGCTGGAGGCACCAGAAATAAATTTCGGCTTCGAGGTGCCCTCATAAATGCTCTTGTGGTGTCCCTGAGCCCAACAGCAGTACTCCATAGCCTTCTCTCATTGCATAGCGAGAGATTTCTGTGGGAATCACTTATTCTGGGATTATATTCATTTTAGGCATGATATAAAAAATCTGGCAACGAGATGCCCTCCGGATTCGCATTCTGATTCTGTACATATAGTTTATAGAGATATAAACCCAATATTGAGCTCGCAAGAACAAAAATGAGAAATTTTGACCAAAAAAAAAAAAATCGGGCCGCGCCCTAAGTTCCGCAAAGAGCTGTAATTCCCACAAATTTCCCAAAAGTACCGACATTTTGGGTCCCAAAAAATCAGGCCTTATATCCTTTATCCCCGGTCCTAGTAAACACATACAGTGTGATTCGAGGCATCTCGAGCACACTACTTAGATTACACTCCGCCGCTAGTCGTGGGAAGCTCCTTCCTGATATAGGGGCAGCGGAGGGGTCTGGCCAACTACAAGCAGGTCGGGTATGACTCGGGGCTGGCCAGCGTCGGGCGGATCATGCTTCGGCTTATGTTGGCTTGGTATTCCAACAATATACTCTACACGTGTTCCTTTTTCCTCTTTTGCAACTTGAAAACTTGATTTCATCGATCTCCCAACAAAATCAAATTCGGTTCGGGCCGTTCCCGAGCAAAAACGTTTAAATGACGGGCCGGAAGCCAAATTTTCTTTTAGCTGAGTGCCGCCCCAGACTTACATCCACATGGCCGCTGCCAATCATATGGCTTTGTTCTCAGCTGACTTCTCGACCGCTGCGACTCACCTCGCGAACTTGGTTGCCGCCAATGCTGCTATGGCGCAACCCCCTTGGGCCCTGAATATGCAGAATCAACTTCTCAACATACAAAATATCCTGGCCCAAATGCAACAAACAGCTGCGTGGGACAACCATATAACACAGATCAAGCTCCACAATCAGGATATTACCGCATTTGAGAAGTGAGTTTCTCTTCCCTAATATTCTTTGCACGCTCAGGAAAATTGCAGCACCGAGTGGACCATAGCCCGTGTCGCCAACTCGACGCGCAAGGAACGTAGTCATCGTCTCGTGCGACTTATCCAACCCCTTCCCCGCCTCCTTATCACCGCGGTCCCCGCCGCTCCTGCTGCTGGTGCTCCACCGAATTTACCAGCGCCTTTTGTGCCCCTTCCCATCGTCGCACCAGGGCATCACCCCCTCTTTCCGACCACAAAACGCGGACTAGAACGTTTGAACAGTGAGTAAATATATGACGGTTTACGACCTTGTAAGTTTGAGCTTGGCTATTAGCTCACTCGTCTGCGGCAGTGATTAATCTTGCCACACTTCTCGCGGCTTACAATCAGCCGGTGCCCGCGACCAAACCCCTACGTCAAGCGGCTCTTGCACAATTCATTGGATTGCCACTGTAGTACTGAACGGAAATGTGTTGAATTTCAATACGGATTTAGGCTTTAAGGCGGCGTTTTTTCCCACCTGGCGGTAGTGATGCCTGTAGCACGATACGAGCCCCGACGCCCCGTGGCAATATAAGCGATGGACCAGCAGATCGACTCGAACTAATGTTTATATGTGGAATTTTCTGTTAAACGTCCCGGACTATTGTACTTATGCTCATCAACATTGGGGATTTATAGCTTTTTTGGTAGAAGATCTCAAAAAGTTGCATGAAATAAATACTTGGAAAATTATTTCCATTGGAATTATTATATATGGCAATTGGGTAAGTGTCTCAAAAATCTTCAAATTACCAATATTCCATGTCCACTCTTTGGTCCGAGACGATTCAACCAGAAACGGGCTCGTTGCAGTATTTTTCGCCACCACTGTATCTGAGGGCTGAAAACTAGGGATCCAGATTTCCCTAGCATTCAACTGGAAATCAGTCAGTCAGAAAGATTGCCAACGAAACAGAGTTTCCCCAGGGTCAAAATATTTGAAAATCGATATTATGGCGTCTAGGATGCCCGTCAAACGATCTGACTGAAGTGATCAAACCATCAGCCATCATGTGGAACAGAATTAAGTACAGCTGCGCGTATGACGCTCTGTTCACCTTGTTGTATGATATCTGGCAAGACCATCCTTCTCGATGGTCAGAATATTTCACTGCTCAGACTAAATACCTTGAGCTGCTTTCTGCAGGCTTTTGCATTAATTAAGTGAACTTGCGTTCTGATACGACTAAACTACTCTGAAAATGCGGTGCCCTGAGTGCCGTGATCCTGCTCGATCGCAAATGACTGCATTTATGCGGCTAAAGCCGGACCACGCAGGTAATACTACCTACCTACCTACCATACCCCAATGATCAAACACATGTGTTGCCATAATAATTATTTTAAAAAAAAGTACGAGTCATGCCGGGCGCAGCCACAGCCCTTACCCCGAGTATTTTGAAAGGCGTGATATTCCCAAACGCGTGACCCTTATTACTTAGCGCAATGCCAGTACGGGTGTGGATGATGAGTCTCGGCCTGTTCCCCTCAAAAGCACATTTTTTGGCCCGATCCACCTCCAAATGATAGCCAGGCCAATTCTAAGCAGGTTTGCCCCCAAGAACATGGAAATCCGTTGAGGCTTGAGTGCGCTATGAGCAAGACAAGGTCTGGCATTTCCGATATTTTGAAAGGTGTGATATTCCCAAACACGTGACCCTTAAGTTAATTCGGGCCCTTGCATTTCCAAACATGTGATATTTTCAAACGCGTGATATTCCCAAATGTGTGACCTTACCTGCCAGCATAGGAATAAATGACGAGTCTGGGCCTGCTTCCCTTTAAAAGCACATTTTTTGGCCCTGTCCTGCTCCAACTGATAGCCAGGTGAATTCTGAGTAGGTTTGCCCCCAAGAACATTAAAATCCATTGAGGCTTGAGTGCACTGTGAGTGAGACAAGGTCTGACATTTCCAAACACGTAACCCTGGTCAGTGGTATTGCAAGAGGTCTTCGTCCCCTAACCTTTAATGGCATAGATAAGCGAGAGCCAAGGAAAAAGTCAGTGCAGTTGAAGACATGATGCCAACTGAACCAGTTAACCGGTTAACTGGCTCAGTTGGTATCACATCTTCAACAAAGTGACTGACTCTGACGGTCAGGTTATGTAATGGTCCCAATCAAGGTTGGGGGTTCGACTCCTGTGAGAGGAAAATGAACAGGCTTGTGAAAATTACCGATGCTAATTAACACGAAATTTTCGGAGTCCGAAAAAGGCTTGTAAAATAGAGGTGTGGAAGAGCTCCTGTGCCGACGCCTTCCCCACGCCAGCTCACCTATAGCATTCCCCGCATGCGCGCCACTCTGCATAAGGTAATTTCATATAGCCACCTTGCAATGCTGAAATACAGAAAATATTACACAACTTGATCCGCCGGTGGTTAAATTTTCTGTGGGTCTCTCATAGCACTCCATGCCCACAAACTTGATTCCACCGAGAAATCCGCACCTATTCCACTTCTGAACGAGGTCGAAGCAAAATACTCTTGTGGAGTCAGAACTGCCCAAATACAGGAAATTTTACACAACTTGAGTTGCCAGTGGTTAAATTTTCTGTGGGTCTCTCAGAGTATGGTAGCGGACGGAACTTCGTGACAAGTTTTAGTCCCGATTTGGAAATCGTTACTGGTGGGCGAGTTTTGGCCGGATTTTCATGAGAATGTGTGAAAAGCACCAGAAGAAGGTCCTCTAAAGATCCCTCGGATCAAAAGTTTGAATACTGACAAAAACATTTTTCCCACTCGGATTTCGCGCTTTTGATGCCGGGCCGGTGGTAACCAGTGGCTGTGCATGTCAATCAATTTCCTTTTTCGCTGCAATTTTGTGCTGGAATAGTTGAAAGTGTCCCCCATTCCATCCAAAAGGCATAGTAGTATCAAAATATTCACTTCTCGGAGCATAAATGCTCACTGAAATCACTCTCAGAGCTACAGAGGTATACACAATTTTTTTCAACCCAACCAAATTTCGCGCTTTTTTTTCCCACGGTACAACCCCCCTCGAAATGAAAATTTTACCTATAAAACGGCCTTCTGGGGCTCTGAATCTGCAATCCTAGAGGAAATTGACCAAAATTACGGCTTGACATGAAGTTCTGTCTGCTACCATACTCATTCCTAAGGTTCCCCAGGGGTAGAGGTAGAGGTATTTTGAGGCCAACCTCTACCCCTACCCCTCAAACCTCTGACCTCCAGAGGTTTACCTCTACTTTACCTCTAATACCTCCAAGGTTTACCCCTACACGACCTCTGTGAGAGGTAGAGGTAGAGGTTAGAGGTCCTTAGGGCAGAAACACGTTGAATTTGCTCTGGAAATGCATGCTACAATTGACGAGTATAGACCATATAGCAGGGACATACAAGTAAACAGCAGGATACATGGTAAGAGTAATACGAAAAATCAAAATAATCCTAATCAGATAATCCTAATCCGTCGCCTTGGCCTTTCCTTCCATATTTTGTCATACAGCTGCCTGGAACTCCTTATCACCAACCAAGTCATGCTTGCTCCATGATCCGAGGCAAAGGAAAGTGCGCACTGAATTTGCAGAAAGGCAGTTGCGAGAATTATTTTTTACCCACAGTACCTCTCAGTACCTCTGAACCTCCCAAGGTAGGGTAGAGGTTTGGGAGGTTTTGAAATGGCCCGACCTCTACCCCTACCTCTGACGACCTTACCTCTGACCTCCAGAGGTTTACCTCTACCCCTAGGGAACCTTACTCATTCCATGCCCACGAATTTAATTGCACCGAGAAATTCGCACCCATTCCACTTTTGAACGAGGACAAAGCAAAATACTCTTGTGGAGTCAGAACTGCCCAAATACAGAAAATTTTACACAACTTGCGTCGCCGGTGGTTAAATTTTATATGGGTCTCCCAGAGTACTCATTCCATGCCTACAAACTTGATTCCACCGAGCAATTCGTACCCATTCCACTTTTGAACGAGGACAAAGCAAAATACTCTTGTGGAGTCACCCTGCATGCCCAAATACAGAAAATATTACCCAACTTGAGTTGCCGGCGGTTAAATTTTCTGTGGGTCTCTCAGAGTACTCATTTCATGCCCACAAACTTGATTCCACCAAGAAATTCGTACCCATTCCACTTTTGAATGAGGAAAAAGCAAAATACTCTTGTGGAGTCAGATCTGCATGCCCAAATACAGAAAATATTACACCAGTTGAGCCGCCGGCTGTTAAATTTTCCATGGCCCTTCCTGAGCACTCATTAAGGGTGTAAAAAACATTGTAAAGTGCGTAAACATCGGTTGTCGCTTCACGACATCTCCTCAAATGTGTCCGCCATACGTGTCACCTCAGAAGGGGTTCTGTGTTTATTAGCCGGCCTGAGGTTCTCGGCAGCGCCAGAAGACGACAAAAGACTGCCTTGTGAGCCCGTTTGGAGTGGGGTTTTTCACAGTTTTTTACATGCAGGTCGGAGGGCCTCCGTGCGGGGTGCGTAATTTACATGTAAAATTGGGCCGATGTAATTTACATTGGAGATCAGTCCGGTCGGTAACCCTGCAGCGCTTGGCGCGAGAATTCTTGTGGAAGTACATACATAATAGATTTAGGGTGGGTTGGACTACATTAGAGATAAGAGGAAGATGCCATGTTTGTGAAACATTAGAGCACATTGCGTTAGAATGTCATGCACCTGGGCAAAAATTAATATGGAACCTAACGGAACAGCTTTGGTCAAAAAAGTATGGGCGATTACCGATCTTGAACTGGGGTTTGATTTTAGGCTGTAACCGTGTGAAATTTAACTCAGACAAAGGTGCCATCCTTCCAGAAACGGGAAGACTATTTGCCATCATTGTGTCAGTTGCATGGCATCAAAAATAGAAGCTTTGTCTAACCCGAGTAATTGAAACTCCAGACAGAATGCCTACTGTGACAGAAATTACTGATACTTCACGAGGGACTTCCTACAGGTAAATTGAAATTCTTGAAGTCTTAAAGTGAGAAAAAATCTCGACCAGAAAATCGCTGAGGCAGAAATACCGCTATTTAATAAATTGAATATTCCACTGTATATGAGGGCTCAAAACTCACAGTCCAACGTTCAGGTGGGGGCCAAACACATCCTAGATCAGGTTCATATCCATAACAATATCAAAAGACTGTTTTGGTGTGAAATCTCGGCCCATTATGCCGAGGCTCGTGTGCATTTGGTTGGTGCCAGCATTTAACGGCCCACCATGCCGAGGTCCACATGCATTTGTTTCCATTGACATGCAGAGCCCTCAGGTATCATGTAAAAGCACCAGGGCCGTTAAAACAAATCCCAAGAGACAGTTCGAACCCAAATTTAGCTGGCTATCATTCTAGAAAGACACCGTTAAAATCCGGCTTGAAATGGTTACACAGTCGTGAAAATACTGGTTTGGTGTGAAATCTCGGCCCATCATACCGAGTATCCCCCAGCCTTTCTAATCGGCTGAGTATCGTGCGGTGCCGTGGTGCCTCCGGCCTTTCGGTGCTCAGTCCCGGACTCTCCATTACAGCTAATGTCGGAACCGAAGGTGCGAGTGAAAATTTCTTGTTTTGGGATGTTTTCAGAGAATTGTTAAGTTCATTATATGTGTATGAACTCGGTCTGGCAACTGGAACTTCAGAGGAAGTACAAAAACCGACTGTTTCATCGGCCGGTGGTGTTTCAGTGGCCGGTGGAACACTGTACAGGGCATCGACACGGGCAGAGCTGATAAATACCCAGATTCATATTTGTGCTCCAAGATCTGGAGAAATGAGGTGGGGAGGGGGGGTGATTACAGTTATTTGGTCAACCTTGATAGCCAGATGGACCAGATGCTTTATTCTGACCTAGTCATTCTCTCAAAATCTTGACTGATACTTACAGGGAATGAACCACACATAAAAACGGGCAGGGAAAATAGATGGCGACGTCAAGAGTAGGAAAGAACGTGTCGGTTATGTAAGACACGTGACCGTGAAATTTCCTTATTTGGAAACGCGAAATTTTGGAAGAAAAAATGCAAAACCATGCCGCCGCGTTGTGAATGAGGTTTCAAACACTTTTCAAAAAATGAGTGAAAAACATTTTACTGGAAGTAGATATTCAAAATCTGAGACCATAGGATTGTTCGCCTGTGGCGAAGCTCAAGGTTTGCCAGCTGAATTCCGAGTGTTTCACTGAGATGAAATGACGCCCCCCACAAGAGGTGATTGATCTCTGGATCGTGGACTTTGATGTCAGCTGATGATTGATCGGAAATCACCGATTGCTCCTTCAAAAATTCACCAAGCGGCCCTCAGCATCCCAAATACACTGATGAATGTGAACTGGAGTAGAATGCATGAGTTGAATAAAACCACGACACACCTTCGGCTGCACGAAGAAGCCGCCATCGACCCCAACTATGATCGCGTGTTTGAGGTGCGACACATCTGCGGAGGTGTTGAGCTTGTATTTATCCGCCGCAAACTGGTGACCGACGACAGTGAGCAACAAAGAAGATGTCAGCGAACACCACAAACCTTTTTGATGGCGTGGCGGGAGACGCCCTGGCGAGTGGGCGCATCGGAGGTAGCAATGCACTCCTGAAAGAATGTTAGAAGTTGAGGGTATGGATTCACCATTGAACCTTGATGATTTCCCTCCACGAAGGGTAAGCGGTCACGGTGGCTTGTTGGTAGCTCTTACTTTGGGACAGGCGGCGGTGGCGCCTATGGAGGCAGACGTGGAGATCGAAGCGCGAGGAGAGGGCGCGGCGTTCTTAGCTGGGGTAGTTTTCGAGGCGGCGGCGGCGGATGAAGCGGACATGTTATGGGGTACTGTAGTATTTCGTTCAATTCGTAAGGCCATTTGGGGTGTGACAACGCTTACGAACCGGACCTTTCGTATGACACCCTGGGACATGCGTGACTTACGAATTTTTTTTTCGTTTTTACCCCCTTTTTTGACCCAAATTTGGGCAAATTTCGAGTGACTTCAAGGGGACCTTTCGCACAGAAACCTTGTGACACTGTGACTTACGAAAATTTTCGTAGATTTTTGGGCGTGTGACATGTGACCATACGAATTGAACGAAATACTACAGTATTCGACGTGGGTGGGAAAGTTGGCCGATACACGTGATAATGACATGATGCGTCAGTCCCACGCTGTCATTCACTCAATAAGATAAACCGTCGATATCAAGTCGATATGCTTCGCGTGAGGACGGAAGGACGACCCGGATCTCTGTAGTTAGCAGACAATGCTAATACAGAGATACGGGGTGTGGGGGAAGAGCCCGAAGGGCTGCAACTCGGCCGCTTGGGCGCAGGAGCTGGATGCGCGAAGAAACCGGCCTCGATCTGAGAGGTAGTTGAGCGCGCCGTGGGCCAGCTCCGAGACGAAGGAGCTGGGGTGGCGCGACGAATCGCAAACCACTCTCACCAAACCAGAGTGGATACTCACAACTGGTGGTTTGCGCGTAGTGCATTGGGCGAAATGCATTGCGCTTTGCGCAAAGCACCACTCTCACAACAGAGTAGGAGCGAGAAATAAAGAGATAAAGTAACCCGCGTACGAACGTCGAGGGCAGTACTAGTTAAAGTGTTCGATTTACGATGATGATATTGTTCGCGATCCGAAAGGCGAGGGAGGTCCAACCTCCTAGTGCGGCGCCCACTCGCACGGTACTCGGCGAGGAGCAGTTCGGTCGAGCCGCCGAGGTAGAAGCTGTGTCCAAATACCCGTGGGGTCTGCGAGCAGCGTCGCATACAGCCGTTTTGGAAACAATATTCGGGTTGCGTAAATCGTTGATGCTCAATTTGTGTTGATCTCTGTTTGACGTTGAGTCCCCATCGGCCCCACTATATACTCCACATTTTTCGTCATAGCCCTGAACGCGGTGTTGTGACTCCACTCAACTCCCGTCCCGCTTCTGGCACCCGATGACCCACTTTACGCCATTGCTGAGTTTATGTGCTTCACCCAACACGTTCAGTATTTCGAGACGGATGGTGCGGTATTTCTGTCCGCCTTGCAAGGTGCATTGTTTGTATTGTAGCCGGCTCAAGAAGACTGACATTACTCAAGGGACCACAAAACTGCTCACTGATCCCCAAGTCATGACCTATCCGTATGAATCTTGTTTCAATCGGTCTTGACTTTTTTTGCTGAATGTAATAATGCAGGGAAATGGCTGGAGACACGGACATCTTTGAGGAAGGTAACATTGCATTTGGTTTACCCGTAGCAAGGATGACCCCTAAGGTCAACAGCGAAGGGATTTGTGTGAACTTAGGCTCGTGGACCAGGCGGCCCGGTGACTTTGATGCCATCGCGGACGTTTGAGCGCTTTTTGCATGGAAGCCTCGTGCTAATCTCATATTGTATGATATCGTGAGACCGGGATGTAACTTCGGCACAGGGAATTTTCGACAACTGCTGCTCATCCTCGTTCTACCTAGTCTCTCTTAACAGACGCTTTATATCAGTTCTTCCGCTCCGCGGTCCCCCTCCCCCTTTATTGATCACAGAAATCCATAAAGGTAAAACCTCTGGATTTACAGCCGTTTGCATAAGAAAACAAATAATAAAATCAGTCGGATGAATGGAGAGACATAAGTTGCTATGTGAAGGAGATGTACAGTGGTATCAATGGAGTTTAGGGGTCACAATGTGCGGTGCAATGTTGTCATTTTGAGTGTTTTGTAGATACCCCAAAATGGATAGCCCAATTCGTAGTGAAAATAGATTTTAAATTTTGCTATGTTGCATAGTCGATTTTTCAGAAAACACTGGGTTTTCTTTTTTGTGAGGCAATGATAGTACGGACCTAACCATCGAAAACTTCATGAAAATCATGAAAAATTCAAAATTCTATTTGAAGTGGTTTGGCCAACAACCCACACAACACCGGCAATTAATTTTTCCAAAGCCTCTCAGTGATGTCCTTCAAAAAAGCTGCGTGCTGGCGAAGGATCCGAGCCTTCGCCAACGGCAGGACCTTCGTTGCCTGCCAAGCCGCTGCATCGAGGTCCTTGATACCCTCATCGCTGGGTACATATCCCAATTCGGTCAAGACTCGGCGATCCTCCGCATTGAGTTTGTAACGCTCAAAATATTCTTCGAGCAAAATTTCGCGTGGCAGCTCGACAGGCTCGGATTCTGGGGCATGGGGAAGGGCTGCGGGAGGCAATCCGCCGTGGGGAGCCGGAAGATTCGGTATCTGGGGGTAGCCGTAATAAGGGTTCGGAGGCAGGCCGTATGGATTCGAATGCGGAAATGTCAGTTGATAGGGGGTCATGATCTGCTGTAAAACGCTCGGCTGCCCAAGAAGCAGCTGCAAAAGAGGATTTTGAGGATTTTCTGCCGCTAGAGAGGGAGCAGGAAGGCTGGACGCATGCGGGGGTTTTATGGTTTGGTTCTTGAAGAAATGGGTAGAGGCAGGTGGTTTGTCGATCGTTGCGTCACCTTTTGCCTGAATACATGTTTCAGAATTTCCCCATTTGCGGACACAAGACTAGAGCATACCTTGGCAACAGCCCATACTCTCAGTCTCATATCAGTCAAGTCGAAAAAACCAGTCTCGTTATGAAAGATGCGCTTTCCGGGAAAGAGTGGGTGATTGCCAACAGGATAGTGTTCTAGGAGTTCATTGAGGTCGTCATTTGAGGCTGTATCAATAGCAACCTGGTAGAGAGCATTATCTAGACACGGCGATAATAAAAAAAAGTTCAAATCACGCACGATCTGGTCCCGAATGGATTTGACAGCGCTCGATGCGGCGTTGCTGGGATTGTACTCAAAATCAGGCGGAGAAGCATCGTTTTCATCCTTTATCCACGGCTGCAGATTCTGCATCAGAACACGAGGCCAGATTTTCGGAAAACGTACCAGCTCCTTCTTTACAACCGTCGGAGGCTGCATGTAAACAGAAAATACGTAGTCTTTCTTCCGGTCAACCAAAGATTTGATCATCACATCATATGCCGTCTTGTTGGTGAGCCCTTTCTTTGCCGCATTCGCGGGTCTATCAAATTTCCACTTCAAGGACGCGATAGGGAGGTTACTTATTTTGTATGGCATCCGGTCGCAATGATGAGTAAAAAGTCTGAGAAGTCAATGGCTGATTGAAATTGTAGGACCAAGCTCCGTCGTCTGCGTAGGTGGAGTCCTAGTGGAGGATTTACGGACATTGAAGAAG
>JARJLF010000423.1:0-203291 GCA_029378395.1 Mycena leptocephala
ATCAAAACACCATCAGAGCCAAATTTCTTCTGAGTTCAAAGAATTAAGCACTGTCAACTTGGTGGGAGCGTTTATCGTTTTCCCTATGAATTTTCTACTTAGAGTCTGGAAATTTGAGTGATTTTGGTACATGCTAAGACAAGTCCGGTTCGAACCCAAGCCAAACCTTACTGAACTATAAACCTGAATTTGCCATAGAGGGAAAAGATGCAAGACCGAAGTTTGTAGGCACAGCGTGCGGGGTAGACCAAACTGACAAAGATGCGAAGGCCGAGCTATGGGACGTCTCGAGTGATTGATACAATATGGGAGGAAGGAAGAAAAAGCAGCATTACACGAACGAATATGATGACAATTGGCGGCTCGGATGTAAAGCGGTAGCCGCTCAGAGGGATCAGACCATGGCGCAGGAGGAACTTTGGAATAATTGAGGATGGAGGACGTGGTGCGTAAAGAAGTTCAAGCTGGATTTTGTAGCACAAGTGAAAAAAACTCTCGGACGAAGACCATCGGAACTGATTCCGCCGGAATGAAATAATCTGAACCCACCACGGCGGAGTGAAAATAATGAGGGAAGACTCGCACGAGAGACGGACGATGCCGGTGGTGTCGAGGAGGATTGTAATGATTTGCAACTGGAATTGGAATTCTGTGGCAGCTATTACCACTCCGCGTTCGCGGCCTCTATGATTCAGAAGATGCGTAACTGGGTTCACCGAGCTTACGATCTACGCTATACCGCGCGCACGCCGCTCCCTATCCCTTCAAAGTATCGAACAATCATGCTCACCACTGCATTGATGAAGACACGACACTGCGCCTCCATTATATCCAATCCTCAGTACACAGCTGTAAACGACTTACGAGCGAGGCTAGTTGGGCAATATAAACAAGACTCGCGTTTGCCACAAGCCGCGCGTTAAATAGAGTGGTCATTATCGCCCCCAGCTGCGAGCGATTTGGTTCGTTGCCGTCGACGGAAGAGGAAAAATCCTGCTAAGATCACTACAAGGCCACCGATGACTCCACCAGCGATGGCACCTTTGTCTGTTTTGGACAGTGCAGTATGAGTACTTTTGGCGATTGAAGTTGGGCCACTGAGGGTAACCGAGGTATGGGGCGGATTCAGATTTGCTAAAAACGTACCCCCTGAGATGAGCGAATTCAATACCCAAAGCTGGAAAGAGTATGCCTACGATGTAATTCCGCGAACGACATTGATGGCGGTTCCGAGCGGAAGATGGTGTAGTAGTTTTTCTGATGGACAAGTCAAGGACAGACCATTACGAAACCAAACCAGGATCAAAATGCTCACCAAGAATGCGGTGCCAAAAACCCAACCTGGTGTGGAAGTACTACTGGGCATGAGCGCGAATATTGCACCAAGGCAAAAGTTTCCTGAGATTGGCCCCAGGTTCATGTCATCTGGATCGAGGAGCAGGACGCGACTTCCGGCGAAGGAGACAGCGGTCTCCACGGTGGTGTCGCACGCTGTTGGAAAGCTCAACAATCATTACAAAAGCGGAACGATGCACGCACGAAATTGGTAGAATCCATTGCCGGAAGTACTGTGAGTAGAACCTGGGACGGTTGCCCATATTTCCTCGACATCTGCTGGGGGCCCACCGATGCCAGTAGTGCTAGTGTCGAAAGCGGTCAAACTGGTGCTGCGCGTAATATTTATTTTCTGGTTCTGTGCCTTGAAAGCTGCCACGGGGAATATTAGCATTCAGCCGCGGCATCAAAACTCCGGGAGCTCACATGAAACATTAAGCATCCAATATGTCGACGCCGGGCCAGTCAAATTCTGGAAGTCCACATCGTAAACGCTGTACAACGACGTGTTTGTTCCCCCAAATGTGAAGACGCCCCCCACGGCGTCGTCGCTCGTCGCATTGCTCGTCCCAGCGAGGCGTGCGAGCCACAATCCCATCTCTGGGGCCGCTGTTTGGCCACTCGTAATAATAGACTGCCAGAACGGTGTGCCGCTTGTCTTCGCGAGTCCCTGGAATGCCAGTCCAAGTACGCCCGAAATCTCGCTGGCTATCAGATTGGTTGACACTGAGGCAGCCACCACTGCGTCTAGGTTACTATCTGCGTGCGATACGATGGAAAGCATACGCACTGAAGGTTGACTTCTCTACCGAGTATGTACCCATCTGGATGGTGTCCTTGAAGACACTTCCCGTCGCACTGCCTGTGCCAAATGCAACTGCGACGGGGGCGGTTCCGTTCAGTACCGCTGTTGACGACGCGGATGGGTCATATGAAACGAAGCCCGGAGAACAACCAGAGCATGTCGTCCCCGCTACCCACAAGTCGGACGACCCCGTATCCAGCGCTAAACTGAAGTGCTTGGGCTACAAGCAGTCAATTCAGGCGTCCAGTGGCTGAGGCAATGACGCACGGTGTCCCAATGCTGATTGGGATAGAATAGTATGTGTCGGAGGACTGAAGGCAAGTTTGAAAAGAACTCTCAACCGAGACGAGTGGGATGCTCACCAAATCGATTATGTTTAGGTCTTCTACGGTCCCCCTGCGCTGCTGCTCCCCTGGTAATGCAACGGCGCGCTTGAAGCCATAGCGCGCCTTGGTACGTTCTGCAGCAGCAAAATGGTCCTTTGGAGTCAGCAGAAGGCGGTCACTTCGGATGGGAAAGTGTCGTGGTTCTGCCGCTGCGAAGACCAAAGAAAGGGACAGCAAAGTGACCAAGGCCGCGAAGTACATCTTCCTGCGTAGGGTCAGAAGCAAGCCGAAGGATTCAAGGCTGTTAAGCTATAGGCGCCGTTAAGCTGCGGTTTGTCCATCTGATTTTGATTCTCGCATTTTGATTCTCGAACAGACAGCTGTCGAGTACTTAATGAGACAGGGACAGAACCTTCTGATTGAGACTCGGAACGCTGGGAAGTTAGGGTCATGGCGAAGATCCGAGGGAAGCCTGTACTGTATCGCATCTAGATATCTTATGTAACTAACATCAGCGAATGTAGCAGTGGACCCGCCGGAGGCAATGGCGCAAGACCGATGGAGTATAGGGCTGGTCACTCACTATCGAGGGAGGATACTACTGACGAAGACGAAGAACTTAGAAGGAGGAAGCTGGAAGAGAAGGTGGGTGGATGCACAGTATGCCAGTGGATGGCCATTGGACTCCGCACCAAGTCACACTCCAGCTAATGTACAGCTTGAGGCCCGCGTCTATGAGCGGGGGATGGAATTCCACGGAGTCTGAACACGCTCAGAATCGAGCGCTGATTCTACTTGTTGTGGTAAGCGCTAAAAAGAGTTGAGGCTGTGACAACCGGTATTCGCGGAGACACTCCGATCAAAGCCGATCTAAGCCGATCGCTCTTTGATTCGTTCCTCGATGACATACTGTTGCATTTCGTTCAATTAGTATGGTCACCTGTCACGCGCCCAAAAATCTACGAATTTTTTCGTAAGTCACTGCGTCACAGAGGCATTTTTGGCTTAGCCGAGCTTAGCCGAGCGTAGCCGAGGGATGCCGACGGATCAAATTGCCAAATGGGGACCGCATACGAAAGGTCCAGGCCAATTGCGATGTCACACCCCAAACCGCCTTACGAATTGAACGAAATGCAACAGTACTTACTTTCCATCCGCAAGCACATCGCCCTGGGATAATGTGCGCGACTAGCACAGCACTCTAGGGATCTCCAAGGAATCTCAGGGAAGGGTCCACCAAGATGGAGACAAAGATACCGAGCTCGGAGCGACTTGTGCGGGATTGAAGATTCGGACTCTCGGAATAGCAGGACTTCAGCCTTATAAGGACTCGAAATCTCTAGCCGCGTCTTCAGCGGCGGGTGTATGTGATAGGTTCATTGAAACTCAGTGCGTTTTTTTTCCGTTTCTTTTATTCATCTGGTTCTTCCTTTCGTTTGGATTCTTGGTGCTTTGTGCGCGGCCTTGCCTTGCAAGAACGAATACGCCACCCGTGAATCTAAATCTACTTTATTTTCCCCCTAGTTCTTTTCATTCTGCTCGTGGCACTGACCTACTGACAGAGACTGACAGACTACTGGCTTTGAGATTAATTTGCAGGACGTTGCCTTCTCTCCGAGTTACACCTGGCCCCGCTTCCGTAAACGTCCCATCGCGTCCTATAACGGCCCGCAACTGCTCACCGCACTCTCCGATCTCATGATCTACCCCACACACCGCCCGCGCTCCCTGTCCAGTCTAAGTATCGAATAGCACAGCCATCTTCGACGCGTCTCCACTGCACTCAGATCACTAAGGGCTCACTCGCTCCGGGCAGCTCGCTATATTCACGTCCCGTCGCCGCCCGTCCTCTTCGCCGTCAATGTGCGGGGCAGTCCCCATCGGCACTGCTCCCCATCGGCACTGCTGCGATACTAAACGGAAGTACATCGCTGCGAACGCACGGAGGAGGAAGGTTTGAGGCTGAAGCTGGCGGTGGAGAGTGTGCTTGAGCGCGCGGTGTGCACTGTGGGTTTATTTCTTATCCGGTTTTCTGGAATATTGCTTGTGGTATGTTGTCCTCCGTTCTCCTTTCCTCGTCTTTCCTTCCCTTTTTTTCGTCTCTTTGTGGTTTTAAAAGAAAAATTCGCTCTCCTCGTCGCGATCATACACTTCCTCCTCATACTTCCTATCCACACATCCCTCCGTCTTGCGCTTACGAGATACTGTAGCTGTCCGTTCTCGTGCTCAGGGAGGGGAGGGATTTCCCCTTTCCTCGTTCTCCCCCTCGTTCTCATCTTACCGGCGGCACACACTGACTTCTTCCTGCCAGTGCCCGATGCAGGGTCACCGGAGTGGAGTAAAAACAAGATACGTGTACTGTAATCTTCCGACATCACGACGACGATACGTATACCGTCATGCCTAGCCGCCAGGACCCGCGACGCTGGAGAGTCGCGATCCGATTTGGTATTTCCAAGCCCTCGATCGCGCTCGCGACCGGGGCTGGGCGACGAAGAGAGTGGAATCGAAGTGTGCGGTGCGGTGTATGGTGTTCCGTCTCTGTGTCTCTTATCCCGGTCTTCGTCACCACCGTGACACATTTCCTTACCCTCATCCGCTCCTTCCCGTGCATCGCCGGCCCTCGTGCCGTATTCCTCGTGTTCTGCGTTCTGGATATCGACTCGTTACCTCCCAACTCGCAACTCACTCGGTAGTCTCCCACCTCCTCGGCATCAAGTTTATTTTCACTCGCAGGTTCTTCCCTCGGTCCACACTCATACAGTACAGACATTTCCACCCGAATTCACTGCCCGTTACTGGGGTTTTCACAAAGCGCAGGATGGCCCGGTAGCATGCGGTATGCATCTGCACGTTATGAAATCGGAACCGCTAAATTCAGCAGAGGACCTCGTTCGATGGGAGAAATTTTGATTGACACCCGACACTTTTGGTGGAGCGTCATGTAGCACGCCACAACGTTCAAAGAACATCAAGAATCACGCAGCTCGCGGGGTCTTGTGGGCTCATGGCTGAAGTCTCTCCATGCCTGGGTAGCTTGGTTGGAATTATTGTATCCAAGTGAAAACCGTAGATGGGTCCGTCGGTTCTCAAAAATCGCGCCTTCGCAGTGGGAAGAAGGTACGGTCCGAGAATCCATCCCGCATTCGGCGAACTACCTTCCCGACGTCGTCCTAAGAATGCACGAGGTGTCGCTGTTTAAACACTGTGCATTGGAGTTGGACCTTCCCGATAGAATTCTGGTCTAGAACGCTTGGGGAAATACGTGATCTAACCAGACGTCTTGGGTGCCATAGAAAAACCACTGATAACTCAACCATCGGCTCCACGAATTCGCCGGATGTTGCGTGCCTGGAGAAATTATTCTTCATGTCGCACTGTCCGCAACCCAATTCAACACTGTTTGTCTTCTCCCACGTCATGCCAAATTCCTTCATTGCAATTGTCCTGCTGAGGTGGAGTGTTAATTCCTGTGTTAGCGGCCTCAGGGTTTGACTTCACCGGATTCCTTCTCCGTACATGCACCCCGCCCATTTTTGCGCCAATTCATTTCAATTTGATGGTAAGGGCACACTATGCACGCACGATTCGGCTCTTCAAAATCCCCTCGGCACTGTGTGAGTTGATGTCATTGCGATTGTCCCTAGATCTTCGGTCATTTATCCTGTCCGCAGTCGAGAGGTCATTGGCTGTGCCTCGTTTTGAACATCACCAGTATAGACGAAGCCAAGATTCACCCATCTGTGCGCAATAGACTATGTCGAAGCTGCAGAAGCTTTGTAACCCGAACTTGAGGGAGATGGTAATGCTTGCATGTACGCGTCGACGGGTCGGCCGCTGCCGCGCTTGCATCGAAGTTCGCCCGGTTCGCCGATCACAGCCGCATCAAGCGCCGTTCTGCTCGGTGGAAAGTTTAGGGTGAAGCATGAGTTCAACAGTGAGATCTAATTCTTTCATTTTCTTCATTGGTCCTGTCAGCCCGGCTCGAGTTGGACAGGTTATATGGTGCTTCGTTCAGACCATCAAACTAATCTGTACAACCGTCGTTACCCCGCGCCACAGCATTCCACTAGGAGATTCTTGAATTCTGGAATGGAATGGCTGGAGATTCAATAAAGGCGGGGCCTGGTCGCCATTATATAGTCAAATTCGACCACCTCAACCTCTACTTCACAATGCACTTCAGTTCACTGCTAGCTATCGCCTTGGCCAGTGTTGCGCATCCGGCGGTCAAGGCCACTCGTACTCCAGAGTCAGCTGTCCTGAATGTCCCCAACTCGCCCTTTTACGTCGCGGTACGCGGGCTTCTGTATTTCTGAAGACTGATGTGTCACAACTTTTCTATCCAGGCCAAGTACTGCGCGGACAAGACTGTCGCTGCCGTGACCGCTATCGTCTCCGCCTTCCACGCGGTTCCGAACGCCGCATTCAACACTCCCGATGTTGTTGAGCAGCAATCACTCGTCATAGAATCGGCGTTGGTTAATAAGGAGGCCCCATGGTGCGACCCGGTCCCATTTCATCCGTAACGTGGCTCCGATCCTGTGTTTGGCCACCACAGGACCCTGGCACGACTTGCTCAGAAGGGTGTACTTCACCCTGGCGCTCCTGGCATGGGTGCATCCGACACCTCTCAGGACTGGACGTACCCCCTTATTGATCTGACCAGTCAAGCGGCCAAAAACCCGGTCTATGTGAGTCTCGTGTCGGGGAATAGTCCTCGAATGGCTTAATGATTGGGATAGATATACGTGATTGACCTCGGCGTTCGAGCGACTCATCACGAATTCGGTGGGAGGGTTGTGAAAGGAATGAACTGGAAGGGTGGCAGTGATTCGGACGATTCAGACGGCCACGGGGTAATTTTTCCCTCCTCATTTACGTTGTCGGTCCTTCAGTAAGTTCAACTATCCACAGACCGGAGTTGCTGGCTCTGCTGCGGGAGCCACCCTTGGATCAGCACCTCTGGCCAAAATAATTAGAGTCAAGGTGCGATCCTACGTCCAATCATGATCATCCTAATTAATCCGATTCCCTAGATTGAAAACAATCGCCAAGACATCTCCACCGCCGACATTATTGAGGGAGTGAACCTGGCCATCGATGATTATGCCAACTTCAGGAAGCCCGCCGGCGGCATCATCCAGCTGAGCATCGAGACGGAGAGAGATGCAAATTTGGAAGCGGTATTTGCGACTGTACGATATCGGAGGACCTCCATTTTCGTTATGCTCATGAATGTGACTTTCAGGCAATTAAGCGTGGAATGCATATTGTGACGGCAGCCGGGAACCAGGACAAAAACCAGGTACGTGGAAGTTGACTAGGGAAAATCCCATCTCTCACGGGGATCACAGTGTGCCGACTGGGCGAAAAACGTGGGGCAAATCAACGTCGGTGCCATTGATATCAACGACCACCGAGCCAAGTTCCCCGTCCCGACAGAGCCCGGCAGTAACTTTGGGCCATGCGTGGATATATACGCGGGGGGGCGTTCAGTTCGGACCGCAGGCTACCTATCTGACACTGTTAGCCCGTTTCAAGCTTCCACTGTAAAAATAGGCTGACGTTGGCACGGTAGGAGGTCGTGACGCAACACGGGACAAGTTTTGCGGCACCTCAGGTTGCCGGAATCATTGCCAACAAAATCTGTGCGTTCCGCCCTGATGCGATGTTCTAGGCTGACTTCCGTACACCAAAGTGTACGCCGGAAACAAGACTCCGGCTGTCATGAAAGCCGAGATTCTTGATGAGGCCGTCCAGGGGAAAATCGAAGAAGGGATCATTAAAATCGCCCAGCTCCCTGCCGCGCTGATCCAGCATTGAGGGCTCGGATGCAATGGTGGTTTAGTATATCTTCCCTCCATCGCGGTAGAATTGATTTCACCCAGAGCTCGGCGTGTATACTCTCATTATCGTGAACAGCACGGGATGTTTCTGTTATAATCTTGGTCATAATTTGTCGTCTACTGGGGGGCAAAGGGATTCTGACACAGCACTAAGGTTTGACGCATGCAATGTCAGTCTGCGTCAGTTGGGTTCTGCGTCAGGCGTTGAGCTTACACTTGCTGCTATCCTCGACCTCCCATCTTCCGCGGCTTCCGCCGCCATCTTGCCGAACATACGTTTCGTCACGGTAGGCTCAAAGATTCGGCTCAGGGCCACTCGCAGCAATTGTCTTTGGCTGTGGGAACTTTCCACTCATCTTTTTGCCCATTTTCCAGATTTCCAGCCTCAAAGCTCACAGATGTTGTGATTCAGCGCAAGTACAACTTGAGTTCAACAGTAAAAAATGCACTGTTTCCCGCAGCACTCAAGGATTTATTGAAATAAATTGCTTAGGCCGTTCCTAAATAATTTATCGAGTTCCAGTACACCTCTTGGGAGTACTTGCAATCACACCGACAATTGCCAAATTTAGCGTGACCGGATGTTTAACTCTAAACGTCAACTTTGGAGTTCAACAAAAACTCGTCCGAAAGGCATTCTCATACTTTTAATTTAGGTACAACTGAAATTGTAACCTAAACTACAAAAATAAAATCGGATTTTGGACCAGCTTAAATGCCAAGAGTCAGATTGCAAAACAGATGCACCGAAATTGTAACCCGAAGCTTACTGTTTCAGCACAAAAAAAAGTGCGACTGAAACCTAGCATTTCAGGTGCACTGAAAGGGGCAGCGAAATCCCGGATTTCGTATCTCATTTCAGTGCAACTGAAAGAATAGATTTCGGTCTGCATTTCAGCTGGAGCTGAAATTCGAACCGAAACTATTTATTTCAGTCAGGCTGAAATTCGGTCGGCGGACGAGCGGCGGACGATCCGCCGATCGTCCGCAGACGATCCGCCGCTCATCTGCAGACGATCCACCGCTCATCTGCAGATGGGCTGTGGCTCATGTGCAGACGGTTGCCTTTGACCTCCTTCATAGGTGCAACTGCAGGGGACCGATGCAGGGGACCTACAGGTCAGTCCCCTGCTCAAATTTTGCCGCGTTTCTAATCTTTGCGTCCTTGGACCGGTTCTTGACTAATAAATTTACAGGCAGGGGATGCTTTGGAATTATGACGATGTTAATAAATGCAAGCGATACAGTAACGGACTTTTTGGTAAGTCTTGAACAAAATACCCAGCACGTTTTCACTGACCGTAGTACAGGCGGTATACGAGGCGGTGATCTTGCAGATGTTAATTCCACGGGACAGCCCCGGTAAGTAATGGTAAGTCATTTATTAAATCTATGTATGTATCTACACTTGATAATATCTTCCAAGGATGCAAAGATTAGAAACGCAGCAAAATTTGAGCAGGGGACCGACCTGTAGGTCCCCTGCGGTTGCACCTATGAAGGAGGTCAAAGGCAACCGTCCTCACATGAGCCGCAGCCCGTCTGCAGATGAGCGGCGGATGATCCACCGCTCGTCCGCCGACCAAATTTCAGCCTGACTGAAATAAATAGTTTCGGTTCGAATTTCAGCTCCAGCTGAAATGCAGACCGAAATCTATTCTTTCAGTTGCACTGAAATGAGATACGAAATCCGGGATTTCGCTGCCCCTTTCAGTGCACCTGAAATGCTAGGTTTCAGTCGCACTTTTTTTTGTACTGAAACGATAAGCTTCGGGTTACAATTTCGGTGCATCTGTTTTGCAATCTGACTCTTGGCATTTAAGCTGGTCCAAAATCCGATTTTATTTTTGTAGTTTAGGTTACAATTTCAGTTGTACCTAACTTAAAAGTATGAGAATGCCTTTCGGACGAGTTTTTGTTGAACTCCAAAGTTGACGTTTAGAGTTTAACGTCCGGTCACGCTACGCTAAATTTGGCAATCGTCGGTGTGAATTGAAGAAAATTTTGGGGCCGTCACGCAGCTCGAGACCGGAGGTCTGACCGGTTGACGAGTTCAGAGATTGGGGTCACGCGTCACACCCCTTGAATTGACACCTACTGACAGGGACCGACAGACTACTGACTTTGATATTATTAATAATTTGCAGGACGCTACCCTTACTCCTCGCCTCGCTTCCATAAACGCACCCTCGCGTCCCATAACGGCCCGCAACTGGTCACCTTGCTCTCAGTCTTTATGATCCATATCGCTCGCCTTCCTTGTTTCGTCCAAGTATCGAATAGCCATCATCGACGCGCCTCCACTGCACTCAGACCCGCCTCCACTGCGCTCGTTCCGAGCAGCTCAACCCTATACGGTACGTGTACGTGCCGCCCTCCACGTCCCGTAGAGACGATGTATCTTGACGCCCGTCCTCTTCACCCTCGACGTGCGCGGTCCCCATCGGCGCTGCGATACTAAACGGAAATACATCGCTGCGAATGCACGGAGGATGAAGGTTATGGGCAGACGTTGGCGGCGGAGTGTGTGACTGCGCGCGCGCTCTGCATTGTGGGCTTATTATCCAGTTGTCAGGGAAATTGGTGTGGTATGTTCTTTTCCGTCCTCCTTTCTCCCTTCCCTTCCCTCCGGGTTGTTCTGTTCTTTTTCCACGATTGTCCTCGTTCCCCGTATACCGCCTATCCACACGTATCGCTCCGCCTTGCGTTTGCGAGGTACTTCACCTTGCCGTTCCAGTTCTCTTCCTCCCCTCATTCCCATCTTGCAGTTGCCGTCGGCACGTACTGACTTCTTAAGTCCTGCGGAATGCAGGGTCGCTACAGTGAAGTGTGGAATGCGGACCCCGATGCAATCTGTCGGCATCATGAAGAAGATACCTGGCCATGCCGAGCTCAAACTGGGGGCTGGGCTAGAGAGGGCGGGAAGGTGTGTCGTTCACTTCTTAGGCTTGTCTCTTATCCTCACTGTTACTACGCATTTCCTCATCCTTATCCTCCTCAATAGTACCACGCATTTTCTTCTCGTGCCTCGCCGGACCTCTTCCCGTATTCTTTGTGCTTGGCGCTTGCACTTGCATCCTGGATATCGACCATCGTTGTCTCCGTCTCTCCCATCTCCAGTCGCGTCTCCCGTCTCCCTCTTCGGGCTTTTTTTTCTTTTTTGGCTTGCCTTTTTTGTTTTGTTTTTCCATCTCATGAGGCCCGCTTCTACTGTTTTGTTCTCTTCCATTGCCCCTAAGTCTTCCTACTCATCTCGTCGCGATTGACCGAATCCTTCGGTCACCGCTGTGACGAGAAGCAAGCAAGGACGCCGGACCGCGCGAACACATGATGTCACCCCGAGGTCGATGCGTGGGAGAACTTGGAGCTACGAGTACTTAAGGCTTTGAAAGCTTAAGCCGCTTTCTCATCGCCCAGTCCATCCTAAAAGTGAGTGAGGTTACAATTGCCAGTAAATTCAATTGTGCACTGATGGCCTCCGTCATTACAGCTACTAACTGCCAACTAAAAAATGCGCTGGATCAGAGGTTGCCTTCTCGCGGCAGCAGTTGCTCTCGTACACGCTGAGGGAATACTTACCTCGAGTGGCGAGATCATTGGCCACCCAGCGAGCAGCCGCCCAGCCGTGATGGAATTTCTGGGAATCCCTTTCGCTCGCTCACCGATAGGAGAGCTGAGGTTCGCGCCGCCAGTGGCATTCAAAAATAAAGGGATAATTAATGCGACAACATTTGTGCGTAGTTTCAACTACTAATATGGTGCGCGTTTGATGATGCTTATTCTGAGCATAGTCTATGTAAGGCTTCACAGGCTCCCAGTCATGGTTACTGATGCTTACATCTTCAAACTTGAAGGTCTTGTCCATATGTGTCATCTACCGCAACGATCGCGTATCCGAACAAGACTGCCAATTTCGACAGGATTGTTGGCAAGTTTCTCGGCCAAGGAGGAATCATTGGCGAGGACTGTTTGACGTTAAACATATGGTCGAAACACACCGCATCACTTTTGCCAAAGTCGACCGAACCGAGGAAAGCAGTGATGGTGTTCTTTTACGGTGGACGTGAGCACAACATTTCATTCACTGCAGAAAACGTGTACTTCCGGGTTGACTTGCGTACTTCCAAATGCACAGGGTTCGCCCTCGGTGGCACCAACAACTCGTTCTACAATGGTCAATATCTCGCTGATAGCGAGGATGTTGTTGTAGTCACCGTCAAGTAAGCTCATCCAATCTTGCTCTCCGCTGTTCCCACCACTTACGGAAGCGAACGTAACACGTTTTCAGCTATCGTACCAATATTTTTGGCTTCCCAGGGGCACCCGGTGCAACACAGAACCTTGGCCTCTTTGATCAGCGCCTCGCACTCGAATGGGTTCGCACGAACATCGCTGCGTTCACAGGCGACCCCACGCGAATCACTATCTTCGGACAATCCGCAGGCGGCGTCTCTGTTGACTATCACTCCTTTGCATTCCTCCATGATCCTATCGCTGCGGGCCTCATATCACACTCTGGCACCGCATTCTCGTTCATACCTAATACGGCAGAACTCGCTGCACAGTATTGGAGAAATGCGACAGCGGCGGTGGGTTGTGCAAGTGAGAATGGAGCCGAAGACGATGAAGTGATTATGCAGTGTATGAGGGGAAAGGATTTCACTGATATTTTGGCGGCTGGGGCACAAGTTATGGCAGTGGGCAATCCGACGTTGCTGGCTGCCCCAGCTTTCCAGCCGACTGTGGATAACATCACTGTTTTCGCTGATTATGCCACCTTGTCTACCGCTGCAAAGTTTGCAAAATTGGTTCGTCTATAATTCCACACAATTCCCTACTGGCTGATGTTGCATTGTCTGGACCCAGCCATACCTCTTAGGCAATCTCGATAATGAGGCAGGATTTTACCGCATCCGAGGGTTTACCGCAGGCCTCAATATGACTGACTCACAGTGGTCCATTTTCAATTCCGAAGGCTTCACTTGTGCCACAGCGCAGACTGCTTCCTTCCGAGCCAAAGCGGGGGTCCCTACATGGCGATACCGATACTTCGGTGACTGGGACAATTTGAGGCTATATGGTTGCTGTCCGGGCAGTGGGGCGTATCATGGTAGCGAACTAGAGATGGTCTTCGGGACAGCAGAGGATGTGAGTGGGATAGCTAATGGGTCCCCAGAAGAACAGGTAAGCAAGATGATGATGAGGGCGTGGGGGGGCGTTTGCGAAGGATCCGAAGGCGGGCTTAAATAGGTTGGGATGGCCAGAATATGGTGCTCGCACGAGTCAAGGTAAGTGTCATACCGCTTCTTGTTGAGAGACGTCGATGGATTACAATTACATCAGACACGCTAGTCCGTCTTGCTTTTGAAGATGAGGAGGATGTATCATTTGTCAGCCCTAGTGTGTACGATGCACCCTGTGCGGCACTAGGAGGAAGCGTGGCGGGCGCTCAGGGCGCTTTTTGAAGGTTTCATTTACACTTCTTGTATCATGTATCCACTTTTTATTCTTTGTCCACAATTTGTCTGACGGGTAGTATAGGATGCTCCCATAGATAACCAATTTCCTCAAATTACTGTCTCTGTATCTCTTCAAGTCTCATTCCATTCTAATGTTAATAGAGAGCTTGCGCAAAAGCCGCACGCGCCGCATGCGGCTTTTTTGCATTGCGCAAAATTACGTGGTTTCTGCCCTGTTAGCTCTATGCTTTGTGAGCTCAGTATGCCCTCCGGTCTCCATGACACCATATTGCATTAATCTGAGTGGGTGTTTGGTCGATGCGTAGCCTGGGGGGCCTTTTTTTCTGACCATCACTCCAGCTCCACCCAGACTTCCCACAGTTTTCGCGTCCCGCACACACCAGTTGAGGCACAGATGAGATTTTTCACCCACCTCTGCTTATCATTTTATTCAACTACCTTTCTATCGACTTGGTTTCTCAATAATCCCAAGTTTTTGTTTCCGCATGCGGCTTCGCGCAATGCAAAAAAGCCGCATGCGGCGCGTGCGGCTTTTGCGCAAGCTCTCTAATCTGCCGTATCAAAATCAAGTTATGAGCTATACTTCAATGAAATATAGGAAACAAGGGGATGGAATGGATAGACAATGATTGAAACAGACTGTAGTAGTCTGTATTCCTCACCCCAGATGCAAGCACTTTTTTCAATGGCAAAATTCAACCCTCGTCTATGTTGATGGGTGTGGTTCCTTCCCCATCTTCCAGAGCAAAGCGGAGCAGCGTCTTGTGGACTTGGAGAAAAAATCTGTACATAATGTGCCTGACAACACACCAGTATTCATTGGACCCCAATTTTGCCCAGGGCCGGCTCAAGGGGTGATCTGGCACACCCGATGCTTTGTTTACATTTTCCTGTTGATTCTGCGGTTTAACTTGCATTTCAACCTGGGTGTAAAGGGTTTTTAAAAAAAGAGGGAATCATCTAAACAATCGGGATGATTGTGATAATAAATGGAACAAGTACATAAGCGAGAGTTCGTGGCGGGCAAAGCCGAGGCCCATGAAAAATTACAATCACTGAACACTAGATCGAGCAGAGGGGCATTAAATAAGATTATCATTCGCTCTTTACCACCTGTTTTCGTACAGCCAGAAGAAGGAAAAACATAAAATGAGTGCATTCATGAAGAATTTGAAGCTCTTCGAAACTGGCAGGTTGTCACGAAGACTCGATGACTCATTCGTCACTGGGACCGCTGCAGTCATGATACCCTCCTCTTCGGGTTGATTGTGTTCTTCTTCCAACCCAAGATCCACTGTTCATCATTATGAGGAACAAAGGGCAGTTGCGGAGGAACTGTGTATTTACCGTGGGCAAACGGAGGATCTATCTCAGCGGGCAGCTGAAAAATTCGGTGGCCAAGATAACGCGCAACATCCTGGCTATCTGGATCAAAGCCTTTGGCTTGGTGGAATTGACGGAGACCGGTGTAGACGTTAGCATCCCAGGAATCTCCCGTGGCTGTGAGATTCATCTGGATTGTGGGAAATCCAAGCCCTGCTGTCTCCTCAGGGCTGAGCCGCTGGACACCCTCTGGGTCAACAGACCAATATGCTGGACAATCAGGCCATCTGAATGATGAGGGTCCGGTTTGAAAATATTTCGCTGGGCAAAGAAATAGATAACCAGAGGGACCGTTCTGAGGAGTAGCCGGAATCCGAATCCTAAAATATATGTTGTCCACAACAACTATTCAGCAGTTTAAGGCGAAAGTGAGACCAATATGAGGAGAAAATGTACCATAATTCTCGAAATTGGATGTGATTCCTAGGCGGTTGAAAATGTTGTTCGCTTGAGAGAGCCAACAATGGGGCCCACAGGACCAGCCGTATGCCGAGAGAGTGCTGTTTAATACATCACCGGAGTTGAAACTTTGGAGGGACACTGAATCGGGATAGGCCAGGTTGCAGACAAAATACATACCGGGTCCAGCCACTGTCGATGACCACTCCTTCCGCTCCACGCCAATGACCCATGTCAACCGCTGCATCCGGCATGGCTGCAATTGGTACCCAGTCGTCGAGTTGATCGCCTGAAGAACAGACAAATACCCCGCTCAGATTCACCTCTACATCGGCAGAAACGGCGATCGTTCGCCTTTGTGATAGATCGTAATAACCTATGTCATTATACTGTTCTATGGTCAGCGAGTCGATCACCATGGTCTCGTTTGTTGCATCCAAATAATTGATTCCCCGGGGGGGGTATACATTTCCCAGACCGATGAGCGGCCAGTCGCTGCCCCCTGGTACGAGTTCCGCACAGAGCCTGCCAGTGAATCGATGTATCCAAAATGTGCACTCCCTGGCATACTAGAGTGTGGTCATTGTTAAGGCAGTCAGATACCCAGAAGACTGAATTACCAGTCCTTTTTGGAAAGCCGAGTCGAAATAATGCCATGCCGCCTGTGACAATATCAGTAAGCTGACCACCACGATCGACCTTCGTACATCAAACTCGGTGCTCTGCAGCCAAAACTCAAATCTCAGAAAGTGAGAAATAAAGGATGTACATACACAGTACCCGTAGATATATGCAGTCAAGAGAGGTGAACGGCGATACAGTTCTATGAAATGGTTGAACAGGATCAAATCTAGTTTGTCGGTCAAGTGAGTAATCCCCGAAATCAAGCAGCATACCCCCATAAAAAACTGTAGCGTGCATCGTTGATGAAGCTGTTACACCACACAGCTGCATGAAATATGGGTGACTGACACGCAAATCGTGAATATTGAACAACAGCACCAATTCTCGCTCACCGAACGAATGAGTACCGCATAATATCTTCTCGCCATTTCTGCAAAGGTTTAGTCAAAATATATATCAGGGCAGCGTGGTGAGACAAGCCTGCTCTGCTCTATCGCCCCGATAAATGGCCACCGTCATTTTCCCCTCCAGTCCCGCGATCCTAGCAGAATATACACGACGAACAGATCCTCGATCGCGTCCACGGCTGACTGTGCACGATTCATTGTCTATCTCATCTTGGAGATATATATCACCCAGCAGGATCGTACGAAAGTCTATTGCACATTTGGTGGATCTTCATCGGACAGTAGGGAAGCATACCAGGAGGCGCAGGCGGAGCAGCAATGTAGTTGTTTGTAATGTTGTGGAAAGTGCCACCAGCTACGACGAAGTGCTGAGAGCCAGAAAACAGGGCACCGCCGTAGCTAAGTAGGCACCGATGAAATGTGGTCCTTATCGATCAGAGTAGTAGAGGTGCTCACGAGGCAGATTCAGGATGCTCGGGAGTTGAATCAGACACAAATTCACTGTCCGTGTGGGGTTCACTGTCCATACTGGGTCGTGGGGGATGGTGGAGGAGGAAGAGAAGATAAGCGCCGCAATGACAGCTGTCACGCCGCTTTAAGACGGAGCTAAAATAAGCACAACAGCTGTCGAGCACCCATGGCACCGCTGCTGTGAGCCTGAACCCGGTCCAAATTTTAAACCGGCTTTATAAACACAGCCCTAGTCCAAAACCGGACTTTAGGTTCCCGTGCGACGTCTCGATTTTGCTGAACCTCTACATATCTCGCGAGTATTTTGAGAGACCGTTGGAAAGTATAATTATGGTACATTCCCTAGGAACTGCTGCTGTGAGACACATTATGAACCGATAAAAACGGCGCGGCAGTCAATCACCTAATTTTTTACTTGAGTAAAGCGCTTTAGCACCTCATTCTCCACATCCATGACTCATTATTTTTATCCTCGACTCAGACTCGCCCGGAGCCATGTATGCACTCACTTTGATTCAGGTTATATTATTTATCCCAAGCACAGCGGGAATTCCGGATTCCAGATTCTAGTCTCACAGCGAAAGTATGTAGGCGCGCAAACGTTAAATTGCAGGGAGGGGTAGTCGAGATGATTGGGCGGCATAGTAGAGTTCCGAGTTAGTTGGAGTCCTGCGTTGGTTAGAAGATGGAGATGCATATACATATGTGAATGAACGCAATATATTATATTGCGCCGGGTAGGAAAACACAAGAGGCATACAGTATTGCGGATCTACAGATCTATATGCACGAGAAGAAATAGCCAACGAGGCCAGAAATTCTGGGAATAAATCAAACTCACTGGACCGGAAGTGGATAGGAATAATCGAACGTACTGCGCCCAGTGCGCCGGGATGAAATTAATCAGAGCTGGGCTTGTTCTGCCCAGGCCCAATCAAAAGGCACGGTGTCGGCTTTAGACTCAGATCATGCATATGCATCGAGGCCCGAGGGGCGATCCATCCTTGAAATTGTCGCACTGGGTCGGAAAAGTGCATCAAGACCCTCCAAACCAACCCATCAGATTCCAGTCATTGCATTTCAACATCCGATTCTTGCCAATCCGTCCTTCTCGCCGTACCTGCGGTGATTACGCGATGGGCCATCCTATATAACACTGTAGAGCACATAGTAGGAAGCCAGAACGCACCAGTATGTTCTTCACCCAGCTCCTCACCGTACGTATAATTAGGCCTTCAAATTCAGTCATCTCAAGAGCACACATAGGTGCTCTCCATCTTCACCGCTGTTCGCGCCAGTGCCCTACCCGGGAATTCAACAGCGGGTGTCCTGTCCCCGGATCTGTTCCCCATCGCTCCTATGGGGAACGTCGCCGCGGTTCAAATAACAACCGGCGATACCCGCATATTCTTCCAAGACTCTACCGGCGCCATAATTATCGGTGGTGTCAGTGCTCCCTTCCTCAGTGGCGGACGGAACGGTGGGAATAGCGTGCTGGTTCCAGCCGGCGAGGTTCTTCCCCACACACCAATCATTGCAATCACCGCGAACACTGCAACATACACTGGGGTACGTCGTCTTTCGCATCATACACACCTGACCATCCCTGACTGTCCCCAGGCTCGCCTGTACTTCCTTTCGCGCTCGAATGTCCTCAGTGAATACATCTACCCCGCCACCATCGCGCAGAACACGGGCGGATTCATGGGCGGGGCAAGCTGCACCGCATGTTTGACAATGCAAGGAATCGTCACAAGCAGCACGAGCCCGGTGTTGTATGCCATGGCCAACCCGGCGTTCAACCAGTTCAGAGTGGGCTTCGTCAGTGCGGGACAACCGACCACGGTGAGCGAGGCGGAAAACCTTGGTGCGGGCTGGCAGGTGGCCACATTTCCCAACTGATTCATAGTAGGAGGATGCCGCACGATTGGTGTCACAGATAATGTATCTAGGCTACGCGTACGAGTGAATATCTATGCATTTGTTTGAACGACCAGTTTTGACAGGCCAACCCAGCCGGAAAGACCTCCCCAGTTTATTTGAGATGAATTCGACGATGTGGAAGAAAGAATAAAAGAAATCAAGTTACTCATGCGAGAGCACAACTTGAATGTGGTGTTGTACTCGCTGACTTGTAACTGATCGTATGTAAACGCTGCGCGGAATATGATACTAAATATCCGGGTCACTGGCAATATAGGTATATCAGGGTAATACGGGTGTCGGGAAAGAGCTTACCTTGCCTTGCCTTGAAATATTTCGGGCTCTGATCGATTTCGGGACCTTGATGCCAGGAAAGGATTGATTTCGGGACCTAATTGGGAGGAAACCAGCTCAAAGTTAAGACGGTGTTCCCGCCGAAATCAACGGGTAGCGCACTGATCGTGGAAATCAAGTGGCAGAGCAACAAAGCACTATGATGAATGAATGCATACATGGCGGTTATATATGCTAAGCGTGGATCAAGTGGTTCTGTGTACAGCATTCCGACATACAGTGTGAATCAAAGTTATTCTACGTGCAGCGTGGTTTCGAGACCCAGCGCGCGACGGTGTACTTGAGCGACCGACGCGCAGGTGGAGCCGAGTCCCAAGGTGGTTGGAGCTGGAGTCGGTGATGTTGGGTGGGCTGTGGGGGATGGAGATCAGACATGTAGATGAACGGAATAGAATGTAATATATTATACCGAGGGAGGGCTTACAGATCTACCCATGTACGAAAATATAACGCGCAATACCAAACGCGGCCAGAAGTCATCCCGAAGTAGATGAGATCCCAGTGCGCCAATCATTGACCGGGAGATGCAGATCGCAACCAGGGGCGCCGAGGAGGACTAGGACTGCAATTATTTAGCATTGGGAACAGGGCAGAGCACGAGGTCAACCATTACGTTGATAGAGGGTGGGGACGCAGTGCATGAATTTCTGGACCTGATGACGTAGCACAAAGGATGATTCAAACGTTGCATCGGTGTCGATGGGTGGCCATTGATTGGGAGGTGGCTAGGATAGACCGCAGACAAGGCGATGGCCGTGTCGGACTGGGTGTGTAGAGATAGCAACCAGGTAATGGGACGTCAGAGTGTACTATTAGAACGGTAGGATAGGCCCGTGGGATTGGGGATTGAAGAAGTGCGCAGCGCATACGACTTGTGACAGATTCGACTCACGAAACGCCGCTGAGGTTGACCAGTGACTCTGCAGGCCCAGCTTTCAGGATCCGCGAAGTCAGTTCGAATCGGGGGCGCGAGAAAGGAAAGGAAAGAGGATGATGGGGAGAGGATCCAAGGAAGGGATGGGAAGGAATATCTTACTGTAGTCGACATTAGTGGCAGCAGTGTAGTTCGCAAGAAGGATATACATAGTGGGCCTGGGGAGAAAGACTGGGAGCGGGTAATAACAAGGGCGAGGTAACAAGATGAAAGCTGAAGAGGTGCAACGGCCTTGGCATTGAGTCGCATGTGTATGTGTGCATTCGTCGCACTGCCACGACGGAGGCTCGCAGCCTCAGGCTCAGCCAAAAGGGAATTTCTGCCCCAGGACCGGGTCCCCGGGAGATCAGGACCCCTCACAGTCGCACAGGAGTCTGGGTTGGAATTCGGCAGGGTTGGGAGTCCAAGAGTGCACAAGACCGTTGAGAGCAAGTACCAGTAGCGAGATCAAAGAGAGCGCACAAGAGCGGAGGCACAGCCACAAATTGAAAAGGAGTTGATTCGGCCGAGTAGCGCTGAGTCCGATCACCGATGGGTTGCTCTTAACGACATCGCTCTTTGTTTCAAGTCTCTTTCGGCGACAATGGACTGTGCATCCCTAAGCATCGAATGAGACCATGCAAGTACAACCGGAGGCACTGCTAGGTGAGTTTCTACGCGAGGCAGCGGTCTTCTAGTCTCTTTCTTCCATCGTTTGGACTCGTGGAGTCGTGGACTCGTGGGTTCGAGGTTCTGTCTTGATTTGTGCAGCTTAGGAACTCGTCTGCATGTGGCACGGACTCAATGCGAAACCGGGCTCTCCCGGCAATCCGCCTCCGCCTCTCCCCAAGACCTGTGCCGTAGATCCTAATCATAGGAGAACACAGAGTCGGGTTCGCTCTATTTCAAGCTTAAACCCCGAACATCAGAAATGAAATTGGTGAGTTGCGGGCCGGATGTTCAATTGACCGCGCAGCAATGTGGCATTCACCTCAATCAAGCGAAATGTCCAAATTCTACAAATGTTCAAATTACAGGCACTGTTTCAACCAAGTGCATTGGGCAAGATAAATCCTCCATCAGATACTTAACCTTTGCTTAAAATTCAGCCAAGCGTTTAAGCTCATCCCCCACCTCTCCCGCTCTCGCCGCCCGCAGCGCTGCCGCCATCTTCACCGCATTTGCTCGCAAGGTGGCGCCGCGGGCTCCCCGCGCAGCCTTGAAAACCGCCGTGAATTCCGCCGATGCGTCCTCGACGGTGCCCGTGATCGTTGGTCCGCCGCGCAATGAAGGCCCGAGTTGCGGGCCCGTGCGGACCTGTGCGAGAGTCAGACTGTGACGTGATGGAAAAAAATTAACAGAGAAAACACACTTGCAGGAGCTCGATGGCGACGGGATGAGAACCCGATGAGAGGAGTGCGGCGTTCACAGGTTGTTCGGCATTTGTCGGCCACACGATGAACGGGATGCCCTGCGAGAGCGATTCAGACACCGAGCTGGAGGATAAAAGTATGAGTGGGATAAGACGGAAGAAACAAGCAGGTTTAACGCTTACTTGAAGCCGCCGTGAGTGAGGAACCAGCCGAGGGCGCGATGCTGCAGAATCGCGCGCTGCTCGACCCAGAAGTCGCAAACAAGCCCGCGCCCACTCGCGTTGGCGCGCGCAATGAGCGCGGGCGGGAGCGCCGCAAGCTTTCCTCCGAGCGCGAAGACGAACGGAAGCGGCTGCTCCAGGCTAAGGAGCGTGTCCACGAGCGCCTCGACGAGCGCGGGCGTGGCGATCGGGAAGAAAAGTGATCTGCGTGGCGCGGACATGAGTGAAATCCAAATAAAATATACACGGGCGCCAATGGACGCGGGCGCACCCGAAGGAAATGTATAGCACTGATTTCGGGCCATACTGGGTTAGCGCGTTGTCGAGGAACGCGGCGACGGTGGCGTTGGTGGGCGGGGCGGGCGGCGCGTCGGTCCAGCACAGTTCGTGCGCCTGAAGCCCGATGGTGAAGAGCTCCTGCCCGCGCTTTTTGTAGAAGTCTTTGCAGTACGGCACGCCAACGGGCTCGATGCAGAGGCTGCTTGGTGCGATGATACCGTCAGCGATTTTGGCCAGCTTCTGTGCTCCGGCGAGGAGCTGGCCGACGCCTGGCGTGTGGCCGGCAGAGTGACAGACGCGCTCATAGTCGTACATGTTTATACATGCACCATCGATGGTAAAACCTCTTATATCACAGCCTGGGTCGATGATTTACTCCTTCTGACCGAAGACACCATACAAATGGAAGAATTGAAGGAATCATTATGCCAGAAATTCACCATTACTCACCTTGGCAAGCCGAAACTGCTCATCGGACTCGAGATCAATCGTGGCCACGCCAATCACACAATCTCAATCTCACAAAGGACTTCCTAGATATAAGCACCAGGAATTTTCTGCTGAAGCTGGGATGAATCCGACTTGGGGGGAGTGTTGAACATAGCCCAGAGCTGTGCACCTCGGGTATGGGGTAACTCGGACACCCCCATTATTCTACTATGTTCTCTTTCTTGACTCATAGTGACTCAGTCCTTTAGTCATACTGAATCAGTCTCGTCTATTTAAGAAGCCTTGTAACTTATGTAGAATCAATCAATTTATTGTGTCCCCAAATATTATTTGTGTGTCTCACAGAACCATCTGCCGGTTCTAATCAACAACCACCTGGTACATTCTCAACACTGTTTGACCCTGCCAGATTTATAAATGTCCTTCATTTACTATTAGAGACCCCTTAGTTGGCCACCCTACTTAGTTGGCCACTTGACTCCTATAAGACCAGGGCTTCATAATTATGACTGGGCATAATATATAAACAGAATACGACCTCCAACGAATGTTCAGACCAAATTTCAGCCGAAAGTGATGGGTTGATCGGGAGCTACGGCATCGCGGATCGGGATCCGAAGCGTGGGGACATCAATTTCTTATCAACCGGACCACTCGCATCGCCATTTCTCCACCATTCCTTCCTCGATCCACGACTTTGGGGGCTCGTTCGGATCCCCCGATGCTGGCCTTCCATCTGAAGAGATACTGGACAGCAACTGACTGAACTATCACTCTTAACACACCTGGGAAAAGCACGACTTCATTTGTAGTTCAGTCATGCTGGCACCGTCGCGGTCCACGAGACCACTATGCCATCGGTCTGGAACCTTACACAGGACTTCTCAATATAAAATCCTTCATTCCGAGACCCTTTCCGAGATTTTATCCAATGACCTCTGATTGCTCTGGAGGCCACTGTCCAAAATCACCCAATTTCAGTCGTGCTGATAGTCGGATTTTTTGGAGGAGATGTCAGCAACTTGGAATGGAGTTGGGCATCCAAGTACGCCCAAATAATCCCCATTTAGTAGCCTGGATCCTAATTTGGCCCATCGCGGCCTTTTTCTGAGTAGCAGAACACTCATTCATCCCGCGACCCCAATTTCGAGGTTTCCCGTCGATCGCAACCATGTATTCTGCCCATTTCTATACCTTATATCTACACCATAACTGTTTTAAATAGTGAATATAGCCTTTATATATGATTCTGGGTGCAGGCAACCGCCATTTGAGAGCTCAATACGTTAGTTGGCGGGGTGGCCAACTAACCTGTTGTTTGGCTATGTTGGACTGCCGGTCAAAATAAATTCCTTATGCACTCAAATCTTCGAGTATTTCAGTGCTGGCAGACTCGAACTCTTCGTAGGATGCATGCCCTCATTCTGACATAGTTTGGCTCGCACCTGCATCGGTATAACACCAGGGCTGCGGCATAAATACTTAAGTGGCCAACTAAGGGGTCTCTAATAGTATGGTCTACCAGGTCGTAAAATTCCCGGTAAGTGTTCTTGAGCCATAAACCTTATTACAACTAACTTAGCTTACAGCTAACTGCAGTACCGAAGGCATGGATCAGAATTCTGCTGTTTTGGGACATTTTCAAAGAATTCATGGTATCTGAGTTCTACACTGATTCACCTGAAACCTAGATAGAAATACTCAGCTAATTTGTGCGCAATTAGTGATAGAAAGAAAGTCGCAAAAATATCATACATTCAGTGACATTGCTTGAGGGGACCATTTTGTGGATAAATACAGTTTACAGGCATCTAGACATATCCAAATGATGTAGAATTTTGTCAGAAAAGGTTTTTGTACATTTTCAAGGATATGATAGAGCCAGGTTTTGAAAGAGTTCTGCAGTTGGGCTCAAATATCACATTGTTTGCTGATTGCAGTATATTACCGTTGGCTCGATGCCATTACAAGCATGATAAACTAAGATACTGAAGATTAAGACTCTATCACACCTTTCAAAATCCATAGAAGTCATCTCTCACAAAAATCTAGGGCATTTGAACATGCCCAGATACCGGCAGATTGAATTAACCTCAGAAATGACCCCCCAAACCCAGCTCACCAACTATGGGATATTTTTGCAAATTTCTTTCTATCACTAATTGCGCACAAATTAGCTGAATATTTCTATCTAGGTTTCAGGTGAATCGGTGTGGAACTCACTCAGAGACCGGGAATTCTTCGAAAACGTCCCAAAACAGCAGAATTCTGATCCGCGCCTTCGGTATTAGAGAGCTTGCGCAAAAGCTGCACGAGCCGCAGGCGGCTTTTGTGCATTGCGCAAAGCCGCGGGTTTTTCTTCACTGTTCTTAATTCTTGTCTTGTTAAATACCATTCAATGCCCCTTAAATCTCATATTCCACTCTTGAGAGTGCTATTTGTTGGATGTGCAACTGTGGGAAGCCGCATTTTTCACGCATCACCAAGGCATCATTCAAGTTCCACTTCCCTTTCCCACATTCTCATGTCTTCGGTGCACCAGAGGCAATGCTGAGGATGTTGCCTCTCCCCACAGCACCTCTCCTTCGCCTCAGGTAAGCTTACATTGAAATAGTTGAGTGACACCTCTCACATTTCAAAATTTGCCATGCGGCTCTGCGCAATGCAAAAAAAAGCCACACGCGGCTCGTGCGGCTTTTGCGCAAGCTCTCTATTGCAATTAGCTGTAAACCTCAATTCTCTAGCTCTGTGCAGTCATTTCTCAAAATCACCGAAAATGGCAGTGTTCAGCATAGCATCAGGTGCTCAACCCGTAACAAACCCAACAATTGGCCAAATTTGAATTGGGGCACACTTTTGACAAAGAAATACCACCATTTGATCGACCCCGAGACTCCATCGCAACGGCTCAAACCGAAAAAGGTCAAAAGATGACGATGGTCGAACCCTTTGACTCTTTGTCAAATTTCGTTTGACCCCGCCAATGCCAACACAAGGTTGGCATCTCAGCATCGCTGATTTTGAAAGCACAGGATTCTCACCTTGTCTGCGTCTCTTCAACAGTGTTGCCGTCGAAATGCCTTTATAACCACAAGTGTGATTCTTAGTGAATTTAAAACCACACCACTGGAACTGTTGGGATCTCATTGCACTAAAAGCTGGGGAGTGCGAATGGTGTATGATACAAGTAACAAGACAACTACAACTATGATCCAATGCAACACGATATAATACAGAGAAACAGGCTACCACTTCCCCTTGCTCCTCCTCTTTTTCTCCTTCTTCTTCGCTTTTTGCTGCTCTTGCTCTTCATTCAACTTCTTCTCAATTGCAGCACTGTACACCATCCCATCCAACTTCCTCTCCATATATTCCTGATAGTGCAGATCTAGCTCCCTCAGCATTGTTGTCAACAGCTGCATTAATGTAATAAACAACTGCGACCTGTACCCATAGTAGTATGGCTCAACCCATGCATAGTGCCTGCAGGTGCATTGGAAACCCATCCAGTAGCTGTAGAATTTTTGTGCATCTGGGCTGCTCAAGTCGAGCTGTGCCTGCTCCTCATCGCAATACATACCCCGCTGGAATACCCCCTGGCACTGCCAAATGCGGGGGATGCCATGGCAGGGGCATGCCCAAGGCAGAAGCGTGCATTGTTGGCAGCGAGGTGCACATAGAAGGTGGAGATGCGGGTGTAAGTAGACTTGGGGTTGATGCACATTAGTCAGAGAGCATTGATAAGCAGTGAATGAACACACCTGAAAATGCTATATTTTTCGCTTTTCAAATGTGTAGTTCATTCCAATTGTATTATCTACTAGAGGCAGTACTAAGAACCCGAAGTAGCTGGCCTGTGGCCAACATCACAAGAGCAACGGGACAATGCCCTGGTGGAAGCCAGAGGTGTTTCTGACATGTTCTCGCTCTGAAACGTGTAGGAGAATGTGTAGCCCAACCAAACCAGAGGGTATTTCATTGGTATCGTTAGTTTTGGTAGTTTCGATACCGAAACCTCGAGGACCAAAGTGACGAGCGACTATGTGATTATCTATTTGGGAGTATCAACGTGTTCGCGTCGATCCAGGTGACGTGAGAGACACCAGAGGCAGTGTTTTGGTTGTAGCTGAGGCATCGGTTACTTGGCAACAGACATCAAAGTGGGATAGTAAGCGAAGGGGACCCATGATCGTCGATCCCGGAGTTCCCAGGCCTTCCCCTTTGGATGATAGGAGTGTTCTGGAGTATCCATCTAGAGTCCACACTCAAAGTGGGTTATCATTCGAAGCCTACATGGCTGGAGACTAGTTTCCATGAAGACCTTCGAGGGACACTCTCAAAATGCAAGTTACATTGCAGAAGGCGCTACATGGTGGTTAATGTCTAATCTGCCATCAATCCACCATGTGCATATTATTACCAAGGAGTGGTCAGAATATACCCGGAATAGCGTGCTCAGTGCCACTGATCAATAGGACTCATTAGAGAGTTTGCGGTAGCCACCAACAGCCACCGGGTGGCTTTTCCGGCATGCAGTGCCGGGTGGCTACGTCATTACGGTGGTTCCTGCAATGACACATTCAACACGTATTCCAACATTCTTTATTCTACTGTGCATCACCTAAAGTGTCTAGGTTGACTCTTCCACCAGGTCGCCCGCCGGAATTATTGATAGTTTCATCCCATTCCTCAGAAATGACCTTCAGAAGGGTAGTGAGTTGGATTCTGGACTTGAGAATGGCTTTCTGCATGGAAGTACGATGGAAAATGGTGGCTAGGGCCGCTAGGCTGACTCATGACAAAAATGCGGCAGCCACTGCAACAGCCACCATGATGATGTAGCCACCTGGCACCACATGCTGGAAAAGCCACCCAGTGGCTGCCGGTGGCTACCGCAAACTCTCTATTATATTTTAATTGCCAAGACGGATACACGGGTTGTGAGGCAGTTAAACGGACCTTTTACTTAATTCTTTCATTGTCATAGCCATATTTTGGATTGTATAAGTAGCTAGAGGTGTTTCTAGGGTTGAGGACGGAGTTTCCCCCAACTAGTGAGCCCAGCTTACGCCCAAGGAAAACTTTTAGTCGATCTTCGGACACCTACCAGCATCAGTTTGTAGGAGTTGGAATATCACAGTTTGTTGGATTGTATAAAAACGTCTGAGCGTGGCTCTTGAATCGTATTCAATCGTTGGAAGTTATAGAATTGCTGGCCTTGGGTCTTGAATCGTATTGAATCGCTGGCCTCGGGTCTTGAATCATATTGAATCGTTGGGAATCGGTAAAGAATTGCTGGTCTTGGACCTTGAATCATTGGGAATCGGTTGGGAATCATTTGGAATCGTCTGTCTTGTTGTCTTGTTGTCTGGAACCACAACCATCTTTGTTAAAACTTTGCAGAACTTTCTGTTTCACTTTGGAATATTGGTGAACCTCATGGTTCCCTGCATTCCAATAAATCCTATTTGTGTTGTTTGCATTGGAAACTCTAGAATCCTTTGGATCCTTAATTTCCATTGCTCTAGTCAGTCATAACCGACTCAAGTCTTGGTGTCCGAAACAGATATCCTTTGGATCTCTTAGTTTCGTACATAACAAACACTTGCTACGTCTTACAACAACTTCTTGAATTAAACTTTCTCCTGATCAACCTTTACAAGGCTCTGAATCAGGACTGACACTCGTCTGGTACCTCTGGAATGAACGTTACACCGCACTTGCTGCATCCTATTGGTTGTTTGGGATTAGACTTGTCTGTTCCATCTCATTCTTTGGTTGTAGTATTTAGTTTTCGTTGTTTCTGTTAGTTTCCATCCAAGGTTCAGAGCTCACTTATCAGCGTATATGGGAGGAAGGGAGGATGGATGTAGAACAAACATTGGGTGCATGGTCAGACCAGGGCAGGCTGGCAAGACTGTCAAAGAACTCGGCCATTTCTTTGATATCTACTGCACCCGTTGGGGGCTCATAGGCCTGTTTCTTTGGTGCATGTTTGGTGCCCCAGGGGTTGAACCAGAATCTGGGTGCTGGCTCATAATCTGGCTTGTTGTCGGAATAGGTGTCATCATAATCATCATCTGAATCTTCCTCATTGGTCTTGTACTCGAGGTTGTCCCTACCATTGAGGCAGTCTGCAATCTCGAGATGGAAATCCCTTGGCACATTTCTGTCACTGTTCAAGTCAACATTGAACTCGATGGGGTGGAAGGAACAGGTCCACACATCGTTGTTGTTCAGAACATTGTACACCTCCTGTACCACCCTGAACCACTTCACTGTGCTGTCTTGGTTGTCAAAGTTCTTGTCTAGATGCACCTCTACCACCTTTTTTAGGTACAATCTCTGTGCACAATGATGTTGCCATGACTCGGAAAGTCGAGTCGCGACTTCGAAAGTCGACTTGAATGTGAATTTGACTCAACTCAACTTGATAGGTCCAAGTCAACTTAAGTTGACTCAAGTTGACTCCAGAACATAGCAGGGTATTTTGGGGGTTCTAGCTCCATTTGCAGTGGTTTCGCGAAAAATCACGGAAATGTGACAGATGTCACCCAGGTGTTTGGGGAATTTGGAGCAGCAAGTTGACTTGGAAGTCAACCTGAGTCGCAGTACCGACTCGGCTCAACTCAACTTGAGTCAGTTGCAACTTCGACTTTGAATGACTTGGAGTTGAGGCCACAGCAACATTAGTGCACAATGTGTGAGATGTGTCAGTACAGGGCCTCGCTGCAGTGGTTACTGCGACATAGGCAGCTGGGTGATACAAGGAATAGGCAGAATGCAGTCAATTAAGCACTGGAGAGTAGACTAGAATAGTGTAAGGAATATGAACATTTTTTTTCGTTGTTTATTGCAATCCGTACTTTGTAGCCTCTGGTTTCGAGGGAAAGCCAAGTTTGTAACCGCTGGTTTGCATCAAAATCCAAGTCCAACAATCAAGTATTGTGATGTCCGCTGTCTACGGTATCCCACGCTCCAGTTATTTTGATGCGCCTCTACATCCCACCTGAGCCCACCTCCATAACCCTGTAGCCTCAATAAGTGTGTCCGTGAACGAAAAACTAGAGTGACTTGGTAGCCAAATATTCGGCCTCTTTTGGATATCGTCAGGATTTGCAACTAGCCATGAAAATAATTAGGCGAGCAAATTTGACTTCCTCCGGACATCCTTACACTATTGTGTGATACTGTACCTTGCCCTTATTTCTCAACTTTATAACTCTCATTGGGATGTTATTACCCCGATGTCTGTCGAAGCATATATCATTTTGTAAATTTTCCGTGGCCAGTCTCATCAACTTCATGTGATGGGCCTCAAAGGATGGCATGAATTTCTGAATCTGCTGATTATTTGGATGATCTGAAGCTGTTGGAACACAGTAAACACTTACTAGTGATTCGCTGAATGCGCAAATGCTCGCGAAGAAGACTGAGGTGTAATCGCGCTTATGTTTCTCCTTTTTCTCCCATTATTTTCCCCTCATCGTTGGGTCTGAATCTGGTATCAATCGAACCGCGCCATAAAAGCGCATCTTTTGGTCTTATTCCCAGGGCAATTGACCAAAAAATTGAACGTATTTGAGGGCATTCTTTCCCTCAAGGGTCATCAGCCACTGCGCTGACGCTTTGTTCTTGTTTTTCTGCAAAATCCATCCCTTACCCCTCATCACGTGTTAGGCAAGAATTGCTTCGCTTTGCTCACAAAAACTCGTTGAATAGGGGTTGATTTCCTGTTTAGGTATTCAGAACAGATCGGCCTGTTGTCAAAGTTGGTTCTGCAAGTTGAAACTTGATGGCTGGTTTGGTATCAAAACCACGTCCCACAAGCTATAATAAACGACGATAATAACCGTCATAAAGGAATGTAAGTAACTACTTAGGGTCTATATACTATGAAATAAAGGGTATAGGGGAGTAGGGGTGACTGCAGACACTAAGGGGTAAGGAGTGAGGGGCAATCCCACCAGGTAGGGGTATAAGTCCAGGGGCAAGGGGTGTAGGGGAGAGGAGTGAGACAAGGGGCAAGGGGGTGACTGGGTTAATAGGGAGGCGAGACCAACACAATAACCTGGTGAAGCATTCTGGAATAACCCGGATTGCACGTGAATGGTGGGGAACCGGGTTGTTGAGAAAAAAAAGTGAAAAGGGGCAAATCATGACATTACCCCCCCTCTGGGGATGCTTCTTCTCGAAGCATCAAGTCTATCGAGTCTTCTTTGACCTCGAGGGGGGTTTGTCCAGTTTCCAACTGCCTTTGCCGTCCAGTATCTCTCATGGTTCCCACAGGTTTTTCTTGTAATAGGCTGTCATGGCGTCATCTGCGCCCACAAGGTGATGTTGTGGTTCCCAAGTGCATTCCTCCATCAGATAGCCTTCCCATCAGATATAATATTGAAGGTCTTTGCAGCGTTGTTTAATGTTCAACACTTCTCCGACCTTGTAAAGATCAACCCCATTGACAACGTCGGGGGGAGGTGGGGGTACAGTCTTTTGATGTTTGGCCACAGTGGAAACCCAGGGCCTCAAGAACATGGTGTTGAAGACGGGATATACCTTCCACGTAGCTGGGAGTTTGAGCTCATATGAAAGCGTACGACTTTGAAAGGACCATGACGTTTGTCGTCCAGCTTTTTCATAGGTCGGTGGGTCGTCAGATTTTTCCCTGAGAGGTAAACCTCATCCCCGGGATCTTCTCCTCGCTTGCAGTCATAGAACCGTTTCATGGTGTCCTGTGCCACCCTCATGGAGGCTGCTGCTTCTTCTCGCACCAGCTTCATGTGTTTGGCAAAGTTATCTGCAGCCTCAGTCGGCACCTCTACCCACAGTTCAGTTCCTTTCCACGGGTGAAAGCCCAACATGGTGTAGAATGGGGTAAAACCCGTCATAGTGTGCACCTTGTCATTGTAGCTGAACTCTGCCATCGCCAGCCAATCCGACCAATCATCCTGCATGAAGTTTGTGAAGACACGCAAGTATTGTTTGACTTCTTGATTAACCCACTCAGTTTGCCCGTCAGTCTGGGGGTGATAGGCAGTGGATGTGTTTGATTTCATGCCTAGGAGTTTCAACAAGTGCTGCATAAATTGACCCACAAAGATCTGGCCGCGGTCACTGATGACTATCTCCAGAAGACCATAGTCTTTCCAGACGTGGTCGTGATATAGCCAGGCTATTCCTTCTGCGCTGATGTGCTCCGTGCAAGGTAGAACCCGGATAGCCTTGCTAAGGCGGTCAATGATCAACCATTGCTCTCAGGCAGTTTGACGATTAGGTCAATGGAGATGTACTGCCACAGTTTTTCTGGTATCCCATTGGGGTGTAGCAGACCTCGCAGTTTTGCAGGAAAGATCATTGTATGTTGGCAAGTAGGGCAGGCAGTGATGTATCCCTTTGTCTCTTTGACCACCGTGGGCCAGTAGTAGTTCCGGGTTATTAACTCAGCTGTGTGATATCATCCCAGGTGACAGGCCAGGTAATCATCGTGGTGTGCCTTGAAGATACAATGTTGCAGATCTTGGTCGGTGGGGACGTATATCAACCCGTCTTTCATCAAGAACCCATCAGGTTCTTCCAAACCGCTGCCCACCATTTTCACAGCTTCTCGCACTGTGTCTTCCCATTTGTCCTTTTTCTGTTTGATCTCTTCCATAAACCGATCTCCTGGGGTATCGTCAAGTACTGCGGGCATGGCTTGCAGAAACTCCACCCCAGACACTGGGTTCTTCGAGAACCATCCTTCCAGTAAAAGGACCATGTTGGAGTTATCCAACTCACCGCACTCATGTCCCCCTCTTTGAGACAACGTGTTGGTCTTTGTGTGTTGTTTCCTGGGTTTATGCACTAGAGTGAAGTCGTACTCACTCAGCTCTAGGGACCATTGGGCCTGTTGTCAATTCAACTTCTTGGTAGTAGTGAAATACTTCAAGTTCTTGTGGTCCATCCAGATTTTGAACTGTCTCTGGCTTCCTTGCAAGAAGTGTCGCCATTCATATAAGGCTCGCATAATGGCGAGCATTTTCTTGTTGTGGATGTTGTAGTTGTGTTCTGTATCATTCAATCCTTTTGACAGGAAAGCAATGGGCACCCAGACACCAGCTTGGCATTGGGTCAAGCAAGCCCCAGCAGCAAAATCAGAAGAATCCACCTCTACTCTCCATTCCCCATTGTCCGTAGGGAAATGTAGGACGGGTTCTGATGTGACGGCATCAATGAGGCGTCGAAAAGTGGTGTTTTCTTCATCCCCCCAACGCCATCGGGTAGCCTTCCAAGTTAATCTGGTAAGGAGTTTTGTGTGGTCACCAAAGCCCTGTATAAACCGGTGGTAGAAATTGAGGAATCCAAGGAAACTTTCTTTTCCTCTTGCATCCAAAAAACCTGAAAAAATATAGTTTATCAAAATGGATAAAAATGTGTCCCCTCTCCATAGAAAAAGTTTTTTTCGGACTTGTGGGAAATGGGAACTAGCTTGATCACATGCAACTTGGGTTAATTATCGGCCAATTCAAGCCGGATCAAGATCAATCAAGTGCAATCATGTTTTTGCAGAAAGTCTGATGACGGGGATGCAGGGATATTTGATGAGCAGAATAGGTCAATTTAACGGGTGGGTGGATACTGCTGCGCTGGGCCAAGGTAACTTGCACTCAGGTGGATATCATTTAGGGACTATGAAATCGAAGATAACTTGGAGATGATGGTCGTGTGCATACGGAAATTAGAGTCGGAAATTCGGAATTTAGCCGGGTATGCCAAAGAACAGCTAGAAACTTGAGTCTGATTCCAATTCGTTGAACGGGTCGCTCGGTGTCTACTACTGAAATACTCGTGCTCTAGAATCCGACGAGCAGAATGCAGCTCAGTGCTTAATCCCCGAAGGAATATAACCACTAAACCACAACTACTAACCAAACTCTACAACCTTTCTTCCTGGTTCAAAGTATAGACTTGTACCGACAAGTAACGGGTCTTTTGGACACTTTAAAAAGGTCCAGGGAACACAGATACTCAAGGCTGGGTTGCTACTACTCTTAAGATCCCCTAAAACAAGAGATCCTCAGAGAGCGTGCTAGGATTTAGTGGAATTAAGACTCTTTGGCTTAAACCAAGAAGTGCTCTCTTCACGCTAAAGGTTGGATCTAAAGCTTCCACAACTTCGTACCCTTGAACGACACTGGTCCAAGGCATACTCTGGAGTTAAGTACCCAAGGACTGCATAGGTCCAAGGCGCACAAAACACTGTACTGGGCAATATCCCAGAAACTCTGACAAGACCATAATTCCGACAATCCCTTAATCCGACATTTCCATAAATCCAACAATCCCAATTCAGACAGTGGTTAAACCACAGGCAGATTTTATAACTTGCTACATTGCACCAAGGTGAACATTGAGTGACAAGCCTGGATCTATGCCTTTAAAGCGGACAAGTCCCCAACTGAGTGCCGCTCTAGCCAAGGCATTGGTCCCTATATGAACCAAAGCCTTAAAACGAGCTAAACATCAAGTTGCGACTTGTCCTATTTAGGGCAAAGATCCAGTGCTGTACATACAAAACATCGCCCCTTATATACTGTACTATTACACTACATGTGATTACACTTGAGTTACTAATCCGATCTACACATGACCAGTAATTCTATAGGATCTTCGCTATTTAACTCCTTGTTTCAGATGTGTTGCCTTGACTCATTAATCTCAACCAAGTCCGGGTGCGATTAAATTATCAAGTCAACTAGTAATGTCCCCCAACCAGGACCTTCAGATTTAGGAAGCGTTGGGTTCCAGCTCTTCATAGAGACCCTAAACTCCACAATCCGCCAAGTGGTTGTTGAGATATGCTCTCACCAATCCTACCCAGAGTTGGAACCCAAATTAGGATAGCAACATGATTGGTTTGGTGATCGCCAGCTCCAGACTTCAGCTCTAGGCCATGTAGATCATCATGTGATCGCGCGCGCTGCCAGAATTAGACAAATCAACCACAACAAGGTGAGTTAATCCACAATTCTGCCTATGCCCATTGGACACTTAATTCCCAGAGTGGATATTAAAGCTCCCTTATATTCGTAGACCCCACAGTCATGTTAATCCAGTAAATTAAACATGATATCCGTTGTTATGAACCCTTAAACCAGTATGTGTGGTTTCTGGCAAGTGGATCTCGGATAGACTCGCAATGGTCCTTGGTGGGTAATGCCTTGATTAACCATTCGGGACTCATGTTAATCCTGAGATGTGCGTTCCATGTAAACCATGTTATGAAATCACAAAATTAGTGACATTTCAATGGTGTTCCATTTCACGGCTTATCATCGTGCACACCAGGTGTATGTGGGGATTTGATATATCAAACACCCTCATAGGACTGCGATATATCAAAGCCTCTGCTTAGCGGTAGGCCCTGATACATCATTTCACTTTTTTTGCGCCACAACCTGCTGTGCGTTGGCCGCTCCCCATGCTTGCGCTGGACACCGATGATGGTCTGTGCATGATGGCGCTCTGTCCACCCAAATTGGGCAATTTGTTGACACTTGTTATATTTCCATCATGTTCCCCCTCCCCCTCCACCGTGGGCTCCCTTGGCTCCCCTTCATCTCTGGGGCCCTTCCTGGCCTCGCTCTTTCACCTGTGTAATGATTTGAATCCATTCTATTGCTACAGTCATTCCACGGTCCTTGCATTCACTTTTTTGTTTCAGCCTGTTGGAGACCAATCATGAAGGAGGACACTAGAAGTAAAGGTCAGATACATCCTCTGGCCTCCTCTCTATGATATGGGTAATACACAATTTTGAGATTTGAAGCCATTCTGTTGCGGTGAGGCAATCATTGTCATGCAAGGACCACAGATCATTTCACCACACAAACATAAATAATGTTTTGGACTCCCATAGGCTTTCAGCCCCATTTTTGACTGTTCTCATATTCTGGGAAGTGTTTTGAGTGGCATTAGAGGATATGGTACCACTCAGATGATCTACTTCGCAAATTCTTCAGGTGTTTTGTATGAATGCAAGGACCGCGGAAAATGCAAGGACCGTGGAATGACTGTATATGTCTGTTTTATGGCCTGAATGTGCCTTGAAAGCCCGGTGTCATTGTTACATGCATACACTGCCAAGCCTGGTATCTGCCATAAAAGCGGCCCCACTGGGGCTTCTGCTCTGTAATTCTACCCATACCCAGGCTATGACTTTCTTATCCTCCTCCCCAAAGCACATCGCCTTGAACTTATTCCTGTGCTCGCTATCGTCCCCCCTGCCCCACCGCTTCCCCCACCGTACCGTGCCTGGTCCTGCCTCTCCTTTTGCCCAGGACCAATTGCGCCTCTATCTACCATTCACTCAAATGTGCCTGTGCGTCGCTGGTATTCTCTGATAGGCAGCGGATGCTCTGCGCGACCCGCTGCTTCACCAGCATCGGTGGTTGTGCCCTTCGCAGTCCGGGCTACCATACATGCCCTCCCCACCCTCCACAATGCCCAGCCTTGCTGCCTATGAGGTGGGGGTGCAGTACTGCACCCACAGTGTCTGACGCATGCGCACGAGGTTCCCGGCGCTTCCCCGCTGCTCTGCCTACTCTCGTGTGACCCGCACATTGCTGCCACTGCTCCCTGTGTTCCGCCCACTGCTGCTGCCCCGCTGCTCTGTACCAGGTGTCCGCTCTCTGCCATTTCGTTGGCATTGTTTCCCCTGCAGTCAGTCTGCCTCACCCATGCACGCACCCTGCACCTCACAGCCCCTTCAGTCGTCACGATGGGACGAGGGAACTCTCAACCCATTCTGCGGCAGCACATTGTCTGCCCTCTCACGTTGTGATTGGGATCAGTGGTTCTTGCCAACTGTGTCGATACTTTTATCGTGTTGTGAACCTTTCCGTTCTATGCCATGTGGTATTTATTTTGTTGTTTTTGTCATTGTTTACCTCGAGTTCTACTCTACTTATTCCTTGTTTCCTCTGTCTCCTGTTTTATGGTATCGTTTTCTTGTGTTTGCCTATTTTACCTTGAAATCCATTTGGGCCTCGAGCGTATCTCTACGCCCGCGACACCTTCTGCTTCCCGCGCTACGCGCTGTGAAGCCCCCAACTTTCTCTCTTTATCTCTTAGTTTTTCTGTTTCTTACTTACTGCCTGAACAATTACCGCAATCGATTATAACTCAATACACCCTCATAGCACACTCCACGCGCTCTCACCTAACTACGTATCATCTCCACGCACCTCCCTCCAGGCCAGCTACTTTACTCTACGTATCTTGTACAGTGTTACATGGGCCCGCATACACGTTAATGGAATCAAAATGAAAAATATATATATATATATTTTACAAGATGATTGAGTATTTTTCTCATGTATTATCAGTTCAGTAGTTGTGTATTATGCACTTTGTCAATTCAAAATGAGCCGTTCTGGTGCTCCCAGAGTGCGGTAAGATGGTGCAAGGCATATTTTAATGTTTCTCAAGCTGACTGAGTCATAATTAGGCCGAAATTTAGATTTTGAAATTTTGAACATGGAATAAGTTGAAAGGCACTTAGTCTCTTATAAACAGGCTAGAGTGCTCGTACCTCGCATGTTGTAGTCTGTCGAAAAGGTTGATGTGTTGATCGCTGGCCGCGTTATTACAAATCACAAAAACAATTTGGATGCTGGTATGCATTCCAGAACAAGTTTATCACAAATATGAAGTCAAATTAGCATTTACTAGCATAGGTTGAGCAACTTTCTCACCCAACTCGCGGCGGCAGAGTCGGAGAACCAGGAGTTTGAACTTTGATGGCTCAACAGATGACAAATCCTGACATAATCTGCTCTTTCTATTCCGCGAGAATGGAAGTTGAAAAATAAAAATTTGAAGACATATTTAGAGTCAGACATGGATTTACAGCTGTTTGCAAAAGTAATGATACTATCTAAAAATAGTTAAAAGAAAGCAATTTTGAGGTGACAGATTGCCGAGCCCATTTCTCATTCATTTCTGGACAGATTTCTTCGAGAGTAGGCACGTTCGAAACCGAGTAAGCGGGGCTTTCATACCGTACCCTACTCACTCGGTACATTACGTAATTGAATGTTCCAAAATCCCGGCTGTCTGGTTTGAACCCGACGCGGCAATGGCTCTTTCTCCATCACTAGGCGACCGATTCGGATGAATCCAAGTGATTCTGAAAGCCGTGATCGAGGCAAAGCTCTATGGTATACTGTATTTTGGTTTGTCCTCAAGGCAACCTGTTAAGAATGAATATTCACTACCAATCAGTAAATCCATTCCTGCAGGTGCCCATCATGTGTTTCATTCGAGATCAACAGAATATTGGTCTCCTCGATGTGAGCCTTTAGAATCACCTGGATTGTTGGAATTCTGCCCACAGGTAAGGGAGAAAAGGCTGTTGCTGCATCGGGTTCAAACCAGACAGCCGGGATTTTGGAACATTCAATTACGTAATGTACCAAGTAAGGAGGGTACGGTATGAAAGCCCCACTTATTCGGTTTCGAACACGCCTACTCTCGAAGAAATCCGTCCAGGAATGAATGAGAAATGGGCTCGGCAATCTGGCACCTCAAAACTGCTTTCTTTAACTATTTTTAGATACTTTTGCAAACATAGAGGTTCTATGGCCTCTGTGAGGTACGATCGTTGGCCGGAGAACGGGGTCTATGATCGACGTGATGCTGACATGAGCAGACCTCTTCTCTCCTTCGCCACCATCAGGGCGACGGCGAGGACCCATTGCTGTCTACATGGGCATTAACCAGGAGTCACCACCTGAGTTTCCTTTCACCCACCCACCCTGACCCTCAAATTTTCATTCCAGATTGTCCCAAAATTCCGCAAAATTTTAACAACCTCAACATCAATCACTACAGATTCCTCAACCTTTCGCGACATTATAATTGCTGGCAGATATCGCATATCGGCGACACTGCCAGGCTTCCTCAGCGCTGGTGAAGGACTCTGCCGGAAGTCTTTGCCGTTGGCTGTCCACCAACACTCGCGTCCAACCGTGGAGCAGTTGATGGTGGAGATTTCGCCCGCCCCTATATTGATTCACTTAAATGGTCACGCCGCAGAGGAGCTCATAGAGCTGTAAATATCCTTTCTCTCTCAAAGTTTGAGGATGGGGATCCTGGAGGTGCTAAATAGGCATGGCAAATTTTCAAACTCCGACGATTATATAATAATGCGGCCACTAAACACGGTGGCGCGGTTAACAACAGACTAAAAGGCAGTTACGTTCTATACTGTGTTCGTACCCATTGACATATACCGTCTGTTCAACTTCTTATTCTGACATACAGTTTTGTATTCGACCATATTTTTGGGGTTGGCTAGCTTCCTAGACCTCGAATATGATGGTGGACCACGGATACTGTACTATTAAAATCAATTCGTCAGTCACGCGTCACGGGGGTGCTTGACGCTACGAATTTTGCAACCTTGTCACGCATCACGGAGGCTGTTGACGAATATACTTTTCGTCACGGTAGGTTCAAAATTTTGGTTCAGCGGTACTTGGAGCAAATTTCTTGACCTGTGGGCACTTCCTACTCAATTTCTTGCTCATTTTGAGGTTTTTGGCTTCAAATCTCACAAATATCGTGGTTCAGAGCAAGTTCAACAGCAAAAAGTGCATTTTTTTCGCATCACTCAAGGATATGCTGAAATAAATTACTGAGGTCATTCCTAAACTATTACATTGAGTCCCTGCATTCGCCACAGCTCCTGGAATATTTTTACGAGTTGACGAACTTTTGAGGGATGTCACGCAGCTCGAGCTCCCTTGACGAATTGACGAATTGGAATTTTGGGTCACGCGTCACACCCCTCGACGAATTGATTTTAATACTACAGTAATGTGTACTCTTGGTTGCTATCAAGTCGGTTTTCTATTTGGGAACTTGAGTTTTGGCGTACTTGATGGAAAATATCGTTATAACTCCTTGGTCTGGCCCATGGTTTGAAATTCGACTTTATTCTCCGAGTTGGATGACCTCCCCGGCCCCGTCCATAATATTAGATTCAAGATTAATGATTTTGAGGTTTCCTCGAGCCGTTTCCTATGTGGGGTACTTTTGGGCAATTTCCAAATGTCTCACAAAAACCGTACTTTTTTCCGATTGCGCATACCTATGGTTTAGATTCGTCAATTGAAGATTTTCTGTTGTTTTAGGTGATTTTTTAGATCCCGCAGAACGTTAAACGAGCCTGAACTTGGTCTGAGGAACAGCCGTGAGAACATCATCACTGGAGTGACCAAAGCGTTACGCTGTGACCTTTCTGCTTTCGCCAGTCGACATCGCCGACCGACGTGCTTCTTCCTTAAACTCTTCTCGCCATCTGAGTTTAAAAACATGACCTCCTTCCTACCCTCGTGCATAATCTGACTTTTCTTTGACTTTTATCGGGCCGGTCTTGCGCTACACGGATCTCTTCAATCACCGTCTCTCTAGTCCTTAAGTCTCCAGTCCTGGCTTTGAAGCCGATAAACCTATGAAAACGAGCTCTTCTAGCCATGGAAGACATATCCCTGTGAATTTAGATCTTTCCCGCGATGTTCTCGCTAGCAACGCCGCCAAATATACCATGGGATGGAGAGAGACATAAAAGGCGGTTATATCCGTCCTTTGGTGCGTTCGCTACGCCATTTTATGTCTTCTGTGTCCCTTAACCCTCCTCAGGCTCTGTTTTCCGTGGAAAAATTCATTCGTACCGCATGAATTCGAGCACTGGATGAATTCATCCCCCGCCATCTGGTCCATCCCTACGCGACGCGAGGAAACTAGGAATCGCGCTCGTGAACTGAGCAGTCATGTCCGTACCGAACGCCACAATACCGCGCCGCCATTCACCGCCGCGCTACAAGAGCTCAAATCCGCGCAATGCGCCAACCGCTGCAGCAACTCGACTCGTATAACTGCCAAGCCTCCAGACAAGCCGTCTATGGAAGTATCTCCCTTCCCCACGCATATCCGAGTGGCGTACATGCCGTGCGCACCATCGGGACCGGGTATGAGCTGCCCCTCACGACTTCGAGGCAAATGTGGGAGCACGAGCTCAATCTTCCTGTCATGCACCACGCCCTATCTACGGCGTGCACGCCCGGGACGCATCGCGCAGCCGCAGCGCTGACCCTTCACCCTGCCGGCGCGACAGGAGCCCGTATCGTAGCTGCTGACCACGCTACATAGGCTGCTGCGTGGGCCCCTGAGCATGTTTATGGCCGCTCCACCGGCGACAGCATGCACTCACATGGCCGCAGCGAGATACATACGGCCCGATACGTCGTGGCTCCCCTCCGCGTACTGTTGCGGGACCAGAATGACAGACCCCGTTGGGGGGTCAATTACTTTTAGCGCCTTTTTCAGCTTTATTACTTGGCGGGGTGTATCCTACATAATGTCTCCGCAATATATAATTTCTTCACGAATTTAGACGCACATTTTGTTATCATCGTCGGCAACGACGTTGAGAGCTTTGATCGCTGTTTGGTAAATTTTGATCGATGTTGGCCTAAAGCGGATAATTATGCTCGTCGTGGAGGACAGTGGCGGCACGACCTGATGGCTGCCCAGTAAAAGCCAGAATGTACCTACACTGATATATCAAATCTGCCTCTAAGTCAGAGGTTTTGATACATCGCGGTCCTACGCGAATCAGCAACCGTTGATATATCACTCCCCCATACTAAGGTGCCGCCAGCGCGAATCCGCCATCCCCGCGATCGAGGAGGACATGTCCCAGATCGCCGGGATAGCCCACGACCTCGAGTTTTTGGTCGGCAACCACGGCGCCGACATTAGTATTGCATTTCTCGCTCATCTTCCATCGCCAGGCTCGCGCGGACGTGCCCCGTGACCTCGAGCGCAGGGCCGGCGAGCTCCAGAGGGCTGCACACCACCAGCGCCGCGCGCGGCGGACGTTCCTGACGCGCATCTTTGGCGTGGTCTGTGCGGTGGTTATCGTTTCTGTGCGTCTGTCTTTTACAAGTTTTAATTTACTCCTGCGCCCTCGGAGGTATTTCAGAGTATTTCGTATATAAACCAGTTGAACTTTTATGCGTCTTTCAGAGCCCCGCACGCCGCAAAATAATCGCGGACCTTGACGCATCGCTGCATGGCCTGCAGGAGGCGCAACACTTCGGCGTGGAGCGCCAGCGAAGGAATGTAGCGACTCACATCCATCGAACCTCCGTCCGTCGCTGTCCATGCATCTTCCGTCTGCCTGACCCGTGGAAATACATCTTTCTTTCTGCGGTGGTTGTGTACCCTTCCGATACCTGTGCATGGCCGCAAGATCGACACATTTAGTTCGGGAATTGACGTCCCGAGACGTCATCGACGTGGGATGTAGACTTGCTAGCTTCCCTGTTCGCGCTTAATAAACTCTGATCAGAGAGCGGGTGGGTCGCGCTGGATATTTAAGCATTGTTCGCGCCACGGGCGACCGTCGACAGTGAAATAATATTATGCAGACGAAAGAAGAAGAAAAATACAACTTGAACTAGATACGTCCCATGAATCAGGGGTATGTATGGGCATTCAGACCGCCACTGCACTAATCCCGTTTTGGCTTTGGCTCCGGCTTTGAAAACATCCCCCAGATAATAGAGAGATACAGCCACCGCGGAAGATAGGCCAGGAAGCGGAACATGGTCGAATTACCTCCGGTCAGGATGTAACTGGGCGGGTTTGACCGGAGCGCCTTGGACACTATCTCTTCCGCAAATTTGTCCGCTGGCATCGCCAAACTGTCCCTCGCGGCGTCCAAGCGCTGCCTGATGTTGTAGAAGAAGGCGCCGTAGATTGAGTTTGGCGCGAGCTGGAACCCGTCATGTTTGTCGATGATCTTGGATTGGATGGAGCCCGGGGCAACGAGCATGACCCGGATATCGAACGGCTTGCACTCCATTGAGAGTACCTCGGTCAGAAGCCTAACCGCGGCTTTTGACGAATCATAGACGCCCATCCAAGGAGTTGGGCTGACAACCTTGATGAGTTGTAGGAATGGCGAGAGGGGATGGCTCACAATTCTCCCACTATGGACCCTATATTGATAATGATGCCCTGCCTGCGCTTGGCCATGTGAGGAACGACGGCGCCGCACAGCCGGATAATGGAAAACACGTTGGTGTCGTAGACCGCTTTGACATCCTCCGCCTTCCAATCAATTGTCGGGCCTAAAGAATTTGAGCACAACAGCCGCATCTGACCTTCAGAGACCCACCAGGCGCAAGGACTCCCGCGTTGTTTATGAGCATGTCAATCTGACCCGATTCTTCAATAACGCTCGCTACAACTGACTGGACTTGGGAATCGTCTGTAACGTCCAATGGCAACTTCTTGATGTTGGGATAGACAAGCTTTTCGGTGGAGGAGATTGTGCGCGACGTGGCATAGACCGTGAATCCTCTTTCAGCCAGTTTCTGGCATCTGGCAATCGTTTACTGGAGAGGACACGAGTCACAATAAGAACCCATACAGATGGAACCCAATGCCGCCTTCAGAGGATCCGGTGACGAGGGCAACTTTCGACGTAGCCATGGGTGGGTATGAAGTCGGTATGAACAGGTGGAAGATCGACCCCCCGGTATATGTAGCCACGTGGGAAGGGTGAGCCCTTCTCCGATAGGCTCTTAATTTAGTTTGTTCTTCAAAGTTCCTTTTCTCACGGAGCGATCGTAGATCCCAGGCCTCCCGATTTGGATAAAGGCTGATATAGCGTGTCGCCGTTCCTGATGTGAACCCGCACCAATTCAGTTTTAAGACCGTTTATGACCGACTCGGCCATCACGGCGGCTTGGCTGTTATAAGATCAGGTTAGAGCGTGGGCGAGCTTTACTAGTGCCCATGTCTACTGGTTTATCTGTCGAAGGTTTCACACCATTCTTGGTTTGTACGTCCCGCATCTCTTTCTTTGCTCTAGTTCTTACGTCGCACTTTTCAGCGGTGACTGTTTCCGCACCGTACGCTTGCACCCTTGCTCTCGGTGGGATGGACCCTGAATGAACCCTATGGCTTAGACTCTGGGGTGTCGTTGTCGCCCAAGCAAATGTTTACTATAGGACATACCCCAACGATACCAAGGCTCTCAAGTATCTGGTATGTACCAAGCCTCCTGCCAATCCCGATTCTTATCTCTGTATCCAGGTTGGAATTTGCGTGTATGCTAGACTTCAATTTGTGGTTCCCCTGGCTCGCTATTAAAAACTTTTCAAGCATCTTGACTACGGCACAACTTGCTGTTCTTGCGTATACCGTGTACTTTTGGCTAATTACATGCCGCCTGCCCCAAAATTACCCGTCGCTGGGATCGGTGAAGAGGTGTGCCAAATTATTGACCGACAATATACGAATATAACTATTGATTAGAAGCATGGTGGGTTTCGCCTTGTCCTCACTTACATCTGATCAAGTCGACATTTGGAAACTTGTCAGGCCCCATCCTACTTGACAGTAAGACGAAGAATGGTTCCTACATTCAGCGCTCTTACCCCCTTCGTCCAGTATTTTCTCACGATGATTGTGCAATGGTACTAGCAAGCTCTTTTCCACCGGCAGTATAAATTAAATCACTCTCCATAGCTTTTATGCGATGCGCGTATGGTTCGGTGAGTCTTGGTCTTCCCCACCCATGACGCCATCTTCTCATTGGGCTCAAGTCAGCAATAAAAACAAATACATAGTTTCGGCCATTGTCAATACTCTTTCTCTGTATTGATGCTGTTCTTGACCATATACACAGATAATCCTGTCCATTGTCCAGATGGGTGAGTTAGGGTTCTTTGTATATAAATGGTATTGAGTCATTCTGTCTAGTCGGGGGATTTGGTAAGTGAGGTCCTTGAATCAATCGATTCTGTTTACTCATACGTCCAGCCCTATGCACAAACACGTGGGTCCGCCTTCCACCTTCAGGGAGAACCTCTCTCAATGAACACTTCCAGAGCCATCACCAACAGCCTTTCTGCCGTGTATTCCCGTTTCAACCATGTCTGTCATGTTTTCATGTTCATGTTATCTATTTTAACCGTTTTCAGATATCGGGTAGTATACAACTGGGAGGCAGTATGCTTTGCGACATGTTGATCAGCGTCTCGTTGGTGTACTGTCTCCGTGGCACTTCAAGTAGCTTCAAAGCGTCTGTGCAGCATTCAGTTCTGTTGAATCATTTCTCACACAGTTTTCAGGACGCGAAATGGTATCAACAAGATAATACTGTACGCTATCAACACGGGGATAGTAACAAAGTAGGCAAAATACCATCCAAACATCCAATTCTGAACATTGCATCGAAACACAGTATCGTTGCACTTATAAACTTGGTTACAGTATGTCATAGGTGGTCCATTCTGGATTGCTGGCACTCATGCGTGACTAGTGGTTGTCAATTCCTGACACGAATTTCACATGGGCTGTTTTCCATTTCTCCCTCGGAAAAAGTGAGTGACCATTGCGGAATCCCGTCCAAATTTAGCTGAAAGCTGCTGCAGTTTATGTCAATGCAATGCTTGTTTCGTACGCCGCTGCATGCATCCCGTTTCCTAATAAGCTCTAAAAATAATTCAAGACTCAATGCACGAGCAAGTATACGGAAGATGATACGGCCAAGTGATTCTCAAGGACTGACACTGAGTACAACGTTCAATATTGACGGTGAGCATGATCCGGGACCGGGCTTAAGACATTATCTTGATGACGTCCTCTCCAGCTCAACGCTCGCACCATTGATGTTTACGTAGCAACTCTTCGACCGGATACTCTGAGTTTACAAAATTCTTAGATAGTACTGAGATGAGCTTCAGAGATGTATCCGGTGTATATATTGTGCCCACATATAACATGCTCTGATTTCTTTCCTCGACTTCAAGCCTAAACAGCGAGTACAAAGAACTTTCACGTGTGGGTTTAACAAAAGTGCAACACCGATCAGGGCTGCGTCATTCATTCACCCGAGCACAAGGACGATGTGGAGATTGTGTGGTGGTATCCCACGCAGGTGCTCGTGATCATCAAAGCCACGAGAGAAGGACAGGTTCGGTAGCATGGGCGTGGGATGAGGGACAGAAACAGGGCGTTCCCCAAAATCCGGTGTGCAGACATAGGAACACCAACACTGTGACAACGATCGACGGATTCAACTGCGCACTCAGTGGTCTCACAGAATCCTGGGGAGCTGGAAGTCAGTGTGAGGGTGCACCTGAAATAGTTTTCTGTTCTGCCGAGCTCGGCCGAGTGCGATTCGTTGGAAGAAGGCGATGCGAGCTGGTAAGATAGACGCCGTCGACCTTCTACCGCACCGAGCTCCACATAAGCTGCGGTCTCACCGATGAGATCCTTGTCGCAAGAAAATCAAACCTCGTCAGAAGTGTTAAAATCAAAACATCCCAGAACTGCTGGATTCAATACCGATTTCTGTGGTAACAGGTGGCATTCGTTGAGACTGCTGTTGAGAGTGCCGCGGCGGTGATATGATATCCATCGGAGCCGCGTGCTTAAGATACATTTCGTTTGAAACGCAAGCTCCGCTCCCGTGTGAAAGGTGATCTTCTCAAATAGAGCTTCAAGAACATATGTGAATACTAACCGGCGAATGGGACACCACATACGGTGCAATTGGCCAGTACCTTTGATGATCCGATCACGGGGATTACAAGGAGATCCCACTGCAGTGCTCGTATGCTGCCTTGTTCAACAGCAGGGAGGAGGACACACCGGCTAATGCAGGGGATGGACGAACAGACAGGTATAGGTACCCGGGAGTGCAAAGATAGTAGCACACTCCACGGAAGTGGGGTGGGATAACTGATCCCACAGAAATGGAAGCCAGTCTGATGAAGTATGGAGCTGTGAACCGGCTTAGGATTGTTCGTGGCGACGTACGGTGAGTCTACAGGTTCGGTCGGCATCTGCGAATGGGATCTGTCACCGAGAGCGCTTGACCTTATATTACATCCTTCTCCCGCCGATGGCTGAAACACCGGGAGAAGACCAGGAAAACTGTAGCTGTGCCTGTCAGGCTGTTGCCGAGAGGACGATACGGGCTCGATTCCCTGTGACTCTGAACTGTATTTTTATTCCTGTTCATCTCCTGTCTATTCAATCGGAAGCAGAACCAACCCGCGTGGGCGCACACACAGAGGGTGATGGTTCAAGGATTCAGTGGAGCAGAGATATGAGCGGAACGTGGTGAGGCAAGATGCATCCGAAGACTCGGAGTACCAGACTTCGTTGCAATTACCAGTCAAAAAACAGAGTATTTATTGCACCGGAGAGCCCCTAGGCTCAAGGAAATGGCACCCCCTCCCCGAATCGTGGAGAATTGCCTTGCTGCTGTTCGACGTGTGGAGCAAGGATTTTTGCCTGAGAGCTTTGGAAAAGCGGCGATCCGTAATTTCTAAAACTGGTTGATACCTCGCAGGGACCTCCAACGATGCCGGAGGGTTTCCTATAGCTATTTTTTCCTTCAATTCGGCAGGGGGGGTGTGACCCATGACCAAATTTGCAGCTCAGCACTTACATCAGATGGGCTATAGTGGACTAGGAAACAAGTAACTCTTTAGGAGAGGTTTCATTCGTCCAAGCGACGTGATAAAGGAAGCAAGTAAACCTTCCGTCAGGCCAATCAGATATTCCACCCAAGAGGTCCCTGATCTCCTCATCTGGCGTACTGCACTGTTTCAACCAAATGTTCAGGTGACGGGTGACAGAGGGTCGTGAACTGAACAATTTTGGCCTAGGTGATGGTGACATTCCGATTTTGAGGCCCAAATAAGCCCAAAGCCAAAATTTCCGGTCCGGCATCCGCCGGACTACCATATATGGCAACTTTCCCATGATTGCCGAGGAATGAAAGAAAATGAACACCTTAGGTGACAGGTGACGCCCCGTGAACATTTGGTCGAAATAGTACAGTACCCAACAACACGTGAGGGCAGGGGGGCCAAATATTTGGACTGCTATTTGAGCCTCCTCTCATCGTATAGGTGTCTATCAATTCGTAGAACAACGTAAATGTTGTTTGAAACATACTGTAGTATTACGACCAAAGGTTCACACCATGTCACCCGTCATCTCAATTGTTCACTGGATAATGGATTTGGTGTTCATCCCTCAGCAATCCCGAAAGAGTTGCCATATATGGTAGTCTGGCAAATGCCGGACTGAAACTAGATGCTTGCTCGCTCGGGCACTCGTAATTTCAAGTGGTGAAGTGTCTATGATTAAAGTCGTGATCTAGTCTGTGCAGACTACACAGAAGTAAGATCGTAACCACGGAACATGCAGTGAAGGAAATAATAGTGTTGCATACTTCTGGATCGTGGTGAAGTGTCTATGATTAAAATCGCGGGACAGTCCATGCGGACTACACGGAAGTAAGATCGTAAACACGGAACACGACGTGGATGGGGGGCCGGGATTCAAAACGGAAATGGTGGGAAGGATATACCAGAGGGACCTCAGAGTTCTTGATATCGGCGCGTTGGGGATCATTTCTGGCAGCTCTTCACTACAGGACGGCGGAAGGCGGTTCTTACGGATTTCGCGAAGTCTGAGAAACTGATATGGAAGTGGGCCACTTTGTGACGGCGGTCCAGCAGGATGATGCCGATGACGGAACGAGTCCTCGGTGATATTGGAACCCCTCACCCGTAGTTATCGCGTCTTGGACCGCCTGGTTTTCATGATATGCTACTTATGTTATCCGCTCTTCCAGCGCTGTCAGCTTCCTGGTCACTTGGTCCCCCAGTGTGTTGTGGACAGGTTCCGCAATAATTGTACTGTAGTCTTTTTCTCTCCTCCTTTTCAACCGGAAAATCCCACCGTTAAAAACTCAATGATCAAATGATTCGGAGATAGAATGCAGCCCACGCGACTGGTTCAATCCCGGACCCCGGACTGTTTCGTCGGTGGATCCTTTCTCCGATGGCCCCTCAGACACAGGTCGGATTCAGGCCGGATGTCTGGGCCAATCCCGCACTGACACACAGCGGTGAACTGTGACATAGAAGTCTCCCAGATGCTACCAGAGTCAAGGCGGGAGATTGCACGGTAGAAGCCCAACCCGAGTGTAAATGAACGCTTTGGAAGGGATGGGTTGGGCGGGATATGCAGACCACAGGAAGAGCCAGTCGGAAACAGAACAAATACGCCGGGTCGGTCCATGTGCGCCGTTATATCATGGGGACTTCCATCTGGCAACCATCCGACCTAATTGGATCCAGTCCTGAATTTGGTTACGTCCTTGGGGTCGCGGCACGAAAGTCAGTGAAAAATATCTTGACTACTATGCAAAGGTAGGTCGGAGTAGGTAGGTAAAATTCCACGGCGGGTCCCAGGTTCCATAGCCTGTCAAAAAACGGAAGGGTCGCTAAATGTCCACTGCACCTGTTGTGCACGCCTGTTGTGGCACACTCATGGCATATATTGCTACAGGCGCGACTGAACGCCGACGACAGAGCTGTGAGTAAATTTTGAGAGTGTGTGAACGTAGTTAGTCCACTGCTCGTCCGAGACAATGGGTGCGGTTATATAATTTGTAATATCCAACTGTCCCAGCAAAGGTTCGAGTTTGGGGTAGAGTGCCTCGACACTATGCCACTCCATTTGCCGTTGGGTGGAACGCGAAAGGTTCGCATGCTCCATGTACCAGGAACTGTCATGTTTGATGACGCTGGCCGCATATAAATCAATGATCAGCGGATTAACTTGGCCTTCAACGGCGGCATCGACAGCAAGGCGGTGACCGACAGCCTCGATGAGTTCTTGACACCGGGGCAGTACCACACCATCTATCTGCTGGCTGCGATGATGTTCCGAGCGTGCGACGATATCACGAAGTTCAGCAAGTAGAGATCTTTCATGCTGGGCCAGAATGTGGTCGGGGTTCAGAAATGCGGGAGGCGACACTCGCCCAAGGATTAGCTCAACCGCGAACCCTGTAATGTGATCAGCGGAGTTTGGCGTAGGCCAGGTCCAACTCACGAATTGATATTCCTAGCACATCGCCTTCCGCAATTGCCGCGCCCCGAATATTTGCCTGACAGACAATTGAATAGAAAGAGCGACAACGGTGTAATAGCACTCACATGGATCACGGATATTTGGTTCGCCGCAAACAGACCCTGCGCCCCGCAGCGGTCACCCAACACAGAGAGAAGGGAGATGCTATGCTGAACGATGGTGGTCTTGAAAACGGCAGCGATAAAATGCTTCTGAAGAAGGTCTTCTGTCGACGTGAACAGGGTATAAGCTTTGGCGCAAAAAGCCGTCATCACGATTGTTTGGGAAATTGCGGTGAAAATCGGAATTTTCTGGGTGCTGAACGCGATGATGGCCTGGGACTTCCCTGTGGACGAATCGATGACCTTTCGCCTCATGCTATATTGGCCTGCAACATAGGTAGCAATCCGCATGGACGACAACGCAAAGGCACCCATAGACAGAGTTCCGACAACCACCCGAAATATATTGTGTGAGAAAGCGCGCTTGACGTCCGAGGACTTGGTCACGTTCCCCAGCAACGCTGTACAGGATAACCTCACTTTGTGAAAGTATGTCAAAGCGTGCTCGACTGGATGGGATCCTCCCCGGGGAGATAACGCCCTATTCTTCCCCGTCAGCCTCTAAAAAAATAAAAAAATAGTCGAGAAACATGAGACGACCTTGAAACAATCCCTTGGCACATTGTACGGCCGTCATGAATATGGACTAGAAATGGCTTGATGCCTCTGTCCGTATGATCAACAATGAGACGTGCAAACACTATGGCTACACAAGGTATGCCGCAGGGAGTAGTTGGAGGCATAAATCTGAGACAATGAAGGTTAACCATCCATTTGTGGCAGTTAACTCGAAACACACTTCGCGGCCGCATCGGATGGGGTTTCGAGTTCCAGCTCGCCTGTGTCCAAGAGAGTTGCCGTGGTCTCAATATGGATAGCGTCCAACCCGTGACCCAACTCCGTCAAGCAATACTGTCCCCTTTGAAGCAATCAACTAGAGAACTACAATGCTGGAATTAAAACGTACGAAAGCTCAAAAGAGAGTAGGCGCTCCAGGATGTGTTGGTTCCCCACTGGGAACATGGCGACAGTTCCCACGCAGAGGTTGTAATGAATTGTAAGTAATGTCGCAGCTGCACCGTCCATAAGATGGATGGGATCCGTGTGAAACTCCCAGTACTTCGTGGATACGTGCAAGACATCGTCGATAGTCAGCCCTTCTCGGTGTGATCAGGAGAGTCGGAGTGAGAAAGAATTGTTAAGACTAACTGTAGAGAGCTGCGATGGCTTTGGCTCGATCGTAGGAGAGAACGATTCGGTCGTGCCAGGAGAGGGTCTCCGACTTAGTTTGAAAAAGGGGGCTCAAGGCAAGCTCTCTGGATCTGTGCATGGTGAAGACCGTTGGTGGGACGTCAATGGAGTCCGTTTGGCTTATGTAGGTCCGTGGGATTGACAGGTGTCAAGGATCCGTGAATTATGAGATATGAAAACCATGCTTCCATTGGCCGCAGGTGAGCCTGGCAGTTCTCGGCAAGATATCAGCTTTCCGTGTTTGGGATATGTTGGAAAACGTCTGGTGATGAAAGTAGGAGCTTCTGCCGCATGCGTGGGAGTTTTTGGTAGTTCTCCTAGAATAGCTATCGATGAATATGGCCTCATAGGTCACCGTACACAGGTTGTTGGCTACTGTGAGAGAGATTCTGGAACAGACTAAATACAGCACCCAACAACTGGGTCCGCGATGCACTGGTTGCCGGCAAGATCTCTGTCAAATGTGCGGTTATTCTGGAATGGCCCGATAAAAGTCATGCTCTGCTCTACTACCCATCATTCGTCTTAGAATCTCCCTCCTATCGACGGACTACGATGTCGGAATTGCCTGATACTCCCGTAGGCCTTAACCTCCATGAGTTGGATACCTCGATCGGCATTGTTTTCGAGGGCTACGTGATAACTATGATACTTTATGGTTTCATCTTCTTTGGTGAGTTTAATTGGCCGCCATGTGGGAACCCTGGTGACCGCTGCCCACTCAGAGGTATACAGTTACTTCGATCGATATGCGAGAGATTCTCTTGGGTGGAAATCAACGGTCGGTTGTTCAATTTTCGAGCTCCGTCTGAAACCTGACTTCGAGAATCAGATAGCCATTATTTTGTGAGTTATGTGTATAACCGCGAAACCAGATGGTGCTCATCCCGTTCAAAATAGCTGCATTGATTCAACGGCACTTGGATTTCTCACCGCAGCGTACGTGGCTAACCCAACTGTCCGATGACTTGCAGTTGAACCTCATTGTCAGACTCCATGAGTACATGATAACACAATTTCCACTGATTGGTGTCAGCGTCAATGCAGCCACAAAGTATGATTTCCCACATAACATGCCCATCGACTACACTTATTGATCCAACTAGGGATTATTGTGTATGTACCTGCATATTTTTAAATGTGAATGCTGAACACCTGTTAGGTGGATACCGGTTGTGCGGCAAGTCAAGATCAATGTATATCACTTCAGACTTCCTAATGTTGTCTGAGAATAGGTTGCCATTATTTTCATTGTACAACTGTGGGTCAACTCTGTCTCCATATTCTTTTCCGCATTGAAATACATCCAAAGTTGTTATGTCTTCCAAATCTGGACATGTGCGATCAAACCTACCTCTCAAGCCTCTACCACTAATTAATGTATTTGCAGTGGGCAATAATCGAGTACTTGCGGTCGTCATTGTATGTGTCGCTGCGTGGTTTGCGGTCTTGGGGACTAATGTAGCATCTCCCGTAGCTGGCAGTGGCAACAGCAGCTTTCGGTGAGTGTAATGTCGTTTCAAAAAATACACTAATCCTTATATTAATTCCAGTGCTCGGCTTAGGTTCGTGTTGATTGTATTGAAAAATGATAGGTTAATGTCTCTGTTCAGTTGCTGCAGCTCAAATGCATGTTCGAGTTTGATTTTAGTTTGCCTCTTTGCTAATCTGTACACAGGATTTCTCAACCGCTTTTCAACTCATTCTCCCAACATCCTTTCAAGGTACTGTAAATAATTTGTGTCAAATAGTCGACCCGTCTGACCGATCACAAGGCTATCAATTCATGTTGCCAGGGATTAACCGTGCTAGCCGCAACCCTCACATTCTGTGTGCTAAGTCTATCTCGTCACCATAGGTCGCCCCCACCTCCTCCAATCATGAATCCCCGGCAAACTCACCCTTTTAGTTGTTTTCAGCCCGAAAAAAACTGTCTTTGATGGTGTTCATGAATATTTACTCAGTCGAGGCGGAGGAGCTACTATCCTTCAAGTGGGGCAATTCATAACAGTAATTTCTTCAATCCTGGAACCGTGTCCATCTCAAATTCACCATCTAGTTTCTGGCGGCCCCGTCTAAACACTACTGGATGATCTTCTTTTTGGTCACGAGGAGAGGTCAGTGACTTCTTTACCTTCACACAAACAGATTATGTATTTGAGTGCACTAGTGTTCATATTGAGCATCCTTGCGATGCTGAACTCCCGGGGTTCTGTTTGTGGGCATGGAAATCTGCCTCCTGGAAGCTCTAGTAACACCGCCCGAGGGACTGAGTTGTCAGACATGGCATTTGCAAAGCTTACATCCGCCAAGGTGAGCTTTTGTGTTAATATAAACCGTCTGTCCGGCTAATCTAGAGTCAGAAATATCAGAATACCTTGGATATTCATGTTTCTCGGGCAGTCGAAGATGGTATGAATGACTCCGAGGATCCCGAGGTGTGTGAGACACGTTTCCAAAGAGTCGAGAAACCAAAATGGTTTCATTCAGCACCTCGAAGATGGCGCCAAAGAACCGTCTCTCACAGCTGCTGCTATTTGAGCTGCCACTCGAGCATTGTCTTCTTCCTTTGTTTGAGTTCACATTTTATGTTGATCCTCTCCTGATGCTCGTATCTTGCTTGTATCCGTGTCTCTGAGAATGTGATGATATTACAGTATTCCATTGGCGAGGTACGCCATCGCTTGGAAGGCACTCTCAGGCCGGATGAAACTGTTGCGCACCTGGTAGCATCAAAGTGGTGCAGCGAGTAAATTGACAGCAAGAGGTCCCTGATCTCCTTATCTGGCATACCATCAACAACACGTGATCATATTCGATGGGACCGCCAAGCAAGCCCAAGGAGGGCGAAATAAAATCAACAAAGAGCCTATCTAGCCATTCCTAAGTATTTACAATGTTTCTACAAGAAAAGAGTTTTTTCAAGGAGAAATGCAGTTCAAACTGAGGTATCACCAGATTTATGTCCCAATTTGGTACGAACGGCACAATTCACGACGATAAATCCAACGACCTGGTCTGTTGGGGAGCAGTGAATTCATACTGTACTATCACGACCAAATGTTCAGGTGACGGGTGATAGAGGGTTGTGAACTGAACAATTTTGGCCTAGGTGACGGTGACTTTCCGATTTTGAGGCCTAAACAGGCCAAAAAATGTCAAAATCAGCCAGCAATCCTTTGCATTCTTTTCTGTCATCAATTCACTGTGCTGGCCTTATTTCTGGGTTCTCATCAGATTTGGTCTCCTCCCGTTATCAATATTGATTCCGCACTTCAATTCGCTGGTCTAAAATGGCTGGGTCGATTTTAGCCATCTCTCGGGCTGTGAGCTACTCCGAGTCGCAGACACCAATATCAATTCTTTGCTTCTGCTGTGCCCCCTTTTTGGTGCCAGTCATCCATTGAAACTATTCTCAGCCTCCTTCAACACTATTATTTCCTTCCCACCATTTCCGTTTTGAATCCCGGCCCCCCATCCACGTCGTGTTCCGTGTTTACGATCTTACTTCCGTGTAGTCCGCATGGACTGTCCCGCGATTTTAATCATAGACACTTCACCACGATCCAGAAGTATGCAACACTATTATTTCCTTCACTGCATGTTCCGTGGTTACGATCTTACTTCTGTGTAGTCTGCACAGACTAGATCACGACTTTAATCATAGACACTTCACCACTTGAAATTACGAGTGCCCGAGCGAGCAAGCATCTAGTTTCAGTCCGGCATTTGCCAGACTACCATATATGGCAACTCTTTCGGGATTGCTGAGGGATGAACACCAAATCCATTATCCAGTGAACAATTGAGATGACGGGTGACATGGTGTGAACCTTTGGTCGTAATACTACAGTATGTTTCAAACAACATTTACGTTGTTCTACGAATTGATAGACACCTATACGATGAGAGGAGGCTCAAATAGCAGTCCAAATATTTGGCCCCCCTGCCCTCACGTGTTGTTGGGTACTGTACTATTTCGACCAAATGTTCACGGGGCGTCACCTGTCACCTAAGGTGTTCATTTTCTTTCATTCCTCGGCAATCATGGGAAAGTTGCCATATATGGTAGTCCGGCGGATGCCGGACCGGAAATTTTGGCTTTGGGCTTATTTGGGCCTCAAAATCGGAATGTCACCATCACCTAGGCCAAAATTGTTCAGTTCACGACCCTCTGTCACCCGTCACCTGAACATTTGGTTGAAACAGTGCAGTACGCCAGATGAGGAGATCAGGGACCTCTTGGGTGGAATATCTGATTGGCCTGACGGAAGGTTTACTTGCTTCCTTTATCACGTCGCTTGGACGAATGAAACCTCTCCTAAAGAGTTACTTGTTTCCTAGTCCACTATAGCCCATCTGATGTAAGTGCTGAGCTGCAAATTTGGTCATGGGTCACACCCCCCCTGCCGAATTGAAGGAAAAAATAGCTATAGGAAACCCTCCGGCATCGTTGGAGGTCCCTGCGAGGTATCAACCAGTTTTAGAAATTACGGATCGCCGCTTTTCCAAAGCTCTCAGGCAAAAATCCTTGCTCCACACGTCGAACAGCAGCAAGGCAATTCTCCACGATTCGGGGAGGGGGTGCCATTTCCTTGAGCCTAGGGGCTCTCCGGTGCAATAAATACTCTGTTTTTTGACTGGTAATTGCAACGAAGTCTGGTACTCCGAGTCTTCGGATGCATCTTGCCTCACCACGTTCCGCTCATATCTCTGCTCCACTGAATCCTTGAACCATCACCCTCTGTGTGTGCGCCCACGCGGGTTGGTTCTGCTTCCGATTGAATAGACAGGAGATGAACAGGAATAAAAATACAGTTCAGAGTCACAGGGAATCGAGCCCGTATCGTCCTCTCGGCAACAGCCTGACAGGCACAGCTACAGTTTTCCTGGTCTTCTCCCGGTGTTTCAGCCATCGGCGGGAGAAGGATGTAATATAAGGTCAAGCGCTCTCGGTGACAGATCCCATTCGCAGATGCCGACCGAACCTGTAGACTCACCGTACGTCGCCACGAACAATCCTAAGCCGGTTCACAGCTCCATACTTCATCAGACTGGCTTCCATTTCTGTGGGATCAGTTATCCCACCCCACTTCCGTGGAGTGTGCTACTATCTTTGCACTCCCGGGTACCTATACCTGTCTGTTCGTCCATCCCCTGCATTAGCCGGTGTGTCCTCCTCCCTGCTGTTGAACAAGGCAGCATACGAGCACTGCAGTGGGATCTCCTTGTAATCCCCGTGATCGGATCATCAAAGGTACTGGCCAATTGCACCGTATGTGGTGTCCCATTCGCCGGTTAGTATTCACATATGTTCTTGAAGCTCTATTTGAGAAGATCACCTTTCACACGGGAGCGGAGCTTGCGTTTCAAACGAAATGTATCTTAAGCACGCGGCTCCGATGGATATCATATCACCGCCGCGGCACTCTCAACAGCAGTCTCAACGAATGCCACCTGTTACCACAGAAATCGGTATTGAATCCAGCAGTTCTGGGATGTTTTGATTTTAACACTTCTGACGAGGTTTGATTTTCTTGCGACAAGGATCTCATCGGTGAGACCGCAGCTTATGTGGAGCTCGGTGCGGTAGAAGGTCGACGGCGTCTATCTTACCAGCTCGCATCGCCTTCTTCCAACGAATCGCACTCGGCCGAGCTCGGCAGAACAGAAAACTATTTCAGGTGCACCCTCACACTGACTTCCAGCTCCCCAGGATTCTGTGAGACCACTGAGTGCGCAGTTGAATCCGTCGATCGTTGTCACAGTGTTGGTGTTCCTATGTCTGCACACCGGATTTTGGGGAACGCCCTGTTTCTGTCCCTCATCCCACGCCCATGCTACCGAACCTGTCCTTCTCTCGTGGCTTTGATGATCACGAGCACCTGCGTGGGATACCACCACACAATCTCCACATCGTCCTTGTGCTCGGGTGAATGAATGACGCAGCCCTGATCGGTGTTGCACTTTTGTTAAAACCAGGTAGACTCACCGTACTTCGCCACGAAGGCCCAATCGTGGCCCGGAATAATAGTATGATACAATCTTAATTCGGCTCACAGCTCTGTACTTCATCAGACTGTCTGTGGGACTAGTTATCAAACTCCAGTGAATTTTACTATCTTCGCACACCCGAGTACCTCTACCTGTCATTTCATCCCATCCCTAAATTAGCCAGTGTGTCTCCTTCCCTACTGTTAAACAAGACAACATACGAGCACTGCAGGGGAATATGATTACGACCCTGGTGATCGGTTAATCATCGAAGGCACCTATTCATTATGTTCTCGAAGCGCTATTTGAGAAGATCACATTTCACGGGAGCGGAGCCCTTGGGTTTCGAACGAAATGTTTCTCAAGCGCGCGGCTCTGATGGATGTGACATCCCCGCACTCTCAACGGCAATCTCAACGACTGCCGCCTGTTACCGCAGAAATCGGTGTTGAATCAAGCAGTTTTGGCATGTTTTGATTTTAGCAATTCTGACAAGGCTTGATTTTCTCGCTACAAGAATCTCATTGTGATCATATCGGTGAGACCGCTGCTAATGTGAAGCTCGGTGCGGTAGAAGGTCGACGCGGCATCTATCTTTCCAGCTCACATCGCCTTCTTCCAACGAACCGCAGCCGGCGGAGCTCGGCAGAACAGAAAACCATTTCGGTCACACAGCTTCGGGATCTTGTGGCAAGGTTTCAGCCACGAAAATACACCCTCACAGGCTTCCATTCCGAGGATTGTGTGGGATCAGCGCGGCTACGGGATGGTAGTTCCCAGATATTCAACTGCCACCTGCTGCTTATTAACTTCGCACAACTAGTACCCCACTTCCACTCCCTCTCATCCCTCCCTCGCCGTGTTATCACATTATCCCTGATATCCATCCCCGCTGATATAGATGGAAATGGGGCTCAATGTACGTCCCAAGACTTTGGGGTTCCGCAGCGATTGAACGAACGAGCAGAATTACCATGTCATCCTGATTTTGGCCAGTCTTGTCGCTTGGGGAATCTGGAATCACCTCAAGCATTCGCTGACCTACACCGCGGCTATTGTTGTTATTCTTTTGGGTCTCTTCGTTGCCACACCCCTGTATCGGCTTTCCCCTCTCCACCCGCTCTATTCATTTCCCGGACCACGTTTATACAAAGCCTCTGAGCTCCCTATTCTCTATTACGCCATACGTGGCACTCAACATAGTATTGTCAAGTCTTTGCATGACGAGTATGGCTCTGTTGTCCAAATTGGTTGAATTTCATCAGTAGGTACTCCTTGATTTACTCATCTTTTCATAGGTCCCAACACTTTATCATTCAAGTCGCTATCCGCGATCCGGAAAATCTATAGCTCTTCGCAGGCTTTGGACAAGAGCAAGGCCTATGACTTCGTGCCAATGAAGGGGGACGGAGTCATCATAATCAAAGACAAAGCCACCCACAGTCTGCGGCGGCGAATATGGAATCGGGCATTCTCGGAACACGCGTAAGTGAAATTATGTCTCTCGACGATTTGTCTTGACGTTTCAGCAGTATCTCAGAATACCATGCTCCTCTGGTGCTTACGACACAAAGGCTGATTCGCTCCCTCCTCAAGGGAACTAGGGAAAGCGGTAAAGTTGACCTGACCAAGATATTCCCGCGATATACTTACGACATGATGGTGAGTTCGATTATTGCCTACCGCCACGATGCTCAAAACTTCATTAGAATGCAATATTTTTCAGTGGTAACGCTTTCGAGCAGGCGGTATGCTCTTTGACTTGCAATAATGAACACGCTGAACGCACTGTCAGAGTCTCCTGGATTCGGGTGATCCGGAGGGGATTGTGCTCCATGGCTCTGCGTATCTGAAGGCATTTGGCCTGTGAGTGAGCTCCCGGTTTCGAGAAATACATGTTGATCGATATGGGCAGGGGAAGTCATATCAAGCCTATAATTTCTCACATTGCCAAGCATATCCCAGGATATTCGAGATTTATGAAATTTGAGCTCTTTGCGCATCGAGCTGCCCACAGACGGCTGGAAAATGGGCCGAGTTTCAACGATGGAATCTCATATTTGGTCTGTGCATTGTCTCTAAGTTCTCGAGCATATCGCTGACTCTGATGAGAAGCTCGACAACGATGAGGGGAAGCCAACAATGGACGTCGAGGATCTTCCGGTTGAGTCGGCCACCATTCTCATCGGAGGTACATCATCTCTAGCACCGCAAGGAATCCTGTTCACGCGGTTCGCATAGGTGCAGAAACCACAGCAGCCACCTGCATCCTCCTCATGTACTTTCTGATGACCAACCCCAAATGGTATGGTCTTCTGTGTGCTGAGCTAGACGAATTCTTTCAAGACAAAGACTTCAATGCTCAGCTGCGTGCGCTGGACAAGTGTGTGCTCCTAAATGCTGTTGTTCAAGAGAGTTTGCGATTATCTACACCCTTGCCCCCGCCCCCTCGAGTCGTTCCACCAGACGGTATGGAGGTCAACAATCATTTTGTCCCTGGGGGAACCTCCGTCGGTGTGCCTGTCTGGACTCACCACTTGGATCCGGATTATTTCCCACACCCAAACCTCTTTGATCCGAGTAGATGGATTGAAAATTCCGCGTTCAAAGGGCGGGACACATTGTTTGCGTTTACCGCCGGTAGGCAAAATTCGATTACATCTATGAATCCTACTCATATCGTCCAGGACCATTCAATTGTGCGGGCTCCAAGCTCGCGTATGTGCTACTCAGAGTCTTCACTGCCATGCTAGTCATGCAGTTGAAATTTACTCCGACCCCGCCTTTCAATGCGGGGAAATTCTGGGGTGGCATCCGAAACTTCCGTGCAACCACGTTCTTTGAACCTCTATTCGTTAGTGTCGTACCTATAGGTGTGTATGAGTTAGAGTTGTCTTAGTACCATGTTGTAAGGTTCCAGTACTCGGGCCGTCGCGGTCGTCCTCTCGCAGCCGTCTATTTATGCCACAGTTATGTTCCGTAGTCCGTTGTGATCCCGTAGTTCAGTTCTGAGTCGTACTGATTCATTCCGTAGTTACTCGTAGTCTATTTAAACACACGTAGAAATAGCCTACGGTAAGATACTGTATTATTTCATTCAATTCGTCGGTCACGCGTCACAGGGGTAGCTGACGACGACGAACTTTGGTCGAGGTCACACATCACAAGGGTGGTTGACGAATATCTTTGATGTCACAGTCGTTTCAGAAAATGACTCTAAAATCGCGTAAAATGGTCAAAGAATATTCTCTGAATGGGAAAACGTGAGAATACAGTCTCCCGAGCCAGTACTATTGTATTTCTCTGGCGAAACATGAGTTCCCAGCAACATTTTACCAAGATTTAATGTGTAAAAACCTACACAAGTAGTCATACCGAGTGCGAGAGCCCAGATCAATGTGAAAATGGTCAGAACCAGCTTTGTGAGGTCGTTATATCATTTGGAAAGCATTGAGGAGTCTGACGAATTTTTGGTCCCCGTCACGCTAAATCTGGGGCTTGACGAGGTGACGAATTGGTTCAACATGTCACATGTCACACCCCCTGTCGAATTGAATGAAATAATACAGTACTTCCCTTTGAACAAGAGCACTTACCTCCATTCTCTTTGTGCCCATCCTTTGAGTTCTTGACCATTTGTGTGCTTCACTCCGAAAGGACTCGAAGCATCACACATGTGTAGAGTTATATCATCCCTTTTGTGCCCTCGTGTAAACCACGACCGTCTGGTGGGTTATATAAAGACCGCGCAGAGGGACCTGAGGTCAAGGGCATTGGAAGAGGTTAGTAGGTCCTTGGAGAAGTGACTGTCGATATGAGCCTCAATCAGGTTCCTCCCCCGTCAAATCTATTATACAAAGGAGGGTGGTCACATGTGTGGTCTTTGTCTCGAGACAGGTGCTCAGACAAACAGTGAGCAAATAGTATACAACATCCTTCTCGGCTTGCGCCTTTGTATCGTCTCTGTCTTCCTGTGTTCCACCTCTTTCAAGAGGTGTTATTCGACTTCCAGCACACCTTTGTTAACTTTGACTTCCGCAACATGACTTCCTGACTCCCTGACATCTCCTGCCGTATCTGGCATTGCCTGCTTTTTGCAAACCACGACATCTCCTCCAATATACTCTGTAAAATGTGTAGGATTGTTTCACAAGTAAGCACCATGTACCTATCCTGCATGGCTAATACATTTGGGTCTTTCCCTCCTGTCAGGGGAATCCCCGTCCGGCCCTGTTCCAACCCTGCCTGGTCCCAGCTGTCCAGCTCCTGAAACCCGGATGACTGGTCCACCAACCCGACATGGCACCAAGTCTGCGATCAGGCCCGGGACTTGTGCCGATCACTCCGGTCACATGCTACTAGTCAGTAGCCTACTTGTACCCACAACCTAGTGTGGGAATCCTCAGAGTTTCTTCTCTTTGGATCCCCCTTGCTAGCCCCTGAGACTTCTTGGGTCTAGAGATTGCCCTTACACCCCCGTGATTTCCTGGGCTTGCTGTGAGATGAAATAGGACACAGTGATTTTCATGCACATTGTGTCACCCAGTCATGCATGCAAAAATTGCATTCTGTTTCTTCTCCTGTGCTCTCCCTAAGTACTATTGGCCCGCTTTCATGCGAGCACATTGCACAAATTGGTTTTTGAATCAATACTTGGCCGCCTTGGCGTAAAAATCTGGTTTTGACCTCAAATCATAGGTAATGATCCCTCTTCCAACTTCTATTGGGCACCCTGAGCACTTTTACTTTTGCTTCCCATCACACAAAGTCCCGCCCTGGAGGGTGGTTTTTTCAAGGCAGGCTGAAATCCACCATATATTTCTGATCAACCCATGAAAAAAACTGTCTTCCCATCGGTCCTGCCTGGTTAGTGATATGCTTGGCTTGGCTTAAAGCTCGAAAGCTCGAAAGCCCGAAAGCCAAAGCCCTGGCTTCGCAAAGCCAAGCCAAGCCAACGTCGGGGCTTGAAGCCCGGGCTTTGGCTGTTGCATAAAATTCACTCATAGTGCACAACTCCAGGGATGAAGTTAATTTCACCAAAATTTCCTGTTGATCAATTTACACTTGCCTTGAGCCATGCATCCAATGTGATCAAGAACTTGCGGACAATAAATTTTGATCTTGACTGAGAGGTTTCTGTCGATATTTTGGCTCTGAGAGACTCATCAGGTGTTCCTACTCTTTGTCTAGCTAAATGTGAGTATTTATCTAATTTTTTATATACCATTACAGGCCTATTTAAAAATACTCAAAGCCCTGTCAAGCTAAGCCCTCCCCTATGGCTTTGGCTTTGATTTGGAGAATGTGAAGCCAAAGCTCAACGAAGCCAAGCCCAAGCCCTGGTTTCAAAGCCAAGCCAAGCCTGGACATCACTACACCTGGTGCATATGGGGGCATATGATATGATTCGTGAACACCTCCTCCCCAAAGTCTAGGTCAAGCACCATATTATTCACCAAGATACAGGGTGAAACTGAGCTGGGGGTGAAAACACAGTTTTCCACTGCCTTTCACCCCACCGCAACTTCGTCTGGCTCTGTATACATACCGAGCACATAGAACACCTCCCTACATCCCACCACCATGTCCATATTTTTCTGGAATTTTACCGACAAAAAACACGTGAGATCGAACCCAGAAACCTGAGAGTGTTCTAAGCTGATCACCCAGCGACCGTGTTTTCGCACGCTCCGCCCACCCATCAACAGGCGTGCCACGGTCAACAAGGCGGCCAACTGATGTAATCCAACCTATGAGATCTCCGAAATTTGATTTTGGGCCTCTTGGTCACCTTGCCAAAGGTGCCCACCACTGCCAACTGCCTTTTCCCACAAAAAATGCCTTCCCCACACCTTCTGTCCCACGCCCTCAATCCAAACTGCCCGCTCAGCTGGGCGCCACTTTGCTTTCAAAAAATGGTGAAGTACCATGAAAGGCACCAGCCCTGCCTGTCACTGCCAACTGCCTTTTCCCACGAAAGGCACCTTTCATCACATGCGGGGTGCCTGCTCCTGAATCCAAACCAGCCACTCCCAGGCACCTCCTCAACTCAAACAGTCTGCTGTGATAAGGACCGTGGCGCCACTATGAGAATTTGTTTTATCCAATAGACAGCACGTTCGGCCTCTAGGGGTTAGTTAATGTAGGAGGATAGTGGGGATGTAAGATTGGGATGTGTGCATAGTCCAAGTGAGTGTGTTGTGCAGGATCGTACATGGTATAAGTTCTGGAGATTCATGTTGGGGTTACCTGCTGTTAGCTGTAAATGGGTGTGGGGATGAAAGTTACCTGTCCTAGGTCACAAGCTCAAATGAACAACACGTTGTTCCCTGTAAAATCTGATGCCTATGCTGCAATCCTTCCCTCGTTGTTTCCCCAATGTTTCCAATGAAGGTGGAAGGCTTAATACAACATTTGACGGTTATGAAGCAAGTGACAATGATGCTGGCTGTGCTGGTCAGTCGAACGTATGGTATGTCCAGTTGCGACGCTGGGGTACAGACAGCGGTTTAAACCAATATGGCTTCACCCAGGCCGACTTCTACAAAGTGTGAAGCTCGCAGAGTTGGTGATCCTATTTTAGATCCAGCAGATCTCCCAATTGAGCCATGGAGTGCCAAAACAGCTTCAAAATTGAACCAAATATTTGAAGCAAAATTGTGCTGATTTTGCTGATTCGAATTTGCCTGCGACTGCGGTTAGTCTGCAGTGAAGCAGAGCTGATCTGTACCTCTGAACTCGCATTTTGGATGCAGTGGATTTACAATTGAGTCACGGAAGACCAAAACAGCTTCAAATTGAATCAAATATTTGAAGCGAAATTGTGCCAATTTTGCTAATTTGACTCTGCCTGCAACCACGGTGGGTTTGCAGTGCAGCAGAGGTGATAAGTGCCTCCGAACTCGCATTTTGGATGCAGTGTATCTCCCAATTGAGTGATGGAGGGCCAAAACAGCTTCAAATTGAACCAAATACTTGAAGTGAAATTGTGAAACAGCCTGGATTTAAATCCACCCACAAGCAGGATTTTGATATATACATCTGAGTGGCTTCTAACTAGTAAGTTGACCTAATTTTTGAAGTGAAATTTTGCTGATTATTAGTTGATTTGATTCGAAATTTTATTGGCTGAACAATCTGCAACTGCTGCGGAAACATAGAATCCATTGGACTTACTTTCCGAACACTTTAAATCAATGCTCCTATGTGGTGGGTTAGATGTATCCTCAAGCAAGAAATCGGCCTGCTAGATTCACCACATTGTTGCAACTATGCCACGGAACCCAGGAAACAGCAGAGTGCCTCCAAGATGTAATGCTTCATCTGGGGTGCTACCATCCCCCTTGGCGGTCTCACAGGCTCTGAGGAAGGCAAGTGACATGAGTTTACTGGTTCCCTCCATGTTGACATTCAATGGTTTGTGCATGATCTGGAATACCTTTGGGCGGCCATTAGAGAGCATGAGGCCACTATCAAGAGGATTGTTAGAGTCTTGAATGCCATGACATGCAAAATGAAAAATTGATGACCCCTGTAAATTTTTGACAAACTCAGGCCCAGTGGGGCTCAGAAGAGCTGTAAGCCACTCCTTGGGGACCCTGTCCATGATTTTTGACAACTCCTCCTCTGTGCCTGGCAAAGGTGTACAATTTGGTGCATTTCTCTCAACCACTGCTGTGACCTTGAATGAGGCTGCAGTTTCTGCTGGATGATCAAGCAATACGGTGAGGGTAGGTGTGTAGGATGACACAACATAGTCTGCTGTGCATTCAGCACCATCTTCTGTATATATACCAGCTGCATGAATAGGAATAAAAGTAAAAGGCCCAGTGGGACACCACCATAAGCGAGGGGGATGTTCGGACTTCTGCCAAAAGATCATGTTACTTATATGAGATGTATTTCGTACATAAAAACTGGAGAAACTCAAAGGGTAGTTTCACAATTTTCCCCCAAATTTCTGCCAAATGTCTACGGAAGATATCATCAGAGCTCATATTGACACGGCCCTCTCGCGCTCCATAGAGCCGATATTCCAACTCGGACAGATCAAAGGAATTTTGCCACGAGCTTCCAAAAAATTGGGCATGTCAAAGTTCCGGTCCGATAGTGCACGAGGGAGGTCGGCATAAAGTTTCAGTGTCTGAAGGTCAATCCTGGGCAGTTGCATATGCTGAATATCTTGGGAAGATGTGACAATTAGTGCTGAGCATGATGACTTGCTGGCAAGTAAAATGACAATTGGGCTGGATATTGCTGCCCGACGCAGCAATGTTATGCTTTTTGAACACCTGAAATTTTCAAACCCTGCAAGTTTACGAACAGCTTCGATTGTCTCTTCCCACTCTTCATTGAGTCGGTGACACCGAGTTGCTATAGCCCCTATTGATCTGATGTTTTGCTGGTCATCGGTTGACACCTTTTGAGGGGTGTCTCGGAAGGATGCCTGGTCCGATTGTCTGGACGATTTCCTCAATCTGGTTGCAAGATCAGGTCCCACATTTGCTAACTGGTCAAATGGTGTTCGAAGATGAAGTGCTTGAGCCCAAAATACTGATCGGCTGGCCTCCAGAAATTCCACAGCAATATTATTCTCATTCAGAGCAATGGCACAAGTTGCAGAAGAAGATGCAAGAGAAGTAATCTGCGATAGGGCTAAAACTTTTTGGTGAGACTTCAGATCCAAGTGGAATGCTACAAGCAGCTAGGGAAGGAGGTTGATATAGGCATGATAGGCAGTCAGACAGGATCTGTGGGCATACATGGCAGCAATTTTTGCCCAGTTATTTGCAGCACTGAATCGATTGACTGGAGAGGAAGACATGTTTGATGATGCTTCCTGAAGAACGAAGATCACAGCATCCAGAATTTCCTCCTTGCGTTGATACACATAGGCTTCATGGTGGATGTTACCATAGTTTTGCAAGCATTTTCCATGATCAGGATGAGGGAAGGGGAAAAAAACTAATGCTTCTTGATGGAAATAAACAGCCTCATCGATGTCTTTGTGATCCCGTTGCTGCTTGAACCGAGCATGAAGTGCCAAGTATAGACCCACAAGGCCCATGTGGTGGGGTTGATGATATACAGCACCCATTGATAGTGCTTTTCTGTGGAGCTCAATTGCCTCATCAATGTCCTTGTGTTCCTTTGTCTTGTCAAACCGGGCATGGAATGCATTTGCTAGATCATGGAGCAAGATGCTGTGGCCTGGATGGGAGGCACGGGAAGTGTCTAATTGTTCTCTGAGAAACTTTCATAACCTCATCAATATCCTTTAGATCTCTTCGCCCTTCAAAGCGGGCTTGATATGCAACAGCTAAGCTGTGGAGGAAAGGAACGCGGTCTAGATGAGAGGTAATACAAATTTCCAGTGCTTTCTTGTGGAGTTCAATAGACTCATCAATGTCCCCTGAAACTCTTCGGTACCGCATTTATATTGCATTGGTTAGATTGCTGAGGGCACCATTACCATTAACAGGACACATTTCCAACATTTCTCTGTGCAGGTCAATAGCCTCGTTGATATCCTTTGGATCTACTCGGTCCTGAAACCGGACTTGAAGTGCAAGAGCCAGATTGTGGCAGGCACCTATACGGGTCGGATGTGGAGCAATCTCTAGCACCTTTCTATTGAGTTTGATGGCCTCCTCAAGATCCTTTGGATCCCCCTGCTGCTTGAACCGTGCAGCAATTGCGCTTGCTAAATTGTAGAGAGTGTTGCTGCACTGTGGCTGAGGGGCAACACGAGTCTCCAGCACTTTCCTGTGGAGTTCAATGGCCTCATCAATGTCTCTCAGATCCCCTTGTTGCTCAGAGCGTGTGCAGATTTCAATAGTTAGATTGTTGAGGGACTTGTTGTATTCTGGATCAGGTGGTGCACAAATTTCCAGTGCTTCTCTGTGCAATGTAATTGCTTCTTCTAAATCTTTCATATCCCCTTGTGCCTCAAACTGTACATGGAGTGCATTCCCTAGATTGCTGAGGGAGGTGCTGTGCTCTGAATGAGATGTCACTCGGAGTTTCAGCACTTGTCTACTGAGTTTGATGGCCTCATCAATATCGTTTGGATCTCCTTGTTACTTGAAATGGGCTTGGAGTGCAACAGCTAAATTGTTGAGCGAGACTTTGTGCCATAGATGAGGTGCAGTGCAAATTCTCAGTGCCTCTCTGGAGAATTCCACAATCTCATGAATATCTTCCAGACTTCCTGTGTTTTTGAACTGATGGTAGAGTGCCTGGGCCAAATTTATGAGGGATCTTCCATGACCAGGATCAGAAGGGTCATGGAGGGCTACACACTCTCTGAGCAGTGCAATAGAACATTTGAGATCTGCTGCATTGGCCTTGTATTGAAAGAGTGAACAAAGGCCTGATCTCATGGGAACATTTTCCTCTGCTTCAAAGGCCCAGCCTGCAGGACCCTATTTCAGTGTCAGTGATCTCAACAAAGAAATGGCAAGTGCAATGGGCTCACAGCTGCGTTGCCCAAAGGATGGAAAGGAATCGTTCCTGTGCCTAGAGCCACGCCTTCAGGGTCCTATTTATGGTGTCAGCGATCTCAGCAATTTTGAAAACCCATGAATTACATATGCAGAACTAGTGTTGATACTCATGTCTTGAACTCTGTGAAGTGGAGTCAGAAAGGGCGAAAAGGTTGCTGGATGGTGGATGAGAAAGGGAAGAAGGGTGCCAAGGAACAATGTTTATAAACCTTTGACATTAACAAAAAGAAATGGGCTTCTGAGGGTGCGGTCGCACCGGTTACCTTCCATTCTGATTGGTGCTAAGTCTGGTACGAGAAGACCCTGATTTTGGGCCTTGGCTGTCACACGGGTTACCTTCCATTCTGATTGGTGCTGATTCTGGTAGCAGAAGAACCTGATTTTGGGCCTTGGTTGTTGCACGGTGTGATGCGGACTGCGGTTTCTTGACTGTCAGACGAATGTTACGTCTGTGGGTACAGTACTGCAGAAAAGGTATCGTCCTCTAGGGGGAAATTTGTGTAGCAAGTGTCAGGTGGTTTTTATTCCTCCGAAGTACGATGGGTTAAGTTTTACTGGGGATAGATCTTTAGATGGGTGGGCAGGATCTGTTATTTACAGGCTTTCAGCACGGAGCACTGAGAAGCCTTGGTGCGCTGGGGGGTATAGAGTTCGCTCCTTTTCAGCCTTCCAGGGTCCGATAACTCGGTTGCGTATCCTATACAGGCTCCTTTCGAGGAAGGACGGGAGGAGTCACGGATAGAGTCGCGTTTCTTCCTCTGGGTGTTTGCTCTGTGCAGTGGGTGGGATTTTCTGTGCCATGGTTTTATTTCTCTGTTTCGATCTTCTTCTCCGTTTAATGTGTGGGACCTCAGGGTCTGTTTCGAATCCTGTAGCCTAAACTCCGCAATTCCCTTCCTTTGGGACCCTTTTCTTTATGTCTCCGCTTGAACCTCGAGGCGAGATATTCGCTGACGAGGTGACCGTGCTGGTTGGTAGATGGCTATGGGGACTGGGTTTCTCCGAGTTGTCTCAAGTCAAAGACCATTTGCCTTCCGATACTACTCGGTCGGAACAGTTACACGCTGACAGAAATTCTGTTGCTGGCTGTTTTGATACCACTCCACCTTCAGTACGTGGCATTTTATCGTTTTCAGGATCTCCTATACGACCTGGTCCTTTTTCTGGTCGGAGTTCCCTACCAGAAGCGACTAATTGGCCACTCCTTGCGCTCCGGGTCTTGTGTTAACCTGTACTTTGTGGTACTTCGGTTTGTGTCCGTCTCGTGTTCGAAGACGAAGGAAGAGTTTCTTTCTCGGCTTGTGGAAGCCTTAGGAATTTATGTGGGGAAATACATGATGCCATTCTCGAATAATACGCTAGGTTTTTATACTCTTTGCCCAGCCACCGGCACATTGTCCCGACATGCGTTCTTCATTCTAGACACAGCCTTCAGCCCACAAGGCAGCTCCTACCCCCTTTCGGCCTGAAGGAGTCCGCTTTCCTCCTCTCCTTTGCTGGTGAATCACCCGTTGACGGAAATACTCCTATAGCGCCACCATCAGCCTGGCCAAGCTCCTCTTGTGTCGTAGAACCCATTTCTCCTTTGTCCTGTTACTTTTCCTCGAGTTGGATATCTCCTTTCTGGCGCGGAGACCATTTTAGTTCTCGAGTCGGTCGAATTCTTTCGCTGCGGAATTCGTCCCTTTGTTGCGTTGGTGTCGTTCCTGCTCTATTTCACCCATTCCTCCTTTTCGGAATTCATCTCCTCGTCATATCGGTACCATTCTTGACTTGGTTGTCCTACTCCTTCTTGATAGAGTTCATCTCCTCATCATATCTGTACCATTCTTGACTTGGTTGTCCTACTCCTTCTTGATAGAGTTCATCTCCTCGTCATATCTGTACCATTCTTGACTTGGTTGATTTACTCCTCCTGGATGGGGTTCATCTCCTCGTCGTATCGGTACCATTCTTGACTTGGTTGTCCTATTCCTCCTTGACGGAGTTTATCTCCTTGTCGTATCTGTACCATTCTTGACTTGGTTGATCTACTCCTCCTTGATGGCCGTTCTCCAAGCTCCATATCCATACCCTACTCATCCTATAACCTGTTTTTATCACGTTCGGCGCCTGGCTCGGCTTCACCGGCGAGGCGAAGCAGAGCCGAGCAAGGCAAAGCAGAGGGGAGCGCGAGGCAGAGGGGGAGCGCGAGGCAGAGGGGGAGCGCGAGGTGGAGGGGAAGCGCGAGGTGGAGGGGGAGTGCGAGGCGGAGGGGAAGTGCGAGGCAGAGGGGAAGCGCGAGGCAGAGGGGAAGCGCGAGGCGGAGGAGGAAGCAGGTGGAGAGCGAGCGAGCGAAGTCGGTGAGGCGGGGCAAGGGAACAGCGAGCGGGTGGCGAGCGGGCGCGCAGGAGACAGCAAGCTGCGCAAGGCGGAAATGCGGCGAGCGGACGCGCAGGGAACAGCGAGCGCAGGAATTCGGCGAGCGGGCGTGTGGGCAGAAAAAGGCGAGCGGACGTGGCAAAACAGCGAGTGGGCGAAAAGGGCAAGAGTGGAAATGCAGCGAGCAGGCACGCGGGCGAACTTTTAAAACGGCGTCGCAGAGGTGGTGAAGTGTGTAGCGTGGCGGAGAAATACAAAAAAGGGGAGCGAGGACGCAAGGGAATTCTGTGTGAACGGAGCATTATGCGGCGGTCTCGAATGGTTGTGCGGATTTGCCAGTGACACCTTTACCAACACTTATGTCGCTGTGTAATATTGGGAGTTCCGCTGGCGTTTTTATCCCGCAAGTCCACAAGAATGGGGAATTCTGTGTGCACGGAGCATTATGCAGCGGTCTCGAATGGCGGTGCAGATTTGCCAGTGACACCTTTACCAACACTTATGTCGCTGTGTATTATTGGGAGTTCCGCTGGCGTTTTTATCCTGCAAGTCCTTTATGTCCGTTTTGAAGTTTCTCTCTGCTATCCGTCTGCACTATTGTTTTTATGTCCCGCTTGTTTCGGTCTCCTTTTTATTCTTGTTGCGCATTTGGGCGGTCGCCAGAGTCGACACATAGTGGAGGCTCACAACGCGTCATCACGTATTGGAGTCATACGCTGAAGCCGGTGGAACACAATTACAGCGCCACGGAAAGAGAAGCTTTATGACCTAAGGATGCGTTGGTCAAATTTCAGCCATTCATAGAGGGTGAAACGGTCATCCTCGTCACCGATCACGCGGCTCTTCAATGGGTGCGGGTTTACGAGAATGCAAACAGGCGACTTGCGGGGTGGGGGGCAGTCTACGCAGCCTATCCCAGGCTCCGAATTGTGCACCGAGCTGGCCGTGTTCATTCAAATGTGGACCCTTTATCTCGGCTACCCCGAGTTCCACCGCATGATTTGCCATTGCAGGACAATTTACCTTCCATAGTGCCGGACGACCTTAAACAAGCACAAGCTCAGGTCGCGGAAGACAAGGGTACCTTCGCGCCGGCCAAGAAAGCAGCCTTCTTGGAAATGTGGTGGGAGGACGTCGTTTCCAAGTACGAAGCGTATCCAGTCCTCACCCGGCGCCAAGCCTGTAAGAAGGACAAAGAGGAGAACGAGAGAATGGAAGCCGAGGATGACGTCCTTGGCAGGGACGACTTCCCCAGTGCGGACCCTTTGGGCAAGGATGATGTTCCCCGTAGCAGGGACTCCCTTGATCCACTTCCTTTCCCTTCTAGCGACCCATGGAAGTATCCTCCTGGAGCGAAACCTCCATCGGACATGGAATCGAGTTGGGAGGAGCGAACGCACCTCCTACTCTCGATCAAACCTGAGCTTCTCGGAGAATTCGTGAAGAGATACAAAGCCAACTCCTACTTCCGACGATATTATGTGGACGATATACCCAGTGCGGATACACTCTTGACCCCTTCTCGGTTCCAGAAAGGGGATAACGGGTTGCTTTACTTCCTCGATGCAGATTGGAACTCTCGACTATGCGTTCCTCGCTCTCAAGTTCCATATATCCTCAGCCTAATGCACGATTCCACGTCCGAAAGCACGCATGCTGGACCACGAAGATACCTCGCTCGAGTCAAGGAGCTCTTCTACTGGTCCACTTTGACTAAAGACATGGAGGAGTTCACGGACACATGTGACGTCTGCCAAAAGATCAAGGAGGATTGACTCAAAGGGATGGGGGGCTTGAGGCCGGTGCACATATCGCTTCGCCCCTTTGCCACCGTGTCGATAGACCTTATTACTGGTCTTCCACCGTCTGGGAACGAGAAATTCACCGCAATCTTAGTCATTGTCGACAAGCTCACGAAGTACGCTATCATTGTGCCGACGTACAATCAGCTATCGCAAGAAGGTTTCATGAAAATCTTTGTGGAACGGGTGGTGAATACCTTCGGCCACCCTGAAAGGATCGTCTGCGATCGCGACAAGCGTTGGGCGACATCCTTTTGACGCTCCGTCGTTCTGTCCTCCTCTCATCATCCTCAGACGGATGGACAAACGGAGGTGCTGAACGCCACCATTGAGCAAATGCTCTGAGTACGTCGCTTCAGATCGGTCCACCTGGGCCCAATGGCTCAGCGAGATTACCCACACCTACACCTCTGCTGTTCATAGCTCGACTGGGTATACCCCTGACCTTCTACTCCTTGGCTATCAGCCTCGCATCTCCACCGCCCTCTTTGCTCCTCAACTAGATCCTGCGCAACGGCCATTCCTGCCCTCTCAGAAGGCGGAAGATTACATCGCGGTTATGGAGTTTCATCGTTGATAAGCCGTGTATCTGTCTATGCGGGGAATTTACCAATTTCCCGTATTTCACGAATACCACACACGCACACTTCCTTATATACACGAGCTAGCGTGAGCCTCGAACGACTAGTTACCAGTCACATAGTTCAGATTGGCTCTCCGAGGAGAACATTGCAACAATCCTGGAAAGCATTGAAGCACGAGTCTCCGAGGAAACTCAATCAGATACAATCAGGCAGTACCCGAGGTTTTACCGGAAGCGCTGTTTTACTAGACTTGGATTCAGAGGGAGAGACGAGATTATAATAAAGTCATGACAGGGTAACCAGACATAGTCCTGGACCCGCCTCCGAGGAGACGTCAGTTTGGCGTTGTGTTGACCGGATAGTAGACGCGTTGCATCACGTGTTCTAAAGGAAAGCTGTGATCTTGAATCAGCAACGATCGAGAGTCCAGACCTAGCTTGACAGCTGTCTCGGAAAGACTGCCGAGCCTCGGATACGCATCCGAGTCTCGGAAAGGCAACCGAATCTCGGATCGCTACCCGAAGCGGAAGAAGCCGAGTTGGCATCAGAAGGTTCAAACACTGGTTCACCCAGTCGGGATTTAGGTTCCTACAAAGGGCAGAGGAACTTCAGGATTACGGAAACACTCACCGAGGAGAACTAGACGAAGAAGATCTATTCGAGGAGCAAGTCGAACGAGGGATTATTCCGTTCCTCGAAGCACATCATTTCCAACCAAACCGGTTGTGAAGCCGCGCTTTGACCTGCATCACTACGAGGGACCAATAGGCGTAGAGGGACGATCGGTAGACGACATATGGCGTGCTCAGTGGCTCGGGTTCCTTTCCGAGGTCACCTAATCATTATTTATCATCTCATTTTAACTGTATAAAAGGACCACATACCTACCTAGTTAGAGAGCAAACTACCCGGAGCTGGGGCACAGGACAGTGTCACGGGTTTCGGTCAGTGTCGGCTCTAAAGGACATTTGCTACACGCACCTGTACTTTGTTACTCGGAAAGATTGATTGGCACACCGTTGGAATCTCATAGACCCATCCGCGTTCAATCACATTTGAGTACATACCTGAGGCGGACCGTCTCAAAGTTTCTATTCTAGACTCAGCGGACTGTTGCAGTCGACCTCACTTCCTCTTTATATCCTGGCGGACCGTCGAGGATTGTTATCCCGCTGAAAAGCACAAACCCGTTCTTCGGAACAAAACACGCCAGTTCTCTGAACTGTAAACCACACATCCCACTGTTCACCCCATTGCTTGTGAAACTTGTCAAGGTTTCTGAGGAGATTGATAGACTGTGTCCGAGGAGAACATTTCCTTGTACAACCAAACTTGTCTTCCTCGAAAGAATCATCTGCGCTATAGAATCTAATACTTGATTCTCACCCCCGAACACGCACTGCTGTTCATTCACTGTCACGATTGGAGTTGTAGTTTGGTTTTGGTGTTGTTATAGTTTGGTGGATATATTTCCATTGAGCTAGAATAGCATTAGAGCGTTACCACCGCACCTAGAGTGAAAGCCTTTCATTGTCAAGCGGCTTGAGATGCCCTAGCGCTCGCCCAAGAACGACAGGCTCACGCGTACAACAAGCACCGACGACCCGTCGTTGAGCTCGAACCAGGGGATTTGGTTACTATTAACCCCCATTCGATGAATGTTAGGGTTCGGTGATAAGCTGGAAAATGGAACACTAGTGAAATAGGCGCAATTTTGCGATTTTACTATGTTCTACGCACATCTAAGGGGTAACATGAGTCCCGAATGGTTATCCATAGGCTTAACCCACGAAGGACCATAGCGAGTCTGTCCGAAAGGATGACTGACCAGAAACACGAATACTGGTTTAGCTCCTTAAACCAACGGATGTATTATACACTAGTCGATCTTTGGGATTTAGACTACAGTGGGGCCTACAAGGCAGGGAATTAGAATAACATCCACTCTGAGGGCTCGTACCAAAAAGACGGCTATGTTAAACCATGGGTTTAACCAATTGTTGTGGTGACTTTGCATAGTTGACGCGGTGTGACGGGTCATGTGATGAGTTCGGCTCGGGACTGATTACCGGCAATGGTTAATCCGGTCACTTACTAAACCGATCAATGTTACCAACCCAAAACGGGGTTCCTAATTAAGATCGGTAGAGTGTGTGATATAACTCGGCAACCACTTGGCGGATTAGGATGGTTGAAGGCTCTATCAAAAGCTAGAGTCCTACGCTCTCTGAATCTGAAGGTCCTGTTTGGGGGACACCAAAGACGTGTTTTAACCAATAATCCAAAGTTAACATGTGGTGGATTAAAGGTTGGCGTGCAACAATCGGAAACGTAGGGGTAGATCAGCAGATCCTATACATAACGCGGACACGTGCATACCCGACTAAGCTACCAGAACTAACACATGTATACCCGGTAGTGTAATCACCATAGTGTAAGAGTTTTAGTGTACAGTATATAAGGAGGATGGGTTTTAGCGGTACAGCACTGAATCGGGAGTCCCTGCTGGAGCCAGTGCCTAAACGGTATCTGTCTCGTCTCAGGTCGTCCAAGTTCAGGGCTTGCTTCTTAAACCAATACTCTTAGAGTTTGTGTTTCAAGTTTCAAGTTTATAAAGAGTTGATTGTTGCCTTTGGATTAACGTCCACTGTTGGATTTGAGTTTGGGATCGTCGGAATATTGGTCTTGTCAGAGTTATTGGTCTTGTCAGAGTCATTGGGATTGTTGGATTATTGGCTACCAGAACCAGTGTTGTTCTGTGTGCAAAGCTGAGAAGCTTGTATCTAAAAACCACTTGTAGAAAAGAGCATTCTTACCCAAGAATCTTAATTCTGCTAGTTTGCGCACTTTGGGGAAAAGCTCGGTTTAGAGTAATCCACAAAGCTACCAGCAACAGGAAAACTTAAACAGTGTTCCTTGGACATTTCTAAAAGTGTCCTAAAGACTTGTAACTCGTCGGACATCATCTAGACGTTCAACAAGGAGGAAAGGAGACATATTCAGTTGATAGTTGTGGTCTAATACATTATTCTACGGAATAAGTGTATTACTGCATTCTGTCTGTTGGGTTCGAGCTTACTAGTATACCTGTCGTAGATACCGAGCAACCCTTTCATCGGTTCTATACAGAACGGTACACCCCCGGGGTCACCCGGTTCCGATTACTTACGACGCTTCTTGGTACAAATAATGGACACTTTGTTTACCATTCTTTAGTCTTTTTCTTACCCATACCACTATGTGCAGTACTTCCACAATACACATTGTTCGAAGTCAGCGCGTTGCTTGGGCTTAAGATTTAGGCTCGTTACACTTTTTTGACTTTGCATGCTATTGTGAAGTACTGCCAAGTCGTCTAACTGGACGACACCCTCTGCCGACTCGTCGCTATCGGACGAGACCATTTTGCGCTCTGTGCGAAATACACCGTGTGCTATCTACGCGAGATTGGCGCTGCTATCTACCCGAGCATCATTGTCCCAAGTGGATGGACGCTCTCACTTTATTCTCACCGCTCTTGAGCCTGACTCCACGGAGCGGGCCCAATGAGTGCAACGAGTCATATGCACGCCTCTTACTCTACTTCCGCTTGGTCTTCCAAGCCAACGGGTGCACTCGCTGAGACCTCTCGAGGCTCAGCATTCGTATTCGATCCTGGCCAATTGCCAGCTCCTGCATCATGCGCATCAAGCTCAAGCGTTGCCTATTGGCCGCTTGAGACTGATTTTGACGATTATGCTCCTCCTTGCAGTGACTGGCTCGATATTTACAACGCCGCCATCTGTGCATGCGCCCGAGTACATCCAGTCACCGACGAATGGAAGGTTTTGGCCTTGCACGAGGCCGGCTTTTCGATACGACGAGCAGCCCGCATTGTAAGTCTCGCAAAAGACATTTGTGCTCAGTGCGTCGCTAACGAGTGCAACAATACATCGGCAGTCGTCAGCAAACAACTGACGACACCGATCCTGCTTTCCGCTACATCCATTGGATGTAAACCCCTCGATCCTCGCATGGCAGGTGCTCCAGCGACGTCAGCCTCTTCAAGAAAGCACTCAACGTTGTTTGTGGAGAACTCGGGCCGTCCAGAGACGTGGATTATAGGCCGTAGCGATGCGGGAGAAAGGCCAGTGAAAACTGCGCAGATGTGCGGGAAGAGGTCGAAGGAGCGCGACGGGAATAGGGGGAGTGTTTCAGGCGAGTTCTCTGTCTATATCTCTTCGCCTTCGTCCTCCATTCTCTCTGCAACTGGTCTCGCAACCCCCACCGGCGTCTCCCCCTCGACGGCACCGATCCTTCGAGCCAGCGCTCAGCGCAGTCTCGCCAGCACCACGTCTTTATTCCCTCCTCCCTCGGCTCCCGCTCTCATCCCGTCACCGGCGCCCTTGACGTCGCCACCCTTCTCAGCTTGTACGCGTCGTGGCGTGCTACCACCAGCCTCATCGAATCGCGTGCACGAAGCATCGCACACGCTGGCGCAATTACCTATTGATTCTCATGCTGCACAGCTTCCCAGCTTCATCTCTTCGTGCGCTGCCACAGATGCATTCGCGCTTGCGTCTACTACCGCACCACAATCCGCGGTGCATTCCGTTGACGCTGCGCACGCGCTCCCGTGCGCTCCAGCCGTGCCCAATGGGACGCATGAAGCGTCGCTCGCACCGGAGCAGGTTCACGGTGCACCCGATCATTCGGTGTTTGCGTCTGCATCTGCACAATCACCACAGTCCACGGCGCGTCGAGCCGATTCCTCGCCTGCGCTGCTCGCTCCTCCGTCTGTTCCCAAGATATCCGTGGTCTCCAGACCTCCATCGAACGCCGAGGTGGTAGCGGCACGCGCTCCGATCTCAATGCTTCCCTTCCCATCGCATTCACTGGGCCCTGCGCTGTTCCCGACACTCACGCTATCACGCGCACCGCCGCTCTCGAGTTCGTTCGGTCTGCGCCCGAAAACATTACCTCCCGACAAGTCGCTGCCCCTGCGTAGCACAGTATACCGGCAATCTCTTCATCACCATTCCTCGGGTCGCGCTCGTACCACTGCACACGCCTTCGCATCTCCGCCATTTCCACCACCCTCCATTATCGTGCACGAGCGCGTCCACCAACATGGAAAAGATCCACCATGGCGTGTTCAAGCGCATCCTACTAATTCCTGTCGATCACGGAGCTCTTACGCCGCCTTTCGACGCTCACCATCAGCGTGCTGTGCACTCTTCTTCACATGCACTTTTATGCTCGTATCTCTTACTGTCGCGATGTTTTCTTGCAACAATCACGTATGTTTCTTGATACTTATCCATCTCTCCATCCATTCTTGCTGCTGTCCCCCATTTCTTCTTCATATCTTAGTGTAGATTGCACCCCTGGGTTCAATCTAGTGGGGGGGGGTGTGAGGGTTCAGTTCTATATGGAACGGTACACCCCCGGGGTCACCTGGTTCTGATTACTTACGACGCTTCTTGGTACAAATAATGGACACTTTGTTTACCATTCTTTAGTCTTTTTCTTACCCATACCACTACGTGCAGTACTTCCACAATACACATTGTTCGAAGTCAGCGCGTTGCTTGGGCTTAAGATTTAGGCTCGTTACAATGAAGCTGGTTGACGTGACTGGGCTGGGAATTAAACTTATCCAGCGAACTATCGGCCCTTTCAAAGTTATGGAACGAATCAACCCCGTAGTCTACCGCCTCAGTCTCCCAAACAACTACCCCATGCACCCCGTCATCAACTTGGAACACCTCAAGCGATATGCTCCTTCTTCAGCTGAGTTTGGAGAACGCTGAAACAGTGCGCTTACAATACATCTTGAATATGCTAGTTATAGTGTGTTGTGAAACAACACTAAAACCACACAAACAATATCTTATCACTCCCAAAAGACTAGCGCAATCCTTAGGTGAGTTCGGGTCTGGACCGTAGTATGCGGCCAACAGGTTTGGATTGTACAGTTAACAACGAAACAAGTACTATGAGGCACTAACAAAGTCCCCATGGCACTTCACTTGGCAAGTTACAGTAGTTATCTTTCTGCCGCGGCGTTCGATGAACGTTTTTATGAGACGGATACAAGAAGGTAGTGACTATAAAGATAGTTCTATCACTTCAGGGCAGAGTTTGTACTTGGTGTTCACAAAATATCCCCAGCAATGGCCAATTCCAATTGCTGTAATGAGACAAGCTGCTTCTTCCTTGGCAATTCTCTTTACTGCAGGACTCTCCCGTACAGCAGACCTAAACTTGTCCTCATTTAGGAACATTTCCTTCACTTTTATAGTAACGGCTTAAGCACTGACTGCAAAGTCCAACTAATTGATCCAACAGCTAATGACAGGACTCTCCCTGACAAGTGTGAAGGCAAAGCAGCTGACAAGTCACAACCAATTCTCAGGTGGTTAACCGTTTGAAGCTTAACTGATGAGTCCCTTGCTTGACAATTCGAGCCAACAACCAACTTCAATTTATAGACAAGTTACAAACAGAGATAGTAAACGAATCTCCGCGAAATATGCCTGAGGACACCCACGCCGATAGACGGTGCGATGAACTGGCTGTATGCGGGTTCTACAGGCTGCTTTTATAGTAATAGTACAAACGAAAGGAGATAAACTAGATATAGTAACTGAGATGTGGTGCTTGGTCATGTAGGTTCGTTCCCTTGTGGTTCTTCGTCGATCCCGCATGCTCTTGGGGCCGGGAGATTGTCGGTTTTGACCCCCGCGGTCTATATTTGGTATATTGGCAATACCGCGGTGCCTTCCACACCCGTAGTACGATACTGCGCCGGCCTGGGGTTGAACCCAGCCTTTCCAATACATTCCTCCTCATGCTTGTCTTTGGTGGATCCGGCCGCAGGCAGTGCTTGGCCCGCGAAGTACCGGAGTGCCTGAATCCGATCGTTAGAATCCGAATTAGGACTTGTGTGTCTTTGATTGACAGGTCGTGTCACGCCGCGGCACCACGTGATTGTCTGTTCGCTTTGGCAGTTCCCTGTCTTAGGGTAACAATGGGTCTATGGTCGACCGCAGCCCTTTAGCAGGCTCCGCGGTAGGTTATACACAGTTATGTGACGCCGCAGCCGCTTTCCTCCATAGTGTAACCGTTAACACAACTATGTCTTTTGGCAGAGAGGCGCCGCGGTGGCACCGTGGCCACTCTCTTACACAGTTTAATGTACCGCACAACATGTTAAGTCTCGCCACTTCATCTATGCAGTCTCTGGGTCGCTTTTATAGGACTAAATCCCTTGAATCGGTTATAGGCATTTATGGGTATATCTCCTTGGTAGTGTATTCAGAGTACAACACGCTGTGGCGTCACCGTGGTCGTGCTCTGAATACTACAGTCAGTAGTCGGAGCTTGCTCTGACTCTCCTTTATATCACCTAACAGAGTTCAGGTATACAGCTAGGTTTGTATAGCACTGAAGCTACCCTGCACCTCTTAATGATGTGTTTATAAGCGCAAAAATAGCTAGAGGATGGGCATTTGGAGTTGCGCCGTCTCATCTCCCCTTTACTAAATCTCGACTGTCCCCGGTCGTCAGTCCGCACCATTCGTTTAGTAGCCCACGGGATAATATCTCCTCACGAATGTTATGATTTTAATTTGCCTGCTTGAATAACCTTTTCAAGTTCAAATTTTTCCAGCCCTTCTTTGGAATTTTTGTCACAGATTCCAGCGCAGTGCACTTTCCAAGTTGCCGTGGAACCAAAAATGACTTTGACACAAAGTGTCTGCGGTATGCTGTGTTGATCCCCGATCATTACGACATGCTTCTGCAGATCTTCCATTTTGCCATCAAAGTACTAATAGGGGCTTGGTGAGACTTTGCTTCGTCCCCAGACTCTCCTATTTTTCCGTCTTTGCTTTAGAACACTTTGGAACCCCTCACTGCAACACCTTAAAGACTACCGCAGTCCTCATTTACAAGTGCTGCGCAAGAGCTTCCTTGTATTGAGTCGACCCTGTGCTTAGAACTCTAATTTTTCCAAAATTATCATAGGCTCTAATTGAAGTGAGCTTCCGTCTTCTTGCATCACGCTTGGGTGCGACCAATCAGAATCAAAGCCACCCACTCTGCGCAGCATCCCGTAACATTTCAGTGAATTCCATCCTTTTCTTTCGACTTCCATCTCGCTGGCCGCCACGCAGTCTCTTTGCTAGTACATCCTCTGCTCATGGCTCCAAAACAGCAAGCTCCTAAGCAAAAGAAGACCGGTGGCCAAGGCTCTTGCAAGGCTGTTCCCAAAAACCCACGTGGCAAAGCCGTAACTGGCCCCACCGACACCGACAATTTCCCTGGGGAGACACTGAGTTTGGCTGAGCCACGTTCTGCGGCCTGGGCCTTCTTCAACAACGATGCCTGTAGGCGCCTGGTGTCACTGTTTGCCGAGGTCTCGATCCGCGAGTGCCCTCCCAAGGCTATCGCAAACATCTTGCGCGAAGCCCTTCCTCACTTCGTAAGTCTTTTCTTCGCTTTCATCTCAAACTAACTGTTCGGAACTTTTCCAGCAAGAGTTCCTTTGCCTCGACCCAATGGTCTACGGCGAACACATCTCTTTCTTGTACTCCGTCGCCAAAGCCGCTAGATTTGCGGTGGACATTCACTCGAAATACATCAAGGAACCCGAGTTCGCCGACCTGCTGAACATTTATACGCCCAACATGCGAAAACTACAGGTGAGTTTTATAGCTGGCTCGCCGTGCTTTCCCTGAAACCAATTTTTACGTCGTTTTTTAGATCCAGCACAACCTTCAGCCTGCTACCACTGCCTTCGTGTTGCCTCGCATCCGTATGCCGGAGGCTGAGTCGGTGTTTGTCCTCTCAGAAGACGAGATGGAGGAAGCTCCCTCTGTCGTCGATGTGGATGACGAATCCGCAGTTGGTTGTGACGATGAAGAGGAGGACGGTGAAACGGTGCACTGGGGTGCAGCCGTGAAATCAAAAGATCCAAATAAGTGAGCGGGAGCGAACGAATCACTATAACCCAACAAATCCAAAATCTAATATCAATCACAAACTCCAAATCTCAATACTCGTGTGTGTGTGTTCGGGGAAGTAGGATTAAGAAACCCTTCAAGATGTGTTCACTTTTCAATAGTGTGGATGAACGCTAATTCTTATAGCAGAGTCACCAGGGGACGACAATTCTGATTTTGACAAGGCTAGTGCGTGGCCCGGAGTAATTGACTTCGAGAAACCAGCAGTGTTCAGCGTCAGCAGCTGACCTCAACCAACGCGGGGTACGTCGATGGGTGAACCGATTCAGCGGGACGTCTTCCACTCTAGAACCTATGCTCTCAATTGAGGGTAGGGTTGAATGGCCAGCGGTCAGCGGGCAATGCGTCTCGCGATGACGGTGCACTTATAACTGACGGCTGCAAGTTCACGTAGGCTTCTCCAACTATATCGAATCTTTCTGATATCTGACTGATTTCTGTCTGTTCAATTCTCTGAGTCCACTATATTGCCCTTTTCCCGGGGGATAGTCTACTACTGTTACAAGTATTTTAATAGGCTTTTTATACAAACTGGGGAGCATGAAAGGAGATAAAAGGAAACTTTCGGAACAGAGACCAACGTGGTCCCCGGGAGGTTATGAACCAATAGGAAATGAGGTATTCACTTCCGTGGGTATAAAGTCCTTCTCCCGGAGATACACCACATGGTTCTTCCGGCCACACCTTCGTGGTGTGCTAGGGCGTGCTCATTGTCTAGGTAACTGCAGCGCTTTTGTATTATCTCGTGATTAACCAGAAACTCTCCCGTGGACTCTGTCTGGTTCAGCGGGCGACTGTTAAGTCCCTTTCAGAGAGTTACTTCATCTTATTCCAAGTCGCCCGGAGTGGTACCGCAGTCAGCGGGCCACTCCAAAAGATAGTGTTCGTATCAAGTAGTCGCCGGGGAACGAATCCCCGACACAATCAGTATATCAACCAATGTGTCAAATGTCACCCGGCGATCCTCACCGGTCAATATACCCTTTAAGAGGATCGCCCGCTGACTCTGACATGTTCTGTCATATCACATCTTTAGTTAGTAGTCGTCTCCTGCAGTTGAACTAATGCATTCGTTAGAATGCAAGAGTTGCCCGCTGACTCGTACTTATCAGTATCGGTTGTGTTCCATAGTTTTATATGGTTCTCCACGTCAGCGGCCAACTCTAAGACTTCAATAATTCCTCTTGTTTGCTTCTAGCACTCAAAGAAGTAGTGTTTAGCTACTTCCCGGAGCTCAACGGTTGTGGTTTAATTAGCAGAACTTTGACCTGGTTAGAGTCATTGTTAAGCCGTTATCCGGAGTGACCCGCTGACTTTCGACTGTCAACAGCGTAGCCTACCACTCCGAGGTGAGTGTACGCTCTGTTCCCAAGCCTCACATAATCCCGTAAGATAGTTCAAAAATGAATAAAAACTGTGGTTTTTACGCGTGCCCGGGAGCACGCCCTATCAACAAGCCTCCTGCACCCAAGAAACTTTGTCGCGAGGTTGCAGCGCTCCAGTCCTCGCCACCTCCACAGCCTATTGCGTCTTCCAGCAGGTCTCGGGTCACACCTTCCCCTAGCAAGACGCAGCCTGTGGCATCGTCTTCCAAGGTCGTTCTTTCCAAGATGCCGGTTCCTTACGTGGCCGTTCCTTCGAGTGATCTCAAGGTATGTCATGGCTTTTCTTATATCTCTTTTAAATAGCTGAACCCATTTGCCTTTTCAGCGCAAACGTGAGCCTGCTATCTCTGCGTACCAACCACAGCCGCTGCCTCCGTCCATTCCGACGCCTGCCGCAGCACCTGTCCAGGAGACACCCCATACCCTGCACGTGGATATGTTGCACGATGTAGAGACTGTATGTTTATTGCAATGTGCCCAGCTGTTACTGACAGCCACATTGCAATGTTGCCAGTAATTTACTGGCCACAAAAGTGTGGACCATAATGCAATGTGGCTGAACTGGCACAAATTTAAATGCATTTTAAATGCAAAATAATGCAAAATGCGGGATTTGAACCCAAGACTACCTGATTACCTAATAAATCAATAGCAGGATCTTAACCACTGCACTACAATGCTGTTATATAAAATATGTTTCCCAGCTAGGGTAAGGGCAAGCCTTACCCTACCTGGGACTGCTTATACCCACACCTAGGACAGGCAAGCTGTCCTAGGTCTTCGAAATTTGTTTGCACTGCTTATTATGTGTTGTATTGTATTTACTAACCCCAACCTAACCCTAACAACCCTAACACCCCTAACCATCTAACCAACCCAAACCTAACCAAAGACAGAAATAATATCCCCTGGGACCCAAACACTAACCAACCTTAACCCCAACCTCTAACCCAAGCCTCTAACCCAAACCTGACTAACCTTTGGGCCCCTATGCGGGGCCAGATAGGTAAATATCATGCTAATACAAGAAAATGGTGTTACATCTCCTATTCCTATTCCAGATCAAGTTTCTATAGCCTTCTTAGCTCAGTGGTTGTGGTATTGCTTTCTGCAAAAATACTATCAACTAAGAGTTTTTGAGTTCGAATCCTGATGCTGCCATCTTTATTTAATTTAATTTGCCATTTCAGCTACATTGCATTATTGTCCACGCCTTTGTGGCCAGTAAATTACTGTGAACATTGCAATGCAACTGTCAGTAATGGCTGGGCACATTGCAATGTGGCTGCTTCTCTTGGTGTTGCACGAGATGTTGGCTAATCCTCCTGGTGGTACATTCTTTTTCTTGCTCTTCTATTCTACCCGAGAACTTATCCAAGTTATCAAATAGACTGGGTGAGAGGGAACGTGCAGCCCTTCCTGCCATGCAGCTGGTCCCATCCAGCTTCGTGCAGGATGGACTCGTCCCTGCTCTCTATTCGCAGGTGCCTTTCAAGTGTCACACATGTATCAACTCAAAAAAATGCTGCCACTTCCGTGGTATGAATTCATCTTGCGAAGAATGCCACACCAGCAAGCACAATTGTTCGATCGTCGCGAACCCCACGTGTTTCCTTCAGAATATCAAAGAGCTTCGCCCAATGATGAATCTGGGTCCTGAGGGTGCGTAACGTTTCCTCAACTCTTTGTCTTGCTAACTTCTCTCTTGGCTTAGTTTTGTCCCGGGCCCTGCTGTGCGCCATCGAACTCCGCCGTGACTGCGACTTCGTCTACGCCCAGCTCGCTCATTTGACTAACCGTCTCGAGTTGGCGCTGGACGAGGTCATCCTCCGGTTCTCCAATATAAATGACATCCTCCCGCAGGACTATGTCCGCTTTATCTTTGAAAACCCCGGCGATGTCCAGCTCCTTGAAGGCCTTTCCGAGCGAATTCGCGCGACGTGCCCACACCCGGTGCTGGAATTGCAGCACCTCGAGAACAATCCGACGTCTGACATTCGTGCGAGGCGTACCCCTGGCGACTCCACTACCACCAACGAGTACTACCTCCCCGAGGAACCTCCGCTCATGACCAACGCTCCTTCGTATACGGATATACCCACCATCTCGGGGCACTGTTCATCGATATTTGCCAGACAACCCTACGTCGAGCCCTCCATGGCTGAAGACCGACCTGGCGAGCTGCATCCCCCTCTCGCGCCCGTGCCTGCTGTCTCATCGCAGCTGCACGCGTCACCGGAGACTTATGCAGTCAACCCGTTGTCTTTAGTGCCGTCAAATGCTCCATCTACCGCGCCAACCAACGCCTCCGCAGCTGGCTCAGTCCCTGCTACCACCTCTGCGGCGTATCATTCGATATCGTCGACTCGCCCGTTTGGCACATCCGGGAATTTGCTTCATTATCCGTCCGAGTTCAGTCCAGGGCTCCCCTGCAGTAACCATCTGCTGCATCAAGCGGTGTCTGCGGCCGACCCTCCCTCTTCTTCGGGACAAGGCGGAAACTCGGGGCCATCTGGTAGTGGGGCAGCGTAGCTTTTCTTTTCTTTTGATCAACGTAACTCGAGCCTCTTACGGACTCTAAATAGCTAAATCAATCGCGACTTGTTTTCTTGACTTGACAGAATACTTTTTCTAGTTACACAAAAGCTGATTTCATATAATTCTTAACTAGAATAGTAGTTCTGTAATGATTTCTTGACCAATCGAATCTCCGCTGCTTGATTTCTTGTTTGAAAAACCAAGTCCTTCAACTAAGATATCCAAACGGGATGACCATCAATCATCAACAGATTGATTGATTTATAAGTCCATATTCGATTTCAAGTGAAATAGCTTAAGTTCGTAACGTCCTCTGTCCTTCAGACCCCGCGCTTTTGAAGGCTGCTCACGCAAGTCCTTAGTATGGCTATTACAATCCCCAGATTTTACTTGCTTTACTTATGAAATTTGAATTTCTTCAGGTTTCACGTGTCTTTATTTTTATTTTTATATTTTTTTTGGTGGTACGATGTATAGCCGTCCGCAACTAACAATGGGTTAGCCCAGCGACACGTAAAGGTTGTTTAGAAAATTAGGGGGGTTTGTCACACCTCCCAGAGAAATGCGCGTGCGCACGCCGTCTTCCGGCAGTGTGGGGCTACCGAGTTACCCTATGCCGCGAGACGGCCGGGTCAATTGTGTTACTCGACTACCCACTAAAACTCTGGGGTCCCTTAACCAGTTATCGGGCATCGCACCCTCGTTGTCCAGTATTCCAGACCATGTCTCCAAGACTTTCTTCGGTGCTAACGTTGGTTTCTTCCCTTTGGACGGGCATATTGCTAGCGTAGTATCCACCTTTAGTCGGTAGTTAATGTGGTAGTGCCATTTATTGACTATCTCCTGCTCTGTAGCCGGTTCCCCGTCCTGGTTAATGACGTGTTCATTTCGGATCTTCCAAATTAGATAAGCAGCTTCAGACATCAGAATGCGGTACAGTCTCTCCGCTCCATTGTCTCTCTTCCCGTCGATTGTTACCGCAGCCAATCCATGTGCACCGCGGTTACTATCGACGCGCTGCGGTCCCACCACGGTCTATCTTTTTTCCTATCCTTTGTACATGTGTGACTTCAAACCACCACGGTCTCCTTGATTCAAGGACGCATCATGCTTCGCGGTCAAAGAGTTGCAGATCTTTCACCCAAATGTGGTTAAGTCCATCAACAGCTGACTTCACGTAACTTCGGTGTAGTCCGATCATCAATATCAACCCTCTTCAGGTTACTGCGTTGAGTGATAAATCCGAAAATTTCACACATGTCCACAATGGACTTCGATCTAGGCTTGATGTCTCACGACCATCCACATGTCTGCGAAATCCTTTCCTGGCCTCTGTGCCCTCTCCCCCCCACTAAAAATGAATAACCATCCCTGGTTACGATTCTTGGTGTGTCAGAAGATTTACGGTACCATGCATATCTTTTTCGCTCGCATGTGCTCACAAATTCCTAGAACTTAGACGCATTGCTGCCTTCTATCATCCTAGAAACCTATAAAAGCCCTATAGTTCCTTGGTTTTAACTTTGTCTCTCAATTCTACGACCCATAGCTTCATGGCACCTTCACCATCTGAGCATGCTACTTCCACGGTCGACCAGCCGTACGAGGCTTTTGACGATTCCTCCATCACCCTCCAGAAGATGGTCGAGGCCAAGCTCAGCCCTGGCTCTGTCAATCGCCAAACCCATTCCGCACTTGATCGTAGTGTGAGTCCGCCGGGGTACCACCGCAGTACTTGTCTAATTATTTTCCTAGATGGGAATTGTCCCCTTCATGAGCAGCTTGGTGGAAACAACTTGCCATGCTTCGAAAGAATGGCTCTATTGGCTCTGCGACCACTGCAAAGAGGGGATCAAGGCCAAAACCTTCTCTGCTCCCGTTCACTCTATGTCCCAGCTCTACAAAATGCTAGAGACTTACGAGGCTCATTGTGAGTCACTCAAGGGTAAGAAACCGCCGCCTGCTGTCGGCACTAAAGCCGGCAAGAAGGTGCGTTTCTTTCATCTCATCTTTTGCGTTCACATCTTTTACTTCGCTATTTCTTAGGTTATTAAAACCCCTGCGACAGTCGAGACGGAACCTGAGTCCGGCGATGACAAGAGTGTGTCGGACGAAGTCTCTGCAACTGTTCCTGCTAACGAGGTACTCTTTTCCTTATAGGACTTCACTGGATCATGCAAAAACTCATTGATCTTAAGATGGATGTGGACCAGGAAGCATCTTCCACCATTTCGCTTCTGCCTGCAGCCGTTATTATGGGCCCCGCGGAGTCGCGCGCTGGTTCTGGCGCTGTTCCTGCCGGTCTCCACTTTTCCAAGAGCAACACGACCAAGAAGCTGGACAAGGTGTTCAACCTTTCCCATTATTTATCTGCTCGTCGTTGATTCTGTTTACACAGATTATTTGTTGCACTTATTGCGCTGGAATCAATTATCTTGACTCCAATTGTATCTTAAAGAACAAGGTGCGCAAGATTCGCAATCAGGAGATCCGTGACCAAGAGGCTAAGTCCAAAGCTTCCAAGTCCGGTTCTTCCAAGGATGTCGACGTTATCGTTATTGATGAACCTGTCAAGCTCCCTTTCGCTGAAGTTGTGTGCAAGGTTTTTGCAGACTTTTCTATTCGTCATAATTATACTGACGACGTCGGCATTACTCTCAAGAAAACCGCCGCAGAGGAGAAAGCTGAAGCCACCAAGCGCAAGAAGAAGGTATGCACTGTTGGTTACGATTTTATTAGAGCTCACATCTCATGTTTCATAGATGGAGCCCAAAGTCATTGTTACTGTGTGTAATCCCTATTCGCTTCCTGACCTGCTTTTAACCTGCTTAATCCTAGAACGCCGATCCTTCACCCTCGGTTGTCATTGACCTGCCGCACAAGCGTCGTCGTCATCGCAGCGCTCATGTATATGACGCTGATCAAGAGTATGAAGTCCCATGTGCGCTTTTCTTGATGAACCCAACACTTGACTTTTCTAATTGGAGTCCGTAGCCAACCCAACCTCCGACGTGTCTTCAGGTACAATTAAGCGTGCTTGCAATCTCATAGAGTCTGAGGACTTCTCAGTTACTAGCGAGCGCATGCACCATGATCGCCACAAGGAGCTTAAATGCCAAGCCTTCATCTGTGGCTACCGTATTAAGCATTTCATGTCCTTGCACAAATTCTACATGGAGGAGATCGCCGCCAACAAAGCTGAGTTGGACGATTTTCACGATGAAATGGATGCGGAATAGGACCGCGGTCTAATCTCGGTACATTTTTACCCAACCGCAGTGTGACATATTTGTCTGATGTTTCTGTTTCCAGATCCACCGATCCCTACATCACACACTCATTTCATATTTGTATCTCGACCGAAGCTACTTTCCTATCCGTGACCTTCAACAGGTTACTCTCATACACTCAACTGTATGCTCACGGACTTTATTCCTCTTCACGTCCTTTCAGGACCGCTCCGAGTTTCCCTCGATATCAATGTTTTAGTAGTACTTGACATATCAATTGGTTGCCAAGTCTGATCGGTTTCAGTTGTTTCTAAGTCACTGCGGCGTATAAAACACCCAAATTTTCTCGGTACTAAATCATTCTTTGTCTTTGCTTCCCAAATGCCTTTCCCTAGAGATGAACTCGAACGTTTCACTCTCTATATGCTTCAAGATGCAAAGGTACTTGTCTTGCTCACCATCCTACGTCTTAGTCTAATCAACCAATGTAGGCGGCGAATCGCTGTGATAATTGCATTTGTGACACCCTTTCCTGCCTCATCTATTCGTGGGGCTGCGGCTGTCACTGGTGCGAGTGGCGCCTTTTGAGGAACTGCTTTAGCTGCCAGCTTTCGAGGTTCACTGACTACGTGCAGCAGCGCCGCGTCGACATTATCACAGGTCACTTTACTTTACTTTTTATTGGAACACCTTGCTAATTTGTTTTAACAGAGTTCCCTTTCGGTCACGACGTTTATACCCTGGACGAATTGCTGCCCCGCATCCCTGCGGTGTTTAACCAGCTTCGCCGCAAGTATTATGTTCGCACGTCCGAGGAGTACCGTATGAAGTTGGACACTATCAGCGACCCCACAGTGCTTCGCGAGATGCTTGACGAGTGGACTTGGCTTAAGTATAGTGACGAAGCCCTTGGACTTATTGCTATGCACATGATCGACCTAGCAAACGCCACTGGCGTCCCAATTGTCACTGATATTAACATCCCTGTCGTGTACGTTTTCTCTGTTCTACTCTTCCAAGCATTCTTCTGACTTTTTGACGCGGTATTCCTTTTCGCACTGTAATGAAGTTATTGTTTCACCAGGCCCGCGGCGTCACCGCGGCTGGATTTCCAATAGCCACACCATTTCTCAATCGACGTTGTCCCCTTTACCGTAGCAATTTTAAATGGTTTCGGACAGCATGATCGATTTCATTGGTTTCTAAGCCACCGCGGTCTGACCGCGGCCCTATAAGTCCCACTTTTCTACTGTTCATGTCTTTTGTGTCCTCCCCATTCGTCCACCACACCGAGCTTTAGCCATCATGGCATCCCCATGCGAGGAGTTGGTCGAATATTGCTTGTATCTGCTCGAGGATTCCATTGTATGTCAATCACTTATACCACGGAGTCACCGCGGTGAAAGGGTTGCTCGGTATCTACGACAGGTATACTAGTAAGCTCGAACCCAACAGACAGAATGCAGTAATACACTTATTCCGTAGAATAATGTATTAGACCACAACTATCAACTGAATATGTCTCCTTTCCTCCTTGTTGAACGTCTAGATGATGTCCGACGAGTTACAAGTCTTTAGGACACTTTTAGAAATGTCCAAGGAACACTGTTTAAGTTTTCCTGTTGCTGGTAGCTTTGTGGATTACTCTAAACCGAGCTTTTCCCCAAAGTGCGCAAACTAGCAGAATTAAGATTCTTGGGTAAGAATGCTCTTTTCTACAAGTGGTTTTTAGATACAAGCTTCTCAGCTTTGCACACAGAACAACACTGGTTCTGGTAGCCAATAATCCAACAATCCCAATGACTCTGACAAGACCAATAACTCTGACAAGACCAATATTCCGACGATCCCAAACTCAAATCCAACAGTGGACGTTAACACAGGAGGCATCCGCCACCGCTTATGGATCCATAAGCGGCAAGCGCTTATGTACCGCTTATGTGCCGCTTATGTGCCGCTTATGACTTTGATTTGCTTTGTAATTCCAATTGATCTTGCCTGTGTTCGAATCTGGGTGGGTGCATTCTTTTCAAATTCAGAGATTTTTCCCGGACCAGTCTAGAAAGTGTCAAAATATACCGTGCCTCAAATTTGATAGCCCATTGGACATTCTTGAAATGTGAAAGCCCTGTCAAGAATTTGACAGGCAGACAGGTATGTACATACCTGTACCTGTAGAGAGTGAAAATCAACTTCAGGCAAAAACTCAAACCAGGCTAAGGCAAAATGATCATTCTCAGTGATAATTTTATCTGGATCCATATGCTCAGGTCTGATCAGATCTGGTCCCTGTTCTGATCTATTGGCTGAAGATAGAAGATGCCAGTAATTTGAGTGTTTTGTCATTTATTAAGTACACTGAAAGGTCAGTCTTTTGAGCATTCATAGTTCGAAACCAAGGAGTATATAGTGATGGTAAGTCTGACCAGCAAGGTCAGACCTTGACTACTTTGTGGTGGGTAAGGAGCAAAACCCCAAGCAATATTTTGTGGGGGCAAGACAATATACATCCACTCTAATTTGAGCGGCCCTCTGGTTGTTCCAGTTCTCTAGACAGCTGGACTGACACCCTATGAATGCTTAAAAGACTGACCTTTCAGTGTACTTAATAAATGACAAAACACTCAAATTACTGGCATCTTCTATCTTCAGCCAATAGATCAGAACAGGGACCAGATCTGATCAGACCTGAGCATATGGATCCAGATAAAATTATCACTGAGAATGATCATTTTGCCTTAGCCTGGTTTGAGTTTTTGCCTGAAGTTGATTTTCACTCTCTACAGGTACAGGTATGTACATACCTGTCTGCCTGTCAAATTCTTGACAGGGCTTTCACATTTCAAGAATGTCCAATGGGCTATCAAATTTGAGGCACGGTGTATTTTGACACTTTCTAGACTGGTCCGGGAAAAATCTCTGAATTTGAAAAGAATGCACCCACCCAGATTCGAACACAGGCAAGATCAATTGGAATTACAAAGCAAATCAAAGTCATAAGCGGCACATAAGCGGCACATAAGCGGTACATAAGCGCTTGCCGCTTATGGATCCATAAGCGGTGGCGGATGCCTCCTGTGTAATCCAAAGGCAACAATCAACTCTTTATAAACTTGAAACTTGAAACACAAACTCTAAGAGTATTGGTTTAAGAAGCAAGCCCCGAACTTGGACGACCTGAGACGAGACAGATACCGTTTAGGCACTGGCTCCAGCAGGGACTCCCGATTCAGTGCTGTACCGCTAAAACCCATCCTCCTTATATACTGTACACTAAAACTCTTACACTATGGTGATTACACTACCGGGTATACATGTGTTAGTTCTGGTAGCTTAGTCGGGTATGCACGTGTCCGCGTTATGTATAGGATCTGCTGATCTACCCCTACGTTTCCGATTGTTGCACGCCAACCTTTAATCCACCACATGTTAACTTTGGATTATTGGTTAAAACACGTCTTTGGTGTCCCCCAAACAGGACCTTCAGATTCAGAGAGCGTAGGACTCTAGCTTTTGATAGAGCCTTCAACCATCCTAATCCGCCAAGTGGTTGCCGAGTTATATCACACACTCTACCGATCTTAATTAGGAACCCCGTTTTGGGTTGGTAACATTGATCGGTTTAGTAAGTGACCGGATTAACCATTGCCGGTAATCAGTCCCGAGCCGAACTCATCACATGACCCGTCACACCGCGTCAACTATGCAAAGTCACCACAACAATTGGTTAAACCCATGGTTTAACATAGCCGTCTTTTTGGTACGAGCCCTCAGAGTGGATGTTATTCTAATTCCCTGCCTTGTAGGCCCCACTGTAGTCTAAATCCCAAAGATCGACTAGTGTATAATACATCCGTTGGTTTAAGGAGCTAAACCAGTATTCGTGTTTCTGGTCAGTCATCCTTTCGGACGGACTCGCTATGGTCCTTCGTGGGTTAAGCCTATGGATAACCATTCGGGACTCATGTTACCCCTTAGATGTGCGTAGAACATAGTAAAATCGCAAAATTGCGCCTATTTCACTAGTGTTCCATTTTCCGGCTTATCAGCAGCACTGAAACCGTCATTCCCCAGTCTATAACACCGTGCCCTTATTGTCTTAGAGACAATTTGCCTTGCACAATGTATTCCTGGCTTCATTGCTGTCACTATTGCGAACGTCGCCCGATTTCGGATTGCCCCATGAACGATGTTGCTTCCTGGCTCAGTTTTGTCGAGCGGAACTGGCGCAGTATCATTTTAGGTGCGTTCTTTAACCACAGCTCGTCTTCCCGGCTGATTTACTACCCAGGTTTCCCGTTCGGTCGCGACAAGTTCACCTTGGATGAACTTTTTCTGCACTCTGAGGCCATGGGTCAATATCTCACGCATCAGCATTTCAACTGTGCTCGTCGCCAGATCAAGGAAAAGATCATGGCTCAGACCGATGCTGAGGCTGTATGCTGTTTATCTGTCCAGTTCGCACAGCTGAATTACGATGAGCGAGTCCTGGCCTATTGCCGCGAGCGTATTGAGCAGTTGTCTCCCAACGGAGAGGGCCTTGCAACCGAATCTTATATGTTCGTCTTTCATTTCTTTTTGACACTACCGCGGTTCTGACCTATGATCCTAGTTTCACTGGATCCGTTGTCATGTAGACACCGCGGCGTTGTTCTGAACTCGTTTGGACAACCACAGGCCTGTATCTTCGGCCTCGGAGTCTAATCCAAATGGTTCTTCTTCCTCTTCCACCTCTGATTCTGAAGTCTCAGGTTCCTCGAAGTCTTCTGGTGTTACCCGCAGTCGTATTTTGTCGAAATGCAGATCTTTGCCTTTGTACTTCTTAGCTTTACTTGAATCAGACGTTGGGTCATCTTGGTTAACAAGTTCTTGCAAGGTTTTCTCGGAAATATCAATGAACTTTTGAATATTCGCCGGCAGTTGTATACTGTAACGCGCTTAATACGGAATGACCCTAAAGGCTGCAATCCTATCATGAAACATCGCTCCATTCATTTCTGCGACTAAATATGCACCCCCTTTGGTTCTTCTGATAACAACCATAGGTCCCATGTATCGAAGTTGCATTTTAGAGTTCAATGATTTCTCCACCTCAGTGTTACAGACTAAAACTAATCTTCCTGGTTTGAAGTCATAGTTTTTAATTGACGCCTTATGATATCGCTCGTATTTCTTAACAGAAACTCGTTTGGCATGATCAACACATTTCCGCATTGCCTCTACATGTTGTACATGTTTTGCCAAACTCTGTGCTCAGAGACCAATTAATTCTGAGTCAGTCAATACCCTTCCAGGATATTCAACCAGCCATGTGGCTTCTTCGATATCTAATGGTAGAACTGGATGCGCTCCAGTAACCATGAAATACGGTGAACATCCCGTTCCTTTTCGTACAGTTATTCTATCTGCCCAAAGCACGATCATGAAAAACCAGAACCATTTGGCTGGATTCCCACCAGTGGTTTTGTACAGCGACTGTCTCAAGGAGAAGTGTCCGTTTTCTATCTTTCCATTGGCTTGTGAGTTATACGGCGAGATGAATATATGAGGAATCCCATATTTCTCCTTCAGCCATTTAACTGCTTGTTTAAACTGCTTGGCATTGTCTGTTACAAACATCTGCGGGCATCCCCACCGACATATGACGTCCTCCAAGAGAAACATTCCTAATGCTGGTGCTGTGTCCCTGGTTAAAGGCCGCCCCTCTACGTAACTGGTTAGAGAGTCTTGTGCGTCTACAACAAGTGCACATTTATTGGAAACTTGTCCCATGACCATTACATCGACATGTATCACCTGAAACAGACTAGGTGTATGGGTAACTACTGGTGGTATTTTCAACATGACATGCTGCCGTTCTTGACATAAATGGCATGTGGTTACATACCAAGACACATCTGCTTCAATACCTGGCCACCAGAATCTCAGTGCTATCAGCTCTCTCGTTGCGAAAATGCCGCAGTGTCCAAGACTGTCATGTGCAGCCTTCATCATGTACATCCGATGCTCTTTGGCCAGCGGCAAAAACGGTTCCGCCATCATGTGCTTAGTAAGCTTCGCTTAACGGAATTGACGGCAAATCTGTCTCCCCTGATACTCCCGCCACATTCTACCCTTCTGCGGCCTGCATCCACCCTCAATTCATGTATTAAACTACTCCCAATGTATTCTATTTTTCATACCAATCATCTTCGCTGTCGTAACCGCCGTCATCCACGTCCATGGCACTCAGAATTACTTCAAGAGCGGGCGGGACTCCATCGACCATGGTATCGGGGCCCGGGGCGACGGATTCCAGAATCCCCGCACGCTTGGAGATGGCTTCCCTGAGGTATTGGTACCTCTTCTCACGAGTTCCGCGCCCGTTTGGTCCAGACTTCGCCTTTGGTATCCCCGATGCAGAAGTTGCTTCAGAATTCGGCAGCTCTTTGACCGGATTTGCTATGTGCCAGTCCAGCTGCAGGTCCAGGGCAGTAATTGAAAGGTATCCGTCGCCTCTGGCAGTGATCTGGAAGGCTGTGTCAAGCGCCTGCACCGACGTAATAGCTGTGGTATTGGCCAACACCTCTTGTGCTTTCGTGACCCGATTTTGCCGTGTTACGTCTCGCTCCATGTTCTTGTCGACAACCTCTTTCATGTGAACGATCTGGGTGTGTTTAATTTGAGCATTCATGCCATACGCGTCGGCCTTTCGGACCTGAGCGCGAATTGCTTGCCGAGTTGTGGCGTCCAACGTGGTGACATACTCGGAGGTCTTGTTGGCCTTATACATCCGGAGCGCACTGTGATACGCAAGCGACATGTTTGGTGCCGGCTTTGCTCCCTGCCGATAGATCCCCAGTTCGCTTTCATTGCCGTCATTGGTGACTTCAAGCCACGCCCGCTCAATATTTTCTGCTGAGAGCTTGGAAATAGGACCGTCCTCGCTCCACTCTGTGTCGAAGTGGATCCAGGTTGCGAGCGCACCTTTGCAGTATGTAACGATGAGTTTATCGACATGCTCAAGCTTCCATTCGGCGATCTTTGCTAACGCTGCGTAGACAATTTCGGGTTTTTGCCAGCGCTGCCCGCTGAGAGTCGAGGTTTTAAAAGTCATATCCACCCCCATAATGAGTTGCGGGCAAGCGATAATTTTCTTCAGGTGCGCTTTAACCTTTTCGTGAAGTGGTCCGAGATTGAGAAGATTGTCTTCAGCGCGCAGTGGGCCGCGGACCTCGAGCATATACGGGACATCGATATTTTGGTTCAGGAGGGCAATGACAACGAACTCGTGCCGAGTGGACCAACAAAGGAGGCCCCGCTGGACGTTGAGTTCCATATGATTCAAAGTGCGAGTGGCCTTGTTTTCCCGAACGTAAATGAGAAATTGCAGGAGCAGCTCCATGTGGAGAACGATGATTTCGCAAGCGGCAGCGTGCGACTGAAAGCGGGTGTTGCTGGTGTCCGGAAAACAAATGTTTAACCCAGTTTCGTGATCCCAGAAGTAACGGAGGGTGTCTTGCTGACCCCGCTTACGATCCTTGTGACGAAATATTGCACCCGCAAGACTGGCCACTTTAATGGCACCACCACAGGTACGATCCTCTGCTCGCACAGCAGCGGCACTGCCCTCGGCCAGTGATACAGTGGCGGCGTTATCTCGGTTGTACATCTTGAGTGGTCCAGGAAGGCCATTATCTGCCCACCATTGCTGCATCGACAAAACTGCGCCCTTGAAGACGTTCAAGTTCTTGTGCATGCAACACCCGCCCCAAATAAACAGATCAACATCTTGCTTTTCCTCGTCTGAGAGCTTGTCGAAGTCCTCCTGGCCGATGGCCCGGACAAATTCCGTGAATGCCTCATCGTGAAGAGCACGGCGTTCTTCGTCACTGGCCTGTTTCCATGCCGAAATCCCGCCCGCAGCAGACACAGCATCCTGTGAGACCCGGAAAAGGATCTCTGCCCACTCAGCCGGGGTCATCCGTGATTGTCCTCTCTCCTCTCCGTTCGCGCTCCAATCTAATTTTCATCGCAGCCACAAGCCGGAATAACTTCTTCTGGTCCTCGGCATGATTGGAATGCCAACCGGTAACTTTGACCCAAAAGTCGCGGGCGTCATCAGGCATCATGGAACGAGCAGAGGTCTTGTAAATCAAGTAGGCTGCTTCAATAGTTTCCTCCCAGCCCTCCAGCTGAGATTCACTCGTGTGATTTATGGCCATCCCAATCCCGAGGAAGAAGGTTTGCTTCTCGTTGTTCTGATCAATGACAGTGGCTCGACGCGACTCAAGATTGATGTTCTTGTGAGTCGTTCCATCGCTACTGAGTGTAACACCTGTTCAAGAAATTAATTCAGTTCTAGACCCACGAGGACCGTTAATAATGACCTGCGCACCTTTAGACGTTCCAACAGCTTCAACAAACTGCACCTGTGATGCAAGACCACCTTCTTTTACGATTCGTCGCACAGTACGGTCCGAGGCGTCGCCGGTGACACCAATTCCGAGCCTCTCCGCAATTCGCTTCAATACGCCGATGACTTTATTCGGGCGTACCCCATCCAGAGCAACAAGATCATTAATCATGTCTCGCGTCGTGTCCGGAACGACTCCTTTCTCCTTCAGGGTGAAGGAGAATAGCTGCGCAAGCTCCTTCTGCGCTTTGGCGGCCGCTTTAGTTGTAGCAGTATCAATACGGCCAGGGATCCGGTGAATCTTTTCAGCCATCATATGTATCTTTTTCTGTCCCTCACTCCGAGCAGTCTTCTGGGATGCGACGGAAGCGCGAAGACCGGATGATTCAGCATGGAGATCTGTAATTTCCGCGGTCAGATTGTCGACCTCGGCATGCAGATGTCCGTTTTCCGCCAGAGTCTCCGCTAGGTACGTAGACTGATCTGCGTAGGCTGCGTGCGATCGTTTGAGCTTCTTCCTCTCGTTGTATAGCACTTCCTGATAGCCTGCGGCACGCTCCTTCGCTGCTTGTATGTCATTGGCCTCTATTCTCCTTGTTCTCGGCATCTGACTGCGTGGGGAGCGAAGATGTCGAAGAACGCGCTGCCTGTAGTTGCTTCTTTTGGGCCTCGGAGCGCGTCCTTTTCCGAGATTTAAAGCGGAGAGACTTTGATTCACGCCCCATATGCCTTTCCGAGCTGGTAATGTGTCGACAAGGCGGAGAAGGGGTGCGGGAGGGTCGGGAGGCAAGCGCGACGCGTTGTTTGGTCGTGTTCCCTAAGGCCCCATCACAGTGATGCAGATGCACCTTCCCCACGCTGCCAGGCATCCCATTGTGGCCCAGAATTGGGCCAAATCAATGATTTAATTGATTTCCCATGTAATGTTCAGGAAAAAACCTCAAATTTCCCGCCATAACCATCTCAATCAGCTGGTGCCTTCCTCATGCAGGGGCAGTGAAAAGAATTTATCCTGAACATTACATGTAAAATGATTTTACAAGCATTTTAGTGCATTCAAACTATGCCATAGCATAGCTGGTTGATTTTATAAACGGTGCATCCATCGAAACTGACATTTTGGCGGGAGTTCCCAATTGGGACCTGCACAGTGATGGGAACAAAATCCCGTTGCATTGCCGCTGGCCATGCTCTTTGTCAACTACTAGCTGATGCGCAGTACCAATCGCCTTACGATACATCCTCCCCCCTTTCAAAAAGAAATGTGAGGTGAATCTCATAAATGCGCGGTATTCCTGATCATCATTCATACCCTCTGGTCTAATCATTGGATTAGTTAACCATCGTTTAACGAGCATTAACTTATTATCTTGTCTTTTCATGCCCGCGGTCCTGTGATCCTCTTTATAGGGTTCACGTTTTTCCGCGTTCCACTTTAATTCCAAGTCAGGAATCAAAGGTTCTGTCATTTGTACGTACTGAGGTACTTCCAGACCTTCCTTAGCATAAGCCTCCTTGCGTTTCTTATATACACCAGCTTCCAAAGTTGCCATGAGGAAAACCTCCTCAGCAAAATCTTCTAAGCCCGCGGCTTCAGATCCCATTTGCAGATATCTGCCTCTTGTATCAATCAAGTGCTTGAATTCCTCGAATTCCAAAGGTTGATGACCTGTTTTATCAGAGTCTTCATGATCCAATGGTGGTGGACAAGCTTCGACCGTTTCGAATGGTGGCTTGACATGGACTATTGTTGAAACACCCGCGTACACCGAGATGCTCGCCTGCGTATGTCTCGTTCCTTGTCCTACACCCATATCGTATTTCGGACTACTCATGACTCATATCAAGGGTCTCTTTGAACCTTTGAACGTCCGCGCCGACGGAACTGTGGTTTTCGCGGCGCCGGCTGGACACGCTAAAATTCCCTTGCAGGCCCTCAACGACCTTGGATGGTGGGCTCGCTATACTTTCGACCATCGCACCGAAACCTCTGGGTAATATCTTGTCATCGGCTCCCACGTCGTCACTTGGGATGAAATCGCCAAGGTACTGGCGTAAATTTCAATTTCCAATTCGACACGTCCGCTCATGTGAGTAAAACAGACATTCACCAAGGTCACCGGGAACCCGCGGTCTACAAGGCACAAAGCGTCGAGGAATGGTGGACCAATTTCGACGATGGCGTGAACAGATTCATTGGCAACAGTTCTATGACGGTCAAGCAGTACTTCTCCGGATTTTGGAACATCTTCCGCGACGAGCTGGTGCCGAGGGACATGGCTTGGATTCGCAGTGTGCACCCTGGCACAAGAACTCTGGAAGATTGGATGCGGGAGAATAATTACACCGGGGGTGGCGGAACAGCTCTAAAGATTCGCGAGGACAATGAGGACTGGGGAATTAATCCGGAGGTGACTCGGAAACTTTGAATTGAGCTCACGTAAAACGGTGCTCGGGAAGGAAGGCGCATTGTCTGAACTCTGTAACCAACCAAATTTACCTTAGATTTATGTCATTTCATTTGGTGCGCGAACTCCGGACAGCAGTTGCCAGACAAAACGACAATCGCAATAGCACAAAAAAAACAAATGCAACCCCAAATATTGGTCATGGCCTTCGAGGTACTAGTAGTCGAACCCCGCGTACAACCAACGAGCCTTCGCCAATGCGGCAACCGACAGACCCTTTCTCTCTTCTTTCGGTATTTCCAGGTAGGAGATGTCTCTGCGACGTAAAAGACGGCACAGAAACTCATGTGCCTCTGGGGAGTTCAAAGCCAGTGTCCTAATAAATTCTCCAGCTTGACGGTGCTTGTCAATGTGCACGAGAAAAATAGCGGTTGCGGCCGTTATGGGTCTTGGGGAGTCGAACCCCCACTGGCCCACTATATCCCTGTATGGTTCTCCTGAGAGGTACAAAACATCCCATAGAGCTTTTTCCCTCTCCCACTTGGACCTGTTGGAAGACACTCCAATCAAGGTCTTGTCTTCCTTGCATTTGACCACCGCACAGACGACTTCAAGCTGTCTGTAATCGGTCACGAGAAGAACGTCAAGAATCTCGCAACTCTGGCTTTTGCTGCAGCCGGAGAGGACAAAAGATTGAATAGTTGGGAAGGAAAAACAAATGCAGCCCCAAATATTGGTCTTTGCGAAGTCGAACCCGGTGGCGCACGTAGTCGGTTAAATAACCGTATGTCCCAACATGAGCGAAGTGTCATAGCAGTGCTATTTTCAGAGACAGGCCTGGAACCTATATCGTATAGACGAGCCTTGTTACTACTGAGCAACCTCAAATACCTAGCCAACCTTGGAGAGGAACGACTGGTCAAAAATGGACTTCTCGACTCCCTAAACCTAGCGCGTCAACACAAAATGTCTTGGGTCAATGATGTTGTAATAGTTCTATCTGGGCTTCCTATCCCGGTGTACTGGAAAGTCCATGATCATGCCACAATAGAAGACAGAACTATAGACAGTCTAATTGGAGATGTGAAACACTTACAGCCGATGTCAGTACCGAGGGCGCGGATCGAAAATTTCTGTTTTGGGATGTTTCCAAAGAATTCCCTATATCTCTGTCAGTTCTTCACCGATTCACATAAAAACTAAATAGATCTACTCAGCTAATTCATGCACAATTAGTGATAGAGAGGAACTTGCGAAAATATTACATATTAGGTAATTTCTGTTTTGGGGCTCTTTTGCACTGAATACCGTCTAGCATGGTGAGAACATTTCCCAGTGACCTAGAATTTTGGGAGGGACAATGTGTATATGTTATGAAACGGGTTATAGAGCCAGAACTATATGAAATGTCCAGATGAATGTGATCTTGGTAATATCTGAAAGCCAAAAACTGCCAAATGTTTTCACTGGAGCTAAAAGGACTGTAACTAAGTTATCCTCGCTTCTGGCTCTATCACATATTTTGTCAGGTATTCATGTTGGCTCTCCCAAAATTCTAGGTCACTGGGACATGTTCTGGCCATACTAGACGGTATTCAGTGCAAAAACAGCCCAAAACAGAAATTACCTAATAAGTAATATTTTTGCAAGTTCCTCTCTATCACTAATTGTGCATGAATTAGCTGGGTAGATCTATTTAGTTTTTATGTGAATCGGTGAAGAACTGACAGAGATATAGGGAATTCTTTGGAAACATCCCAAAACAGAAATTTTCGATCCGCGCCCTCGGTACTGACATCAGCTGTAATGGAGGCTACCATATATGCTGAACTCAATGCCTACTCACGCACATGGGAGTTGTTGACAGACAGAGTGGTCCTCATCGATGGCAAATGGGTTCACAAAGTTATGGCTTTCCGGTTATATCTGCGTGTCAGAAATCCAAAGCATCGCATAGCGCTCACACAGGCTGTCCTGTCGGGCCATGCACTTGCTATGGAACGGATGCGGTGGGCAGAGCGTTATAAGGACCAGGTTCCGAAGAAATGGTGTTTGTGCAGATTCTGCAAAGACCATCTCGAGGATATTGTTCACGCATTTTTTGTCTGCAAGCATCCGCCCCTGCAACAGATCAGATCAGTGTTCTTCCAAAAGTTTTTTGCAACGTACCCAGAGCTTCAAGGACTTTATGATGACCCTGGATTATTCCTCAAAGATATACTGGTAAAAGATAAAACCATTGTGCTACTAGGAAAATTGGCCTATGATATATTGGAGGTCTTCTATAGCGAACCCATGCTAGAGACGCATCCGAGCTCGTCGTGGATAATATATCTCGCGTGGATTGTCGTCAAATGGAAGAGCCTTTACTAGTGCGCTCACTGAAGACGGATGCGGATGTATCAGATAAGCGCCCGCGTATATTTTGGTCAAAATTTCCATCCCTGCGCCTCCTCTACTCCTCGAATTCGTTTCTACCCATGTCGTTGAGGTTCACTGGGGGGACAGTGAAGGAACTGCGTCTTATCACCATGGCACACGATCACCAAATTTAGTGGGCCGAGATGCGCGAGACGTTGTTGGCGTTTCCTAACTTGACATTGCTTAAGCCATGCGATGCAGCATGTACTTCTTTTCCGGAACATGGAAAGAACGTCAACCCCGTCGTATTCCATCTGATCTGACACCTCGAAATAATGGTCTCCTCCGACTACACTTTGCCGGTGCTAAATGCAATCGTAGTGCCAAATATGCGATCGTTACGTCTCACGTTACTCGGAATAGGCTTAATGCGCCCTTTACTGCGGTCGGTGGAACATGTCCTGGAACATGTTGTATATCTGGACCTATTATTGCGCTACAATATGACCAAAGCAACAATCGTCATGCTCTTAAACCACTTCCCAAATATCACCGCCCTCGACCTATCTTGCTGTCACAGCAACGTTATACAGGCAGTTACCGAAGGTCTCAGAGACCCCCAGATGCATCTTCCCAATCTAGAACGCATCCGCATGGGCCGGTTCGTGGATGACGCGAGGGCCAGAAACATTATATTTGCAGGCAGATTTGCACCTGAATGCGTCCTTGTATCAACTACACCAGAACTTGTTTACCTTACTAGAATATTGGCAAACGAGACCCCGTTGATAGTAGTCGAATAGATTGTTGTATCCTAAAGTTGGTTTTATTTGATGTGCGAAAGAGAAATTATATATATATATATATAAAGGCCGGAGGCCAGACGAGTTTTGCCATGCGCCAGCAATGGCCCGCAAGCCCAAATATCTTCTGCATATCCTGGGCGCCTCGAAGCGCGATACTGGATTTTTTTTCGTTCGATTCAACAGCCACGCATCACACATCCATCATGGACAGATTGGCGCTCATCAAATGGTATGGTTGCAGATTCCGATTTGCTTCCGCTGAAGTTGTGCCGTAAGCTGGAAATCAGGAGTCGCGAATTGGTCGCGAATCTTCAATCGGCCAACCACGAGCACCGAAAATGCCCTCCCATTTGACGTAGGTCTTTGCGAACAACCCACTGGTCATTGTCCTGAGCTGCGAGCCAATTGTCGGTCAGGTTTCTAGACGGCGGTTGGACAGCGGGTTCAAAAGTTGACAGTCGTGAGATCCAACGTTCCAATACCATACTTATATGCTACGCCCGATACAGCTGTCCGCATGGACACCCATAGATGCCGTAGAGGTGCATAGAGGCCATAGCAACGTTGCTGCTTCTATGAATCTATGTAACTGCCTATAGAACCCATAGCAATTGGGATTTTCCTGATGCGACTTAAGATCTCTGATGGGAGTTCGACCAATGACTCACCACTGGTTCATGTCCGCTCCCTGCAGGTACTACAACACCGTCATGTGGTGACACGAGCTCCCTGTCATGTCAGAGGCAACATTGCAATGTTGCCGTTGTAGACATGATTAAAAATACGGGACGGGTTGATGCCCTACGGATGAGGCCCTTATCTAGGCCCCTGGTCACTACCTTGGATGTTGGTCGGATTTCCGGCCCAATTTTTGCCTGTTTTACTCCATGAAATTGTCTTCTCCTGGGCTGTTTTACTCTATATCCGACCAACCCATGGTGCTGAAATGCCAATTTTTTTCGTCCTCGAAGGCGAATTTTCGCTCTCGTGCCGCATTTTTGGGCTTCCTCGCACGTCATAACCCCGACAGCCCCACTGGACTGTTTGCTTCAGCCTGAGGCAGTAAAGAATACTCTCTTGGCCCTCCAGACCCTATACTGTTTCAAAAAACATTATCGTCCGGGGCGCGATTTACTCTGTTTACGATCGACCCCAGCCTGTTTCACTCTATGAATGGCTGGAGGTTGGGGTCATTTTTGTCCTTTGATTTACTCTATGGCCGACCAAGCGCTAAGGTAGTGACCAGGGGCCTGCCCTTATATGCTATGCCCGATACAACCACACCCATACTGTAGTATTTCGTTCAAATCGACACTGGGTGTGACGCGCGACCCAAAAAACCAATTCGACATTTCGACAACAGCCAAAATTTGGCGTGACACCAATGAAATTTTCGACATCGAATCGAAAATTTTGCCTTTTTTGGGTCTTACAGGCAATTTTGAGCCCTGTGTGACGCCCGGGAGGTTCGACAAACGGCCGCGTGATGCGTGACCCTTGCCAAATTTCGATATCGACAGGGGGGTGCGTGACGCGTGACTGTCGATTTGAACGAAATACTACAGTAGACGCCATAGAGGCCATAGTAACGTTGCAGTGGCGTCCATCGATCTATGTAACTAGGCTGCCACAGCAATTGGTATGCAACTTCACACGCAGGTCGTGCCTCTGGTGCACTCGAGGCCCTCTGTTCTTGAAGGTCATCGCACGCACGGAAAGAACATCGCACTACTTCAAGTTCATCCTTCCGCGCACCACAACATGCTCCTCTATTCCAGACCGGGGCACAGGCCCTTGGTCCTGCGGAGCGATACAACACTTCCACAACCTCCGACACGGTGCTTTGGGGCCATCTGGAGCGTCGTGCATCCTCGCAGGAGCTTAATTTCACCCTCTTGGTGTGTCAAATTGGATATGTCTCAGCCAACTGAATCGTGGAGTGCAGGGCGGATGGTATTGCATCGACATGAGTGTTGGAACCCCGTAGGCCGCTCCTTGTCGCAGTTGGAGGTGGGATCAAATTGACGGCCAAAAGTCCGCAGACGTTCCAAGCCATTGTGGTCACTGACTCCAACCAGGCATGGGTCCATTCTTTCGACTCCTCCAAGTCATCGACCGCGGCTAATATATCCCTCGGATCCACAACGTTGTCATCTGGCTTTGGCTCTGTCACAGGCTACCTATTCGATGACACGATCAGTCTGGGCTCTTACTCAGTGGCACAGAGCCAATTCCGTGTGTATATTCACTTGTCTCTATTTTTCCGGCGCAAACGGCTGATCCACCTCTGTTCCCAGTGAACGCGAATGAGGGACCGTCCGGCATCCCCTCTGACATCACCGGCTTCCTGGGATTGGCACCCACAGGTTTCTGGGGGTCAACCTCGCCAGTGGGCAAGTTGCCGCACCAGAGATGGGACTCTGGTTGTCTTCCTCTCAGGAACGGGAGTCCGGCGGGTCGCTCACGCTCGGCGGAGTCAACCCATCACTGTATTCCGGCGATATCGAGTTTCTGCCGTTGACCGGAGCGCAAGGCACGCCAGCCTGGATGCTGAATGTTTCAGGTGTGCAGCTATCTCATATATGTGGTGCCGTGTTCGGCTGATAATCCTTGCACTATTCAGCCTTTTCGGTGGGAGGCAAGTCCATCCCTGTCAGCTCGACTTTGGCCCAATTTTCCACCGGGCTCTACCGCATCGCCGGGCCATCTGCGGTTTTGCAGACCATCTGGGCAGCCGTTCCAGGGTCCATCCTTAATACCAGTTCAGGCATATACCATTTTCGTGCGCGTTCTGCGAGATGTGTCGGAGCAATGATTCATTTTAATTTCGTCATTGTAGCTTGTTCGCCGCCAATCAACATTACTGTATCGTTTGGCGGAAAGGCATGGCCTATCAGCGCGGCGGAGATAACAGTGCCCGTTACCAGCGGCTCCGTGGAGTGCCAGGGCGCGATAGATGCATCGGATAATTGGAACTTTGGTCACGGATTTTTGGTGCGGGTCGGCTTCTTTAGTCTGTTGTGTACCATTTTTTCCTCATTTTCCCTATCTTCAGAACATGTCTACACTGTATTCCGCGCAGTACCCCCTCAGTTGGTTTCGCCGAATTCTACACTCGCGGGCGGCACCGGTTCGTTTTATTTAAATTTGATTCAGTGCGCTCCTCTTCTTATTCGGTTCACCTCGATAGGAATGCCAAATTCTGCCGGAGGCTCCAATACTACACCTCCTGGTAGCCCGACTCCAACTGGTAGCCCGACTCCAACTGGAGGCTCGACTCCTGGTGGCCCGACTCAACCGAGCGCAGTTTCCTCTAACCCCAAACCGAAACCCCATACCGGCGCTATTGTCGGTGGAGTCATCGGAGGCCTTGCGGTTCTTATGCTCGTCGCAGTATTCGTGTTCTACCGTCCGCGTCGCCGCAGCGAACAGCGTACCGCGAGCTCACCTGGTGCTCCCAGAAACACTTCGCACGCGCCGCTCTCTTTCGTCCCCGACGAACGGGACAAAGTCATTCAAACAAATGCAATACCGGGCCCCAGCCTGCCGTCTACCTCTCCCGTGGTGCGCTCCCTATCCACCATGAAGCGTGAACAGACGGCTGCGCTGTCCCGCTACGGCGATATCCACACAGCACCCGGTGGTATCGGTCAAACTTCCCAGGGTCTGCAAGGAGCACATCCGACATCCAGTGAATTATTACCTACAGACCGTGGGTTAGAAATCACCCCCGGCGCTCCTGTATCTGGCAGTGGGAACCCGGCGGTATTGGAGGAGATGCACAATCTGCTCGCTGAAATGAGAAGATTGGCGACTGAGCAGGGGCGTCCCTATGCTCCGCCGAGCTACAGCTAACATGGCGATATTGTTGGCCAGGCGATGTTAATATGAATTCCAGGTACACCACACCCGTGGCGATAGAGATAGAAAATTGATTTGGATTGGGATTGACCATGAATTTGCGGCGTAGCTTGAGCAGTTAAATACTACATCGTCGGATCTGGTTCATCGATGCGAAGAGGATTCCTGACCGCTAAGAGAGAGAAGAGTAGGTTTCACGATGGCCGTTTCATCGTCATTGTGGTTCATTCAACTCGAGTTATTGTCATTGCAACGTTAATTCCCGCCCTTTCCTTCTGTCGGTCATATCTTGAATTCATATCTTCGGGACGTGAGAAGCCGAAACATAACCCGGAGCTTCGCTCCGGCATGTCTTGTCCGCGACTGGCGGTACCGCAATTCGTTACTTAGACTACGATGGCCGAATTTCCCACAATCATGAGCTATGTATGTGCTGAATCGAAGGGCTGCCCTCGACAACATGAAGGATAGCACCCCGCCATCATAGTGCAGAACATCGGCGTATTCATGGGTGAGGCAAGCTGCACCGTGTGTTTGACAACGCAAGGAATCGTCACAAGCAGCACGAGCCCGGTGTTGTATGCCATGGCCAACGCGGCGTTCAACCAGTTCAAAGTGGCTTCGTCAGTGCGGGACAGCCGACCACGGTGAGCGAGGCGGAAAACCTTGGTGCGGGCTGGCAGGTAGCCACATTTTCCAACTGATACATAGGAGGAGGATTCCGCACGATCAGTGTCACAGACGATGTATCGAGGCTACGTGTACGAGTGAATATCTATTCATTTGTTTGAACGACCAGTTTTCGACAGGTCAGCACATTAAGAAAAACTTCTCCAGTTTACTTGAGATGAATTTGACGATGCAGAAGAAAGAATAAAAGAAATCAAGTTACTCACGCGAAAGCACAGCTTGAATGTGGTGTTGTACTCGCTGACTTGTAACTGATCGTATGTAAACGCTGCGCGGAATATGATATTAAATATCCGGGTCACTGGCGATCAGAGTAATAAGGGTGTCGGGGAAGAGCTTACCTCGCCTTGCCTTGAAATATTTCGGGCTCGGATCGATTTCGGGACCTTAATGCCAGGAAAGGATTGATTTCGGCACCTAATTGCGAGAAAACCAGCTCAAAGTTAAGATGGTGTTCCCGTCGAAATCAATGGTTAGCGCACTGATCGTGGAAATCAAGTGGCAGAGCAGCAAAGCACTATGATGAATGAATGCATGCATGGCGGTTATATATGCTAAGCGTGGATCAAGTTATTCTGTGTACAGTATTCCGACGTACAATGTGAATCAAAGTTATTCTACGCACAGCGTGATTTCGAGACCCAGCGCGCGACGGTGTACTTGAGCGACCGACGCGCAAGTAGAGCGGAGTCCCAAGGTGGTTGGAGCTGGAGTTGGAGTCGGTGATGTTGGGTGGGCTGTGGGGATAGAGATCAGACATGTAGATGAACGGAATAGAATGTATACCGAGGGAGGACTTACAGATCTCCCCATGTACGAAAAATATAACGCGCAATACCAAACGCGGACAAAAGTGGATGAGATCCCAGTGCGCCAATGATTGACCTGGAGTATATCGCAGCCAGCGGCGTCCAGGAGGAGTCGTACGGGAATTACATGACATTGGGAGCAGGGAGCGGGGAGCAAGGTGGCAGAGCGCAAGATAGATGATGGGCAGATAGCGTAGCGCAAAGGATGGTTCAAACGTTGCATCGGTGTCGATGGGTGGCCATCAATTGAGACTTGACTAGTAGGTTAGACAGCAGACAAGGCTTCTATGTCGATGACCGTGTGGGGGTGGGTGCGTAGAGATAGCAAACAAGTAATGGGCGTCGAGTTGCAACGGATTCGGATCGCTGTTCCGAGTCTGAACAGCCTGTTCAGGCTCGGATAACGTTGACATTGAGCTCTCTCCTCACAGTGTTAGGGCGCAGGAGCTTGGGGTTAGAATTCAGCAGAATTCGGAGTACTTATACGAGTGGGTGTCGAATCGTACCAAGACCGTTGAGAGCGAATAAGTACTCGGAGAGAGTTGGGGAGGCACAGCCACAAATAGCGAGTCGTTCGGCCGAATTCGAACAGCGAGTCCGAACACTGATGGCTCTTAGAATGAGCGCGATCAGCACATCGAGCGTGCGGTGGACACTGCCAAGGACGCGCACAACAGTCTCACTCACTCACCACCCACTCCCTCAATTGCGATTCGATCTGTCCGCGAACTCCACCGCCTCCACCCGCATCTACAGTAGCCGCAGGAGCGGGCACAGATGGAGCGCGAGCGGTTGGCAAGGCAGAAGCGCGTACGGGGGGCCGTCTCCGCCGCCTGCGCTTCCTTCTCCTCCAGCGGCGATTCTGACGATGAGGATGATGACAACGCGGGGAGTGTGAGCGAGGGCAGCTGGCACGGAAGGCGGAAGGTTCGCGACGAAGTTCCTCTTCGTCGGATAACAGGAACGGCAAGGGGAAGGGCGTCGTGCACCACGGACGCGATGAGCGATGTCTCGTTCTTCTCCACTTTCAATTGGATCATGCGACTTGCTACCGCATCCCGACTCGATACCGACCTCGACACACACCATGGACAACCACGCGCACAGACCTCCTCGATCGGACGTACACCCGCCCTCATCGCCGTCTTCCGCCTCTGCGCAGCGGGTCGTGCGCGCGGCTGCAAGACTGTCCCCTTCTCTCGTATCCTTGAAGGCACACACTGACTGACTCACATCGACGCAGACGCCGCCGCAGGCCCGACGCATGTGCTCTTCCCGACGCTCGAGATGGTGCGGGGGACGGTGCTAGGCGGGGGCGGGGCGGGGACGATGCGTGATTTACTCTTCCTTCCGCTCCCTCCTCGTTGGCTGCTTGCTGATGCGACACAAGTCTTCTGCCGCCGCGGCGGTGGGCCAAGATCGCCGCGCTGGTGGCGGATTCGCGGCTCGAGATGCGCGTTGCGAGGAGTAGGAGCGGCTTGTCGAGATGCATACCAAGGCAAGTGTGCTACCCACTGCTTTCATTCCTTTCGCGACCCTGGCGCTGCACCCGCAGAGCTAGGCACCCTCCGCGGCCCGCCTGAGCCAGAAACAGACCCCGAGGCGACGGAGAGCTCGTCTGACTCCGAGGCCGCCGCCGCGACATAGAGACTGTCAAGCTGGAAGCGGAGCAGCGGCCGTACGCGTGGCTGTACGTCGGCTCGCACAATTTTACGCCGAGCGTGGGGACTGAGCGGGAGCAGTTTAGTCGTGCTGAATGTGATACTTTCATCGTTATGGTCATACTGGCCGACGCTGAGCCCACTCAGGTAACGAACTATGAGCTCGGAATTGTGCTGTGGCTAAAGCCGAGAATGTGGAGGCAGGACAGACCGGAAATATGGTCGCGGGGACGTACATCGGTGATCCCATTTCACTTACAGTCTTCTGGCTGTATTTCTTTCCGAAGCCATTTTCGATTTCTGTTCTTTCTTTACTAAGATTCGCAGACCTCCTCGCAGATACACAGCCCGTTTTCCCAGTAATCGCACCGGAACACGCCGTCTCCTGAATTTGTCTTGGCCTTACGAAAGGTCGTTGTGTTTACGTAGTCACCTTACTGATGATGTTTACTCTGTAGAAGAGTCGTGTAATGTTCGCTACTTGAAAAATATTAATGTGCGTGGCGTACCAGTGAGTCCCAAAATCTGCTCCATGTCCCACAGACCGTTTCATCTCTCTTAAAATGAAGGCTCAAACTTGAAGAAGTCCGATTCTTGAAACGTTTCTACTCAAATTCCGCCGCCTTGCCTGCAACTCCTTTGTGTGCACCCTATTCAAATCAACCAACGTGGAATTTATTGAACTCGCCCCCTCTCGTCGTATACGTCAGGACCACAGAAATGGGCGATTATTAATCTTCTCTTTCCGGGCTCGGGGATGTATCGATGGCTGACGGTTGCCGCTCTTGAATTGCGCCAGTGTCTTGATAACCCATATATGAGTGGCCGAGGCAAGCCCGAGGGTGAAAATCGAACTTCCATTTCCGGCTTCCCGGAAATCTTCTGGGTATAAAATCACATCTCACCTCGCTCCTACTCCTCACCATTCCTCACTTGCAAATTCTTCCGCTCCGATAACCGCTCCGACAACACATCATGTCTACAACCAAACTCATTCTCGTCATTGGAGCTACTGGGGCGCAAGGACTGGCCGTCATCGACGCGCTGCTCGACCCCGACGCCAACGGGAAAGGCTCTCCCTATTCAGTGCGCGCTCTCACCAGAGATCCAGCTGGGAAACGGGCCCTTGAGCTAAGCGCCCGTGGTGTCGAATGTGTTAAAGGCGTGCTCTGCTTCTCACCATCGTTGTCTATTTTATTGACCCCTCAATAGGCTCATTCGAAGACCAGGACGCCGTGGCCAGGGCCTTGGAAGGCGTTTATGGAGTATGGGTCAACACAGACGGCTTCGCGGTTGGCGAAATTCGCGAAATAGTACGTCCAGTCCGCCCTCTCCAACATTAGGGCCATCGTTCGTTGAACTTCTGAATCAGTATGCAGGCATGGTCATCTTCGAAGCTGCCAAGCGAACCAAATCATTGAGACATTACGTCTGGAGCAGCGTGCCCTATGCATCGAAGGTAAGACTCGTTTTTTTGCGCACTCGCAATCGAATCTCTGAAAATACCCCCATCCTTGCAGCATGGTGGATTCAAGCCAGACTACAGAGCGGGACACATGAATGGTAAGGGCCTCGTTTCAGATTGGCTTCGTGGACAAGCTTCGACCGTTTCGAACGGCGGCTTGACATGGACTATCGTTGAAACGCTCCCATACACCGAGATGCTCGCCTGCGTATGTCTCGTTCCTTATCCTACACCCATATCGTGTTTCAGATTGATTACTCATAACTCATATCAAGGGTCTCTTTGAACCTTTGAACGTCCGCGCCGACGGGACTGTCGTTTTCGCGGCGCCGGCCGGACACGCCAAAATTCCCTTGCTGGCCCTGAACGACCTTGGATGGTGGGCTCGCTATACTTTCGACCATCGCGCCGAAACCTCCGGGCAATATCTTGCCATCGGCTCCCACGTCGTCACTTGGGATGAAATCGTCAAGGTACTTGCGTGAATTTCAATTTTCCAATTCGACACGTCCGTTCATGTGAATGAAACAGACATTCACGAAGGTCACCGGGAACCCCGCGGTCTACAAGGCACAAAGCGTGGAGGAATGGTGGACCAATTTCGACGATGGCGTGAACAGATTCATTGGCAGCAGTTCTATGACGGTCAAGCAGAACTTCTCCGGATTTTGGAACACCTTCCGCGACGAGCTGGTGCCGAGGGACATGGCTTGGATTCGCAGTGTGCACCCTGGCACCAGAACTCTGGAAGATTGGATGCGGGAGAATAATTACACCGGGAGTGAGGGAACAGTTCTAAAGAGTCGCGAGGACCATGGGGACTGGGGGCTTGATAAGGAGGTGACTGGGAAACTTTGAATTGAGCTCATGTAAAACGGTGCTCGGGAAGGAAGGCGCGTGGTCTGAACTCTGTAACCAACCAAATTTAGCTTAGATTCATGTCATTTCATTTGGTGCGCGAACGCCGGACAGCAGTTGCCAGACAAAGAGACGTTCGGGGAGTTGTCGCAATGGCACAAAAAACAAATGCAACCCCAAATATTGGTCATGGTCTTCGAGGTACTAGTAGTCGAACCCCGCGTACAACCAATGAGCCTTCGCCAAAGAAGCGGTTGAGAACATCAGCCGGGGTCTATGCAAGAGGAGGAACATTCCCACGATCTTTTGATTGACATGTTGCGGCGCGCGCGAACATTTCTTTGTCTCTCTTTCCTTCTACCTACATCTCATAGCATGCTTGCAGTTTCTGCAGCTGCTTTCTTTTCTTTCCCCCCTCCCACCATCCCCTGTTGTTTTCTTTTCGTAGTTTTTAGTTAGTCCTCTTGTAGCGGTCTGCCTCTGCGGCCATCCGAGGTTGTGCAGTCTCTGCCACTTCGTTGGTTCTGGCAGATCCCGCTTTAGGCCACAAATATCATTTGTTCACCAGACGACGGAAGGCATAGATGCGGCAACCGACAGACCCTTTCTCTCTTCTTTCGGTATTTCCAGGTAGGAGATGTCTCTGCGATAAAAAGACGGCACAGAAACTCATCTGTCTAATAAACTCTCCAGCTTGACGGTGCTTGTCAATGCGCACGAGAAAAATAGAGGTTGCGGCCGTTATGGGTCTTGGGGAGCTGAACCCGCTAGCCATTGGCCCACTATATCCCTGTATGGTTCTCCTGAGAGGTACAAAGCATCTGATAATTCCCATAGAGCCTTTCCCTCTCCCACTTGGATTTGCTGAAAGACACCCCCCTTGAATAAATACTTATCTTTCAATCAAGGTCTTGTCCTCTTTGCGTTTGACCATCCCACAGACGACTTCAAGCTGTCTGTAAACGGTCATGAGAAGAACGTCAAGAATCTCGCAACTCTGGCTTTTGCTGCAGCCGGAGAGGACAAAAGATTGAATAGTTGGGAAGAAAAACAAATGCAGCCCCAAATATTGGTCTTTGCGAAGTCGAACCCGGTGGCGCACGTAGTCGGTTGAATAACCGTGCGTCCCAACATTATCATTAGTGACCTGTGACCCAACGATCTTTGCCGTCTTGTTTCGAGGTAGCCTCTGTGTATGCAGGCAAGAAAATTCTCCGTGGTTTCACGTGGGTCCCATTGGATTCGAACCCCGCCGAGCACATTCGTCCATAATTCTACCTTCACATATGCGGTGCTCGGCTTCCTAGAGACTCTTTTATCTTGAACGAACGAGATGCATGAATTGAACAAAACTCCCGGTCAATCATACTATTCAAATTGAAGCCACATTTTACCGAAGTCCAATTAAATCTCTGAAAGCACTCTCTCACAGCATGGCGGATTCAAGCCACTGCACAGAGCGGGACACATGAAAGGCGAGGGCCTCGTTGCAGACTGGCTTCGTGGACAAGCTTCAAGACGGTTTCAAACGAGGGCCAGACATGGACCATTGTCGGAACGCTCTCCCACACCGAGATGTTTGCCTGCGTATGTCTTATCCCACATTAATAATTATCCTGTTCACGACTTTACTCATAAAAACAAAGAGTCTCTTTGAACCCAATGTCGGCGCCGACGGAACGGTAGTGTTCACTGCGCCGGTCGGACACGTCAAAAGTCCCCTTACTGATGAAGGATCTCCGGTGCTAGGCCCCCCATACATTCGACGATCGCGTCGAAACCTCCGGGCAAGATTCCACCGTCGCCTCCCACGTCGTCATTTGGGATGAAATCGCTAAGGTACCTACGAACATTTAAATTTTAATCTCGCGCGGTCCCTATAAATAAAACAGTCATTGACCAATGTCACCGGGTAGGTAGGTAGGTAGGTAGAATTACACGGCACGGTCCCGCTTAGGAACGCCGGTTTGAGGAAGTATCCCGGTGTAATACAGGCTTTATTAAATACACCATCGTCCCTCGCCTCTAGAAGCCATCCAAGCCGAGCTCACGTACCCAGTTTCCCGTCACGCTGTAGAACCCAGACGACTAAAAGAAGCAAAAGTTGAACACCAAAAGGGACATTAGTACCGTTGCAATCATAACCTAAACACAGGATTCGCGTAGAAAACTTCAAGAACTTCATGTGCAAATTTGGCCACTAGAGGAATTGTTGAATGTTCGTAAACCATGGATTTGAAGAACTCGATCAGCATCAAGTTTGATCCATGCGACGGCGCAGGGTAAGTGCAGTTGCGAAGATTTGAACCCAAACAAGTGCTTCGTAGGCATACGACTTCGGGTGAAGCACTATAACCTAGGAGAACATGCTGTGGGGTTTCAACCTCCGACTTGCAAAACCTGCGAACGTGTTTAGAACGATCAACAGAAATTCTGTCGTGGGTGCTCATGATCTCCGGAGCGCAAGATCTCGACGGCTAACCATGGAGTTTGCGAGGCAAGAGGCTTGTCCTTGTGTGGATCGCGACGTTTCTGTGATAGGTACAATTTGTCTGTTGAGTTGACTTCACCTTGAATCCATTGCAGCATCAATTTGTCCACGTATTTGCGTAATCTAGTGTAGACTTGGATGTAGTATTCGCAAACTCGGGCCCTAGGCACGCAAATGGAAGCTTGGAGGCAGCAGAAATTGGATCATTTGCCCACGATTTCGTGCCTATGACATTCAATTTAATTGAACTGTTCCAAGCGGCACGAGCGAAATCCGTGGAGTGAAGGTCCAATAGGTACTGCAGGTAACCAAGCGCAAGGATAAATTGTCGTACTCGAAGAGGTACAATGCCTGTTTCAATGTAGAGCAGGATAACCATGGAACGACCATGGGTATTGAGCATTTTCCGGATAAAAGGGTTTGAACGTCACAGAGTTGTGAGACGTGGACATCTTCAAAGTCTGGCAAATTTTTCACAGCCGTGAGTGAGATGGAAAGTCCACGCATGCCCTATACAGCATCTTGAGTTCTCTGGAGTCAACCGGCCGGTGTTATCCTCAATAGCTATGATACGATGCACATAGTATCGCGCAGTGCCTGGCTTGGATTTCTTGTGTGCTCCACCGGGTACACGAAGAACTTAGCAATGTGGGACTGCAACTCAGTTGAACCTTGGCAAGTTTTTGGGTATCCTCATCCCCCTAACCTGCCCATTTTTAGGTTTATGTCGTTCAACATCCCGAGATATTGCGAAGTCTTCGTGTCCCGAAAGAGCATTTGGCGTCATATTTGCCTGAATGGGCAATAATTGGCGTGCAAATAGGCTCCCAACTAGGTAAGGGCTGCAGGTAGAGCATTGAGAGTCTCGTCCAGAAATAATGGCTGGCTCAGAGGAGGGATGTAAGCCGGGATACGCAAATGGCGGCCACATAACACTGAGTGGGAACACTATTCAGATGTTTTAGGTGGAGATTCACGGGGAGGCATAGCACAGCAGCTTCCGAGAACCAAACAGAAAGTCGGGTCTGCCCACTCTGTAAAAATTGAGGAGGAAGGGACTCTCGGTCCTCTGGCGGGTGGCGGTGCAAATGCTGACTCAGCAGATAGACCAAAAAGGCAACGAGCGGGGGCGGCGTCGGAATGGCGTCGGGATTCGTCGTCGTAGGGCTCTCTGGGATAAACCTCCGTGTGTGTGGAGGACAGTTAGCCTTTGATATCTCACTGAGAGGTGAAATCAGCCGAATCTATCTAGAATTGAGCTGGATGCGCCACTTCAGATTCAGATGTCATGAGAATAATGCATTTGCATTCATATGTATGCATTTTCCCGACAATACAGCAGGTAAGCCACTGAAGGTATGTCTACTAGTCCAATGGGTGGGGGGAGTGGCCGTGGAGCACCGGAAAAGGGCACGGCCAAGAAAAAGGGCGGCAGGCTCCACGGGTACCATGTCCAAGTTTTAGGACTCTGGGGTCGCCGTTGCGCTTTTTACGCTTTAAGCTGCCACCAAGTAGGTGATATACCAAACTAGGGGGGCATTTCGGGGTGCACATGGCGTGTAATGACCATTCGAGTTTTTTTCGATATGGTGGGAGTCAGGAAAATCCCGCGATTTACAAGGAACAAGCATTGAGCAGTGGTAGAATAATTTTGGCGATGACGCAAACAGATCTCCATTGGGAGCAGTTCTATGACCGCCAAGCAAGGGATTTTGGAACACCTTTGGCGACGAGTTGGTGGCCAGAACATGGTTATACATTTTGGATTTTTCTCACAGAACGTTCCACTCTTGGCAAAATTTGCTTCCGATGTCCTTCAAATATCTTATGCTATCCCCGTGTTCCGTTCGAGAAATGCTTGATCTGAGGTAACATGTTCCCGGTGCTAATTTACATATTGTATTTCCTGTAGTTCTACCGCGATGGATCCGAGAGATTGCGGCCGTGGGCTCGGCTTTGTGGGATATGAAGAAGTCCAGGAACAATAGATTATGCTCAGATAGTTCCTGGGCCAGCCTGGGCCCTGGCGTCCCTAAGCGGGACCGGGACAGCCTTGCGAACCATTCAATGCGTCTAGTTTGACAGAAGCGCCTGAATGCGCGCTTCCGAACTTTTGGGGCTGGAACGCAAGGTATAGGCTGTCTAGAGGCTCGAAGCCAGTGAATATGTGATTCTCCATGAGTTACACCCACCCAGTCTTCTCCGAGACACCGATGGAGGCGTACAGATGAATGTAATGGATTCCTTGCCTAGGCACCAACCAAGCGCCATCAGATCACCCTCGCCAAACGAACGGAATAAAATCAGCTGGACATGTGACAGCCTGCATGCTTCCGGACCATAAGTAGTGCAGCTTCGTTCTTACCACCGAACGCGCGCCTCTCCTCCGCCCTCCCATGGCAGACACTCCTGCTCTCTCCGAGCTTCCCCTCGACGCTCCCAATACCCCTGTACCGGTGCCGACCATGGCGGCTGTTCCAACCAATTGTCCAAAGTGGGAGCTCTGACTTGTTTGCGTGTACTATTAACAAAATTGGTCCAGGTTTGGTGAAGCTATAGATGAAATGGTCGCCGACCACGCAAACAGGTAGACCTCCGTTGTACAAGTCCACTAAGGTCCAAGAAAGCTAACAGAAGCTTGGCAGACTCATTGGTGCAATACACGAGCAATCCACAAGGTATCATGATCAATTGCATCCGTGCCGCCGTAGCCTCCATTAACCTTCTCTGAAAAGCCTGGCAGCCGCGTTCGAGAGGTGAGACCATGGGTTCATCATTGGAGTCCCTGGCCCTTAATTTCGCAGTTTGAAAAAGACCGTAGAAGCGCTCAATAAACAGCCCCAGTCCATGGACAAGAAGACCACCTTCTGGACTGCATACAAAACCCTTGCTGACGAGTTCGACAAGGAACTGCAGCAAAAATACGGGGGCGATCTGGACACCTCATTGATCTTTGTGCGTAACCGCATTTTTTGTCATGTGCACGGCTCCCTCAGTCATATGACAGGCTGGTCTTTTCTCCGCCGTCAGCTCGGCCTTCATTATTCAGATTCAGCCCGAGATTCAATCGGATCCAACGCAGGCACTGCTGACATTTCTAGTGCAGAACATGACCGGTGTTGCAGCTCCCGCCCTGCCGATGTCCCAGCCGACCGGCCCAACTATGACCGTCGTCATCGCGCAGGGAATTTTGTACGTCAGTCTCCTATCGACGCTCCTGGCAGCACTATTAGCAGTTCTCGGGAAACAGTGGCTCCTGCACTATGATTCAGTTGGGGAACGAGGAACCATCGAAGAACGCGGACTTGAACGGCAACGTAAATTCGATGGCATGCGTCGCTGGAAATTCGACCTCGTCATGCAAATATTCCCCCTCCTCCTCCAGTTCTCGCTGTTTCTATTTGCGGTGGCACTATCGACTTATCTGTGGACGATACACCATGGCATCGCGGCTCTCGTCCTCGTTCCGACCGGGCTGGGATTTGCCTTCTACACTCTGATGATTATTTCGGCTGTTTTGTCGCCAGATTCGCCGTTCCAGACATCCCTCACCTTCCTTCTGAGGATCATTTTGAAAAGAATTCCACTTTCCAAGTCTCTGGGTCGATTTGGTGCATGGAGCCGGAATTGGGTCCATACCTTCTGGACCCATGTCCTCTCATTCTGGTCGCAGACTCGGTTGGCCTGCAGCGGCGCTTTGGAAGCAATTGCGCCGCTCCTCCCGGTGTTCAATGATTCCAAATCCCGCGACCCTGTTCCCATGCAGCCCACTCCAATATTTGATCCTCCTCCACCACCGTCAAAGGAAGTCCCCGCTGTCATATGGGCCTTGGAGACTTCTACTGATCCCCACTTGGTCGAAATCTCAGCCGCGATGGTCCCCGAATTGAGCTGGGGGCCTGTGAACTTCGATATCCAACCTTCACAAAAGCGACTGATTGATATCTTTGAGTCGTGCTTCAACGGTCGCACTGTCCGAAGGAGCATGGTCCATCGGGCTAATGCCTGTATCAGAGCATTCAGGGTGCTTGAGTGCTTCGCGGATCGCCAGGGCTCAATTGATCTGAAACGCTCTGAATGGTTTTTTATGGACGATGAGGACCTTGGCCTGTCGTTGTCGCAGTGGGGCTTACGCTTCATCTCAGCGATGCACCCTCAAGAGCATTATTTGAAAATGTTGACTGTACTTCGACACTTCAACCCTGATAACGCCTCACTCAAAGATAAATCGGCCTTAGCCGACTTCTTGTTTTGCCTGAACTCCTTCTTCTCGCCCTTGGGTATTCGTGATTGGTCAGTGTTGGACAAGAGGTAAGAGCAATGCTTCTGATTATTACGGTGCCGCTCACATGGGCTTCCTCCAGTCGCTATGCCATGCACCTCACAACCTTGTTACTCGAGAACCTACAGAAGCGTCTTACAAACAAACATCCACTAAACCCAAGAATGACTGACATCATTTTCAAGAAGCTTTCCAGATTTGCTGATATCTATGACGAAATTTTCAGCTGGAATGCCTCTGAAGAAGCATCTCGAGGGATGAATGCCGCCTTTCGGTTGTGTGCAACAAGTGACTTCCCTCAGGAGTCGTTAGGCTTTGTACTGCGCTGCGGACTGTCACTCAGGCTCAACTCAAGATTGAGGACGCACGATGTTGGATGGGTATATAGGGCCTTGGAAAAGGTCCAAACCTCACGGTTCGACGTGATTGCTGACCTACTGCGAGTCCTTTACCATTCTCGGCCCATTTCAGGCAAGCCAACAAATCTCTCCCTACAAACCATCCTGTCGGCACTCTCGCGGACTGCCAACGGCTCCAGTGACCAGGACGGCCATGACCGGGTGCGAACTATCGTTTTGAAGGTATTTTTCTCCGCAGATCATTGGTTTCAAGACCTTGAACTACAGCCGATGTTACAACAGGAGTCTGTCTGGATCAATCTTGGCGGATTATTTCACCCAGATTACATTAACCTGGGCGACAGACTATGCAGCATGCCCCAGTGGAAACAGATTATCTCACTGGATCTCCCAGGTTGGCTTGCGAATTTCCCACGAATCGAGGGTACTCACTGGGAGAGCTGGGAGAGCACCCGCAAAGAATTTTGGTCTGTTCTGTCTCGTGTGTGGGACGCGGACGAACACCAAGCCGACGTGTTTGGCAATGAGAAGTCTCTTGTTATGATATTTTCAGCACTGGCGAAGACCTGGGATCGCGTCGATTTCTCGAATATGGCAGGGATGCAGCACAGACGGCATTTAAAACTCCTCGGGTGCACTGCCTCGCAAGTGTTTTACTCGAGGATCGTCTCTTATGAGGTCCAAAATCCATCCCAGCGCTTCAAAGATATCATCATCCCTTGCCTAGGAGAGGCGCTTGGCCGAGCTGCTGAGAGGACCAAGAACGAAGCTTTCAATAATCCCAGTATTGAACAGAATCTGAAGGATGGAATCACTGCGCTTGCAGAGTTGCTGTCGAGGCTAGCATTGACCACTAACGGTGAGCTCAGGAATGGGCAGCCAAAAGACGACAGAACCCCGGAGATGGAATATTGGAAGCGTTTACGGGATGGATTCATCAGGAAAAAATCTCCTTTGCTAATTTGGAGAAAATTTGGTTTACGACTTTAAATTAGGATAAATTAGGGTAATTTGGAATAATCTAGAGAAAAGCGGCCAAATTGGCCAATTTTCCTAGCTTGGCTTGTGACCGCCTGAAGTAATTTTCAAAAATCATTCTATGAGGTGTGGATTATGTCAGTTGGTGTCATTGTATAGTGGTTCAGCACAAACTCACGTCCGAAGGTGGAGAGAGTCGGAGAGCAACTTTGAGAAAAATCGAAATGTTTCGAAGTCCGTTGCCGAGGGTTGCCGTAACACCGGCGTTTTATGACCGGGGACCGCACGTGCCGTTGGTTCGAGGCTGTATTTGGATAGACAGACAACAAATATCAACAACTCTTCTTCCTTTCCCCCCATGTCGTCCCTCGCTGGTCCCCCTCCTTGGCCATTTCTGCCTTGAACAACCCCTCACACTGAGCATATATCCCTCCACATAGGTGAGTGCCGTGCCAGCGTTCCGTTCCGTTTCTCCCTGACGATATTTAACAGGTAGGCCTTGTCTAGGCGTTGGGTCGCGTTAGGGCTGATACAGGGTGTGTTACTTAGCTTATCTGTGGCCATAAACAAACTAACTCCTACCATGGTATCATGCAGCACTTCCATTTGTACTGCTCGTCTCTTGTGCCTACTGTCTATAGTCCATACATTGACGTGCTTACATACACGACTCATGACGTGGTAAGGAACCTTTTCCTCTCCTTACCTTCTGTTGATTCCGATCCCATACAGCACCCATAGGTCTTTCTGGATTGGGCTCATGCTATTTGTGCTCGGCTGGTGGAATCGGTGCAAAAAGTCTGCACAGGGCTGTCGGATTCTGGTGCGTGATACGCACCCTTGAACGTGTTAACAGAACCCAAACTTATCATGTACTATAGTGGGCTGGAATCAGCGACCGTTCCAGTACGTTATTGGACTATTTGTCCCGTCCGTGCTGTTCCTGATACATTTTCCGCACAGCGCGTACCTATGATACCATAGTCTCTGTCACAGTTCCACCACCCTGTTCTTTGAAGATGGCAGTATTCCATCCAGTTTGGGTCTGTGCTTTCACCCGCACCCTTCTGTGTTCGCTGACGAATGTGTCAGACGGTATTATAGCACGTCCATTGGAGTTAATGTTGTTGCGGCGATTGTGAGTAAATTCAGTTGTGGGCCCGCTGAAATATGGCAGCAGATAGCCCGCCCACAGCTTCTCTCCTTTCATTTTTCTTATAAAGTTCCTTTGCAGCGGCGATGTTTCGGCGCCGCGGGGGCATGCTGCGATGTCACTTTACAGAAGCTGTGCAGGCCGCCGTTGGTAGGCAATAACCATGTTGTGAGTTTACGAGATTACCATGACTGCACCGTATCTTCTGCTAACATGCCCATTTTTTCAGGCTGTCAAGTTTCCGTGACACCAGGCCCTGTGGGACATTTGTTTCTCCTAGAACAGATGGGGTCGGGGTCACGTTCCTGTCGGCGAAAGACTGGTCATATTACATGTTTGTTGGCGTAGTTAGAACCACCTGTCCATACATACACGTGCAATACAATGGTTTTTGAGCTCATTTGGTGCGAATAACGAAGCAGAGCGAGAAGAAATCCAGCCCAATGGCATACCAAAGTCTGGCAAACCCAGGTAATTAGGGACAATTTGGCACTAAATTATTTTGAAGGTCGCAAAAAAGCCAACGGCCCTAACGCAACTAATTTGGCTGAATTGGACCTTTTTTCAGGCCAATCTGGCCTTATTCCCAAAGGAGGTCTTTCCTGATGTTCATGCGCCAGGTGGATGTGTTACAGAAGAATTTTGGAAAGACCTCATTGATGTTGTCCCCACGTTGATGGTATCTCATAGTATTCAATGAATCGAAATTTTAGTTCAACATGAACTTGGTTCCATGATGTAAGAAAGAATAGGAGAAAAAGAAAAACACGAATACGTGAGTGTGTGTGGATCTTTCAGTCTCTTTCTTCCATCGTTTGGACTCAGGGGGTTCGAGGTTCTGTCTTGGTCTTGTGCAACTTATATGCTGACTTAATGCGAAACCGGGCTTGTGCCGTAGATCCTAGTAACAGGAGAACACAGAGTCGAGTTCACTCTATTTCAAGCTTAAAACCCGAACATCAGAAATGAAACTGGTGAGTTGCGGGCCGAATGCTCAATTAACCGGGCAGCCTTGTGGCATTCACCTTAATCAAGCGAATGACGTGCGGCGGCAGCGACCAATTTTAACCCACATTCTACAAATGTTCGAATTACAGGCACTATATCAGCCAAGTGCATTGGGCAAGATAAATCCTCCATCAGGTACCTAACCCTTGCTTAAAATAAAGCCAAGCGTTTAAGCTCATCCCCCACCGCTCCCGCTCTCGCCGCCCACAGCGCCGCCGCCATCTTCACCGCATGTGCTCGCAAGATGGCGCCGCGGGATCCCCACGCAGCCCTGAAAACCGCCGTGAACTCCGCCGATGGGTCCTCGACGGTGCCCGTGATTTTTGGTCCGCCGCGCACTGAAGGCCCGAGTTACGGGCCCTTGCGGACTTATGCGAGAGTCGGACTGTAACGTGATGGAAAAAATTTAAGAGAGAAACACACTTGCAGGAGCTCGATGGCGACGGTGAGGACCGATGGGAGGAGCGCGGCGTTCACGGGTTGTTCGGCATTTCTCGGCTACACGATGAGCGGGATGCCTTGCGAGAGCGACTCAGATACCGAGCTGGAGGGAGTGGGGGGGAATAAAGGGCCCGAGAATAAGTATGATCGGATAACGCGGAAGAAACAAGCAAATTTAACGCTTACTTGAAGCCGCCGTGAGTGAGGAACCACTCACTGGTCGAGGGCGCGATGTTGCATGATTGCGCGCTGCTCGACCCAGAAGTCGCAAGCAAGGCCGCGCCCGCTCGCGTTGGCGCGCGCAATAAGCGCGGGGGGGGGGGGAGTGCCCATCGCGTTTTTGACAGTTTACTTTTTTGGTCTTGTCCGGTCTTGAACGATAACGTACAAGGCAAAAAAAACCAAAAGCTCGCAAGACCACAAAACAAGTCTAAAATACCACAAGACAAAAAAATGATATTTTTTTGATCCATTCCATTGGCATCTAGGCATGATTTCTGTGACTTTTTTTTTCGCCCAGGAGACAAACAAGATAAAAAAGTCCAAAAGTTTTTCATTCCCTCCGAGCGCGAACATGAACGGAAGCGGCTGCTCCACGCTAAGGAGCGCGTCCACCAGCGCCTCGACGTATGGAGGCAAAGCAACAGATAGCAAAGCACATGGACTAATTACAAATACCACATGTGAACCAATATGGTCAAGCTTGGATCTGCAACACTAGACACACCTAGACACGCCAAGACTCAGCTATACAGGGCCTGTGCAGCTGCCTATGCTCACCTTGCCAGACCTACACACATCTTGACAAACTGAATCTAGGAGTCTCTTGAACGCAGTGAGCGTTATCCCTCTGCGCCGCCTTAACGCGTCCGCCGCCATCAAACACGAAACGCACTGCGTCCTGCTGAAGGCGGGGGGGGAGCTCACATGCCATGTCTAAATGTATGTCCCCGCCTTGTGCCCACCCGTCCGCGTGCTGCCCAGGCGTGTCCGCCGCCGGATTATTATAAATAATAATAATAATGATCTCGCACCATGCATGGTTCGTGTGCCCGCTACCACAGATGACCTCGCGCGGAATCCGTGTAGCGACTGGCGCTGCGGTAACCGTTGCCGGATAAGGGCATGCGATCTCGCTGGGTGACAAAAGACTGCCGCAGGATAATATTACTGGTTGCCCCAAGGTTGCCCTAGAGAATAGTATACTATGTTGCTCTAAACCCTTTCTTTGTCGCTGCTCCTTTGTGGCTTTTTCATCTTAATCCGGGTTCTCACTGCATCAACGAATTGCACGAAAAGCCGAAATACCCTTTCACCCACGAGATGTCCAACGAGGGCGGCGCAGATGACACTCGAAACCACAGCTAGAAGTGACTGTCCTGCACCGCTGCTTGATTCGAGCGCAAGTAAAACGACAGCGAGGATAAAGGTGGTCATCCTGTCGCGACTTCAGTGTCAACCCACTAACACAGAGAGCACACACCCCCACATCATAAAAGCATAAGGCATGGAATAGAAAATAGCGAGACCTTCCAATCCAATGATCGCTCGTCCCTGGAAGAACTTCGCCTATGCAATTGATTATTATGTGAACAACGGGACAAAACAACGCTCGGACCGGTTCTTGTACTGCCAGTGCATCTTGTTGTTCGACCCGGTACTGCCGAGAGAGGAGGAGTCCTGTGCTTTATGCTCGATAATGTGGATGCCATGACACTGGAAGACAATTACCCAAAAGGATCGAACCAAGACCGAAGAAGATAGACATATAACTGGCAAGTTGTGGCGCAGATGTCCCCGCAATCGTCGATTCGGACGGCTGTGGCAACGCCAAAAATCCAACATTCGCGTTGAGAATTAGTGTAGCCTATGAAACCGTGAGCAATAGTTCCCCCCGTTGAGCGATGCATAACAAACGTATAGGACGAGGTCGTTCCACTCCGAGTGTAGCTTGTTCTGAAACTTATTCCAGGATTCGAAGCTGATCAGTTCGTCCATATACATGAGTCTCAGTGCCCGCAAATGACCGATGGGAGCATTCAACAAGAGGATGTTCACCACCCACATAAACCAAATGGAACACTTCCTCGGGTGAGAAGGATAAACTGAATTTTCTTTGTCGAGGCGAGCACAATATTCCCCGTGGAAGTGATAAAACCGTTCACGGGCTGGTCATTATATTCCTCAGCAAATAGTGAAAAGATGATAAAAAACGAGACATAATACCGAACGTGACCATAAATCGAGCTTCGAAAAGGCAGCCGGTGAACACACAAAGACTGACATGCGGTTGAACTCACCCAGTGCGGATGCCGACCCTCGGTCAATACTGACATCAGAGGTCCACGGGGCAGCATCTCCCCGGTTCGAGTACATCCGTGGCCGTGCTCATCCGCAGGAGGTAATCAGTGGAAACTGGAAGGGTAGTCGTTGGCGATGTCATACAATCTATTGCCATTATCAGCAGAAATTCAGCCCAGTGCGATAGTACGGACCTGCGATGCTGTATACAATCATCTCCCGCAACTCGGTTACGAGAGCCAGAGACAGTTTTAAACTTGACGGGAAAAGATCGCAGTGTCGCCTGGGAGTAAATCAATAAACAGTGGGGTTTAGTATCGGACTGCGTGCCAATATTCTAATTCCAGACCCATTCCTACTCACGTGAGTAGTGGCTAAAACCAATGGAAAAACACCTACGCGCATGGGTGTGAGTTAATATGCCGGGCACCCTTCTCCACACCCCGAGTTGGCTCATTGGAAACTCGTCCAGCCAAAATATGACCCGCTTCTCCTGATCCACAAAATAGTACCCACATTCTATGGCGTCAGTGCTATGCTCCACAATGTCGATCACCAGATCGACACCTGGAGATGGAAAGGCGAATAGCATATTGGCACATCGCAGCTCCAGTTGATCAACACATGCGGCGATGCAAGCCAAGTCCTCCGGTTCATATAAATTAGCGTCCGTGAATATCCTCTAAACGATGTTTGAGGCACTTATTCACTCCATCTTCGGAGGGGAACGGCACCTGCCTTGGCTTCATCAACAAAATAAAGGGCGCCCTCCGGATGCTGGTGGGGCTTCCAGCCCTGCAATTCAACCCTGCAAAAGATTAGCTTATTCGATCATTTCCACTCGAGATGGCATGGTACCGCGCAAAACAACGAGAGAGCGGTTGAACCAGGTATTCGGTGTCCGTTTTGACGCTACGAAGGAAAATTCAGGTGAGGACAGTGTCGATGATCCACATGGTAGGATAACCTCACATGTACCTTCCATGGTCGTATCGATTGAAGGTCTCCGGTGCTATGGGCACGAGATTAATCGTGCGCGTGGGGAAATCCTCCGGGAAGATGTTTGTCGAAATCTCATACACTTCCGAAGAGACTGGGATCTGATCGCATGCCTGCGATCCGAGGTCGGATGAAGGACTGGGTGAGGTCTTCAGCCTGTTCTCGGGAGTCATTGTCGCCATTGGTATCGGAGCTAAGTGCGGATGTGCAGAGTCAAGATTTTTTTTTGGGGGGTTGAATCAAGGGGCGGGCAGGGTGTGTTATAGATGAGACGCCAGATGCTCCGTTCCGTGATACTGAGAGGTGCAAGTCCTGATAGCAGCCGAAATGCGTGGGAATTGATTCCGAGGACAGGGTCACAGTTTCAGAACTCCGAGGTTAAACAAACTAATTATGTCTGATGCTTCTCATGATGGCGAGACACGCCTCGGCCTCTACGGAGACTTGGCGGACTCGGGGAAGGTGCCAAAATCAGGACATCTGTGTCGACATATTGTTGCCCAAAACATTGGTTACTCATTGGAAAGGAACAGAGCGTTGAATTCAACCTGGGGTGTATTCGATAAGACAAAAAAAAAAAATTGAGGAACAACGCACATCAATGAGGACGTGGGCTCACCCATAAACTCCACCCCCACTGTATCGCGATCAGTTGATGACTGCCGCGCGTCGCAGAGCTATGGTTTCCCACGGTCATATATCCAAGATTGGGGTCCAATGGCGTTCCTTCTTGTTCATTGTGTCTGTCAACACCCCAAAAAAGTGGACACGACATTATGAACACAACCTTCTATCATTCCAGAGGCACGATTCATGAACTCTTGATCTCATCTCCTAGGCGCATATCAGCGCGATGAAAATGAATCAGACCTAAAGACCCATTTTTAAACTGATCTGTACCATCCCGGCGGTTAAAATGGCGATGCGTCCATATGCCCCAGGAAGCAAACCCACGACTCCCCACAGACCAACCCCCGAGCAGAACAAACATGCCCCTAGCCCGTAAATTCTGGCTCCTCTGTGCCATTCTGCACATTTACACGACAGGAATGGGAACTGCGGTGGCAATGGCCTCTACGGATGCAAGGGAGCCAGGAAGTTGGAGCACTTCTAATGGGGGCGGGAAGGCATCACATTTTGCGCGGAGCGTCGGTGTCGGCGGGGAAGGAGGTCCAGGTCGACGCCAAGCGGAGGTATCGGGGGAGGAACGAAACCAAAATGACGCATAGTCTCTCTTGACAGACGCTCTAGTATCAGTACAATTACTCGTGCCTCGTAAGTCTGATATAAATGACGCAGGCTCTCACTGCATTCAGCGGCATATTAGCCGCTGTCTAGCTGTGGCTATACTTCAGCTAGCCACGCCTCGCCACATGGCCGGTAGCTACTGCCAGCTGATGGCTAGGCAGTAGTTGCTAGGTGCGGTTAGCCGACGGCTAGCTGATGCTAGCCGATGGCTAGCTGAGACTAGCTGCCGTTAGCTACTGCTCCGCGTCTGGCTAGGCCACGGGCTGGCTATGCCCATTTGGGCTACTTGGCCGCTGAATGCAGTGTCTGGGGTGGTCGGAAGGGCTTCTGCGAAGAAGACGAGAGGCAAGCCGGGCGTCGGGATATTGAATGGGGTGGAGGAATAATACGACTTGTTCTCGAGCCCCGGTCACTTCAAAGAGTTCACTGCTAGCTGGCCATATGATTTCAATACAACCAGACGAGGATATTTGGGAAGTAATGATATGAAGATGGGACATTTTTCATCAAGTCCGTTAACGAGAGCGAATAGAAAAATACTAGCAGATAATGGAGCGGAGACAGTAGAACCCCGTGCAAATCTGGTACTGGAAGATCATTCGTTCAGTAGATGTGCCTTCCGGGTAACCGCGGTAACTCCTGCCGTGACGCATCTAATCTTGGGAACCTAAGGGGTAACGTCTCCTGCCCGTTGTTTTGATCTGTCAGCGAAGAATCAGTGGATGCAGTTCGCAATCAAGTCCCTCCATTACTCGTCTTGTAGAAGGTTCTGATTCGATAGACGCTGTAAATTATCACGACCTGAGTTGCACTAAAAATGTGCTGAATGTATCCAGCGCTATCCACTAACGCAGCGGGAATAGATGTTGCAAGTCTTCTATCCGACCTCCCAGCTGAACCGTTGACCATGAACAAAACGAACACAACCGGAATAACGGTACCACCGGGGCTTGCGCGGACATACGATAATCCGCGCCGATATCCGAATAGGCGATTTAGCATGATTGCATATTGATAGATTGTGAGCCGGTGCACGCTGGATGAGATGCTATCCATAACTCCGTGTGTTATATCTGTGGTTCATTGACTCGAGGATTCTCCGGCATCACGGTTGTGATATTGGGAATTGACGCCTCACCTCGTCTGCATCTATCACCGCAACATGAGATCAGCAGATGCAGTTCAAACAGCTGGAGAACATCCCGGGATCGGGAGTCATCAGTTCGGGAGGTCACTTAAGGACGCACCTGAGTCCAAGCTTGCATACAACCCAAAACAATATCCCCCCCTTCCGACCGAGTAGAGCCAACATGGCCATATCCCGCACATTCTGGCTCATTTGCATCTGGGCGATATTAAGCGCATCGGTGGCGACGGCATCCCGTCGGGATAAGCAGCCTGGCGAGGCAGGCGTATCGATTATGCACGGGACAGCGTTGGGAGGTGGCAGCCTGAGGGACGTGGGCGGCCCGAAAGAGGGATTGCGACTGATGGAGGCTGGGGAAGTCGCCCGGGATACGGCACGGGAACCACAGAGCGATGTGCCGGCCATGTTGGAGCATGCTAGAGGCGGAAAAAAGGTGGATTCACGGTATGAATCCGGCAGGCCGGGGCAAGGGACCGCTATTGTAGCGACGGATGATGATGCTTGATTCTCGACGAACAGTTGCATGTACCGCCGAATGCAGTTTCTGCTGCTTGGACTTGAATCGTGGAATTCTTTTTTTTTATCGAACACAGTGAGAATAGCGAGTTGAGGGACTCCTCAGTGGCACGCAGGAGCTTGGGTTGTAATTCCGCAGAGTTCAGAGTATAAGATTGCTCAGGCTGGGTTTCGGATCCGTGCTGTCAAGACGAGAGAAGGTACTACTACTAGTAGTACTAGTAGAGAGCGTGGTAAGAGCGAAGACACAGCCACAAATTGCAAAGGAGTCGGTCGTCATTCGGCCGAACAGGCGGCGCTGAGTCCGATCACCGATGATGTCACCGCGCGCGTGCGGTGGACATTGGCGAAAGACGGTGTACTGCCTGCCAAGGGGGGTTCGGCTTTCGAAAATCGGATATAGGGTCGAAAAGTTTTTTTCGACCTTCCCTGGACCCCCCCTCCCCCCTCTCCTTCCATAAAGGGAAGGAGTTTCCCACCCCTGGCGGCGGACCGCTCTTTCCGGTCATGTGCATCCTCACTGCCACCACCCCAATTTGGCCACAAAATTCACGATGTTTTTGCACATCGTCGAGGACATCGTTCCAGTGTTATTCAACTATTCTATGGGTGTTACTGTATTAAATTCAACTTTTTCTCAGTCTTATGTGGCCCACATTAGATCTAAAAAACTAAACTGAGCACTCCTCAGCTCCGTACATGCCCCCGTTTGAGCTCCCAACTGTGAACTTAAGCCTTTGGAACCTCCTAAAGGCCCAGAAAGGTGTTGTGGAGCCTCTTTTCCTTCCCTACTAACATATAGGTAGAAGTTTTTTTCGGCCCTCCTGGGGACCCCCCCCCCTCCCACCCTATATCCGAAATTTTAATGCCGACCCCCCCTTGCTGCCTGCTCTTCCGTGCTGGTGCGTTTTCCTTGCGTTACTTTGGTTCATTCCAAGTCGATTATGTCCGGAGTCCTCGTCCGGATATATGCATGGGAGTGGCTCCTTTTTCTGCTATAAGTACTTGCTTTCTCTCGAACAGTGGCTCCGGGAACATTCAGACTTTGATATTAATTTGCAGCGTTAGCCCTCTTCGCCACCCCCACAGTGACCCATGGCCTCCCAACCTGCACTACATCTTCGCATCTGCATTGACACCTGGCTCTCCGAGCTCTCGAGCTCCTAAAGACCTATGCCCTACCACCTCGCCGGCATGGACCAAGATAGCTAGCCGCGACAAAGTGCCTCCAATCGGTCGCAACTTCTCTGCACCTCCACCCCGCTCGCCCCAGGAGCCACTGCGACCGTGGTTGTGTACACCTCGCCACCGTCGTCATACACGAAGCGCACCGTGCCCCGCTGCATCGCTGGCGTGCATGCCACGTAATGTTTGTGGTGGCGACGTCTAGACGACATGTCCTCGCCTGGTCCCTGCTCAGCGTCCGCGTCGATATCCGCGGCCGTCAGCATCTCCCACTATGCATGCATCCTTCGCGTCCCCACCGCCGCCGATGCCCCGCGGAGTCCACACATCCTGGGCTGACTTTGGCTAGCGGGTGGGAATGATACATATGCGGGGTGGGGAGGGCCTCGTGGGAGAGAGGGATAAGCGTGTGGGATTCATATCAATGTATGGTGAGTCGCCTTGTCCTCTGTCCTTGCTATTGTCTTTTGCCTCCGGAGACCACCCATCCAGTTATCCTTATCTTCACGCCTCGACCCAGGCCCCGTTCTTTCCCTCCTGTCCTTGCCGCCTCTCACCCAACCTACGTTTACTGAGTCATATATTTCTTGACATCTCTGCTACTTGTTTGTTTCGTTGCGCTTCTCATCTTACCGCGACTGACTCCTTTTTCTTTTTTCCAAGTGTATCGCCGAGGAACCCTGTCGAATCCGCCGACGCTGACGATCCCTTCGAGTGGAGGAGGGGAGCGGGATGCCGTGAGTCAGTATCTTGTACGTGTAGCTCTTCCGGTAAGTCCTTTGCCTTCGTATTTGGCATTGCTTCTAGTCCTCCCCCTGCTCCCCGTTCCCGTCCCCAATCTTCTCTGTTTCTATCTATTCTCCCTCGTTGTCTCCTTCATCCCCAACAATTCGCTGCCAACGTCCCTTCCACGCCCCGATTTCCGTTCATCTGCATCTTCGTCGCCTAACACACGATCTCACCCGGTATATCCATTATGTGAGGCAGTAGCTTCAGGGCCCGGGTGCCTTTGTCGTTGGGTCCGAATCCGACTCCGAATCCGAGGCTTGCGTAGAGACCACAGCACAAAAACAACTGAATAAATTCACACTGTATGGTACGCGTCTTCTCAATCTCAATGGATGGCGAGGGAATTTTAACCCGCAGTCACGATGCTGCTTCCCAGATCCAGAGTTGCAGCGGTTTGCCTGCTCTGCACGACGATTCCGCTGCGCCAGTCGCCTCCGGGTACCAGAATTGACCTTGGTGGGGAGTGATGACTCTTCATTTCTGGATTATGGCGTGCAGTGGACACGGGCGGGACACCGGGATCTCTGTTCATGGACTAGTGCTGAAGGTGTGCGAGACATGCACTGGGAATGGGTGGGGTGGGAAGTGCCAGAGACGAGCGTAGGCGGGTAGAGGATCAGTAGATAGTCGGAGACGACAAAAAAATGGCACTTCATGTGGTGCTGTAAGTCGGAAAGCACAGTCTGCCGCTGGGGGTGGGAAACCCCTTCCCTTTATAGTAGGGGTGGGTGGGAGAGGGGCTCAGCTTGAGGTTGAAAAAACATTTCGACCCCATATCCGATTTTTGAAAGCTGAACCCCCTTGGTCGAGCATTTCAAGTTTTTTGGTGATGAAAAACTTCATTTTTCACACTTTTTCCACTGAAAAAATACGTGAAAAATTCAAAACTTTTTTCACCACCACGTTGAATTGTTTGCCTTGATTCGAGAAGATACTGAAAAAGTTTTGAGTTTTTCAGATACCTTTTAGTGAAAAATGAAGGATGTTTGTCACTAATATTTCCACTGAAAAACTTGAAATGCTCAACCAGTGTTATGAGTAAGATCCAGCAACAGCACACTTTCAGAGACCACATCAGCTCTCTCTCCCACATTTGCCCTCATTGAGAGCAAGAAATAATGAACTCACATGGATGGAGAGTCACGTGGGATGGCAAGATGCCATTGCATTGGTCCTCACAGTTTTACAATCATCGTCATATACCATGTCTCTGTTGGGCAGAAAAGGAAGGTCTGGAAAGATTATATTTGCGACCTATCTAGGGCAATTTTACAGCCATCATTTTTTCTAGCAGATCTACACAAGCTATCAAGAATGGTGTTTGTCTTTGGGACAGACCACTGGAAACCTCCTACATGACTACAGCCCGTAATGCACGAATGGCACCCAGGACCTGAAGGTCATTCCTGGTTCCTTTCGGAGCTTTGAAACAGCAAAATGGAGTGCTTCAGCAGCTTTCATGAGGTCTGGAAGGACTGGGGGATTGGAGATAGCATCACAATTTTTGAACAAATGTTCATAGAATGCATCTGCGACCTTGGGGCCATCCTGATCATCAATGCTCCTATGTGGAGGGTTAGATGTGTGCTCAAGCAAGAAATAGACCTGATAGACTCACCACATCGTTGCAACTACACCACGGAACCCAGCAAACAGCAGAGTGCCTGCAAGATGCAATGCTTCATCTGGGGTGCTGCTGTCCCCCTTGGCGGTCTCACAGGCGCTGAGGAAGGCAAGTGACATGAGTTTACTGGTTCCCTCCATATTGACCTTCAATGGTTTGTGCATGATCTGGGATACCTTTAGGCGGCCATCAGAGAGCATGAGGCCACTATCAAGAGGATTGTTTGAGTCTTGAATGCCATGACATGCAAAATGAATAATTGATGACCCCTGTAGATTTTCGACAACCTCAGGCCCAGTGGGGCTCAGAAGAGCTGTAAGCCACTCCGTGGGGACCCTGTCCATGATTTTTGACAACTCCTCCTCTGTGCCTGGCAAAGGTGTACAATTTGGTGCATTTCTCTCAACCACTGCTGTGACCCTGAATGAGGCCGCAGTTTCTGTTGGATGATCAAGCAATGCAGTGAGGGTAGGTGTGTAGGATGACACAACATAGTCTGCTGTGCATTCAGCACCATCTTCTGTATATATACCAGCTGCATGAATAGGAATAAAAGTAAAAGGCCCAGTGGGACACCACCATAAGCGAGGGGGATGTTCGGACTTCTGCCAAAGATCATATTATATGAGATGTATTTCGTACATGAAAACTGGTGACTTGCCTTTAAATTGAGAAACTCAAAGAGTGGTTTCACCATTTTCCCCCAAATTTCTGCCAAATGTCTACGGAGGATATCATCAGAGCTCATATTCACACGGCCCTCCCGCGCTCCATAGAGCCGATATTCCAATTCGGACAGATCAGAGGAATTTTTGCTGTGTCCATGAGCTTCCAAAAAATTGGGCATGTCAAAGTTCCGGTCCGATAGTGCACGCGGGAGGTCGGCATAAAGTTTCAATGTCTGAAGGTCAATCCCGGGCAGTTGCATATGCTGAATATCTTGAGAAGATGTGACAATTAGTGCTGAGCATGATGACTTGCTGGCAAGTAAAATGACAATTGGGCCGGATATTGCTGCCTGTCGCAGCAATGTTATGCTTTTTGAACACATGAAATTTTCAAACCCTGCAAGTTTACGAACAGCTTTGATTGTCTCTTCCCACTCTTCATTGAGTCGGTGACACCGAGTTGCTATAGCCTCTGTTGATCTGATGTTTTGCTGGTCATCAGTTGACACATTTTGAGGGGTGTCTCGGAAAGATGCCTGGTCTAATTGTCTGGACAATTTCCTCAATCTGGTTGCAAGATCAGGCCCGACATTTGCTAACTGGTCAAATGGTGTTCGAAGATGAAGTGCCTGAGCCCAAAATACTGATCGGCTGGCCTCCAGAAATTCCACAGCAACATTATTCTCATTCAGAGTAATGGCACAAGTTGCAGAAGAAGATGCAAGAGAAGTAATCTGCGATAGAGCTAAAACTTTTTGGCGAGACTTCAGATCCAGGTGGAATGCTACAAGCTGGGGAAGGAGGTTGATATAGGCACGATAGGCAGTCAGACAGGATCTGTGGGCATACATGGTAGCAAATTTTGCCCAGTTATTTGCAGCACTGAATCGATTGACTGGAGAGGAAGACATGTTTGATGATGCTTCCTGAAGAACGGAGATCACAGCATCCAGAGTTTCCTCCTTGGGTTGATACACATAGGCTTCATGGAGGATGTTACCATAGTTTTGCAAACATGTTCCACGATCAGGATGAGGGAAGGGGCAAAGAACTAATGCTTCTTCATGGAGATAAACAGCCTCATCGATGTCTTTGTGATCCCATTGCTGCTTGAACCGAGCATGAAGTGCCAAGGATAGACCCACAAGGCCTATGTGGCGGGGTTGATGAGATACAGCACCCATTGACAGTGCTTTTCTGTGGAGCTCAATTGCCTCATTAATTTCCTTGTGTTCCTTTGTCTTGTCAAACCGGGCATGGAATGCATTTGCTAGATCATGGAGCAAGATGCTATAGCCTGGATGGGAGGCAGGGGAAGTATCTAATTGTTCTCTGAGCAACTTCATGACCTCATCAATATCCTTTAGATCTCCTCGCCCTCCAAAGCGGGCTTGAAATGCAACAGCTAAGCCGTGGAGGAAAGGAACACGGTCTAGATGAGAGGTAATACAAATTTCCAGTGCTTTCTTGTGAAGTCCAATAGACTCATCAATGTCCCTTGAATTTCTTTGTTGCTGGTACCGCATGTATATTGCATTGGCTAGATTGCTGAGGGCACGATTACGGTTCAGATGGCTAGCAGGACACATTTCCAACATTCCTCTGTACAGGTCAATAGCCTCATCAATATCCTTTGGATCTGCTTGGTCCTGAAACTGGACTTTTAGTGCAAGAGCTAGATTGTGACAGGCGCCTATACGGGTCGGATGTGGCACAGTAGCAATCTCTAGGACTTTTCTATTGAGTTTGATGGCCTCCTCAAGATCCTTTGGATCCCTCTGCTGCTTGAACCGTGCAGCGATTGCACTCGCTAAATTGTAGAGAGTATTGCTGCGCTGTGGATGAGGGGCAACACGAGCCTCCAGCACTTTCCTGTGGATTTCAATGGCCTCATCAATGTCTCTCAGATCCCCTTGTTGCTCATAGCGTGTGCAGATTGCATTAGCTAGATTGTTGAGGGACTTGTTGTATTCTGGATCAGGTGGTGCACAAATTTCCAGTGCTTCTCTGTGCAATGTAATTGCCTCTTCTAAATCTTTCATATCCCCTTGTGCCTCAAACCGTACATGGAGTGCATTCCCTAGATTGCTGAGGGAGGCACTGTGCTCTGAATGAGATGTTGCTCGGAGTTTTAGCACTTGTCTACTGAGTTTGATGGCCTCATCAATATCATTTGGATCTCCTTGTTGCTTGAAACGGGCTTGGAGTGCAACAGCTAAATTGTTGAGCGAGACTTTGTGCCATGGATGACGTGCAGTGCAAATTCTCAGTGCCTCTCTGGAGAGTTCCACAATCTCATGAATATCTTCCAGACTTCCTGTGTTTTTGAACTGATGGTAGAGTGCCTGGGCCAAATTTATGAGGGATCTTCCATGACCAGGATCAGAAGGGTCATGGAGGGCTACACACTCTCTGAGCAGTGCAATAGAACATTTGAGATCTGCTGCATTGCCCTTATATTGAAAGAGTGAACAAAGGCCTGCTCCTAGAATGTCCAGTATGACTACCCGTCCTTTATGCACTGATGACAGGAATGATTCTGCTTCTTCCAATGTCTGCACATGCTTTTCCAAGAACTGGATATCCTGAGACAAGTTGAATTGTTCAAGGAATTCCAAACTACTCTGAAGCAACTCCAAGCCTTTCTGTTCATTCTCAGCAAACTCTTGGACTAAGTCCATTCCACGTAACACATAGGAAAATCCCTTTAGTGCCTCATATCCAGCAATGAGGGCAGCACAGAGATAAATTAGTTGGTTGGGCTTGGTTTGTTGAACTTGTTCCAGACAAGATATAGCCTCTTCCACTTGTGCAACATTGCCAGTAAGCCAGAACTGGATCAGAAGCCCATCAGAAAGCTCCCAAAGTACCTTCCACCGCAGGGGATGTGATTCTGGGAACAGTGCCTGTGCTTCTCGATATAACATGATAGCATCCTCCAATGTTGAATGATCATGAGCATGATGGAAGTCAGTGAGCATGGCAAGACCATTCTGCATTGTGTCTAGTGGGTCATCACTTTCCCAATCCCCTCGCTCCTACAAGTTCTTGCTTTAAACAAGTGAAAAAACGAAGATTATAACTCCTTACCATTGATGTGGGGAGATTTTTCACATAAGGCCCAAAAACAGCTCCTGCCCGCAATTTGATAGCCCTGAAAACGTCTTCCGGTTGAGCAGTGTATATGAACCTGGTCAACAAAGCCGTTGCAAGATGATTGACACATTTTGGGAAATGCGGGTCTGGGCAAAAGGCTAGAGGCAGCACATTCGAGGAGACAGATAGATGTATTGAGGTTTGAAATATTCCCAGCTGCTTTATATTCCAGTCGGCAATTATGCGCCGCATTGAAATAAATGGTGGACTCATCGTCCGGCTCCTGCTCAAGGCTTAGCTATTAGTCATTAAAAGAGTAATGGGATCCTACAGTTTTAACACCGAGAAATCTCATGGGAACATTTTCCTCTGCTTCAAAGGCCCAGCCTGCAGGACCCTATTCACAGTGTCAGTGATCTCAACAAAGGAATGGCAAGTGCAATGGACTCACAGCTGCATTGCCCAAAGAACGGAAAGAAATCATTCCTGCTGTGCCTAGAGCCATGCCTTCAGGGTCCTATTTATGGTGTCAGTGATCTCAGCAATTTTTAAAACCCATGAATTACATATGCAGAACTAGTGTTGATACTCATGTCTTGAACTCTGTGAAGTGGAGTCAGAAAGGCGAAAAGGTTGCTGGATGGTGGATGAGAAAGGGAAGAAGGGTGCCAAGGGACAACGGTTATAAACCATATGACATATATCACCAAGTCAAAAGAGGGGAATCGGCGCTTCTGAGGGTGCGGTGGCACGGGTTACCTTTCATTGTGATGGTTGCTGAGTCTGGTACGAGAAGACCCTGATTTTGGGCCTTGGCTGTTGCACGGGTTACCTTCCATTCTCAGCGGTGCTGAGTCTGGTACAAGAAGACTCTGATTTTGGGCCTTGGCTGTCGCACGGGTTACCTTCCATTCTGATCGGTGCTGATTCTGGCAGCAGAAGAACCTGATTTTGGGCCTTGGCTGTCACACGGGTTACCTTCCATTCTCATCGGTGCTGAGTCTGGTACAAGAAGACTTTGATTTTTGGGCCTTGGCTGTAGCAACTGTCGCTATACATGGCACTATGCAGGGCTACGTTGTGCTGCGGATCGAAATACCCTTGCTAAAGTTAGCTACAGCTGGTATTCAGCACTAGGAATCAGACTTCGTTGATGTGGCACACCAGTATAACCGAGGCTCAGATGGGAAATCACTCTTGGCTGTTCCCGCCATAATCCTTCCAGACACAATTGGTGCAAACGACCTGAACTTGAACTTGATTTCATTGGGACTGACGTGTACGCTCGCACGCTAACTTCAGAATGTGTCGAAAATAGTAAGTTTGCAGGCGCATAGTCACATCATACGTAACCAGCACATTAGATAGGTTGCGCAAAAGCCGCACGAGCCACATGCGGCTTTTGTGCATTGCGCAATACCGCAGCTTTTTCTTCGCTGTTCTTGGTCCTTGTCTCTCAAAGTCATTCAATGCCTCCTAAATCTCATATTCCACTCCCCAGAGTGTTATGTTTTTTTTGGATGTGCACCCGTGGGAGGCCGCATTTTTCAGGCATCACAAAGGCATCACTCACTTTTCCCATACTTTCACATCTGCCACGCAGCAGAGGCAATTCCGATGATCTTCCCTCTCCCCACAGCACCACTCCTTCGCCTCAGGTAAGCTTATATTACAATAGTTAATTGACACCTCTCAGATTTCAAATTTGCTGTGCAGCTTTGCACAATGTACAAAAGCCGCATGCGGCTCGTGCGCAACCTATCTATTGACAGCGGAGGTACGAGAATTGCAACTATAACAATCGCTGTTGGATGTCGGAGATAAGATGACAGTTCATGGCCGAACCGCAGCCAAGTGTAACTATACATAGTGTGGTGGTGGATTTAAGATAGTGTTGTGGATTTAAGACAGTGTGGCGGATTTAAGGGATTTGGCAGGCACGCGAACGTGCTTGAATCTATGGTGTGATGATGACAGTTGGGCCAACTGTGATTCCATACACATTGACATGAAGTGTTTCTGGCTATCAGTTCACACCGTCTCCTCAGCTGTTGAGTTCCCACAGTTGATGCACAACCTAAGGTATGTCTTCTAGACAGTTTAATTCAACTGTTCAAAAACACTGCTGTACAGTGCCGATTAAACACATCAGTGGACAATTAATTCAACATCCCCGATATCCCTGACGGATGTTTATGATCAAGGTAACTTCTTACATCTATGACACGCTGACTCTAGGAACTGAGTTGGACTTCCCGGATATTACTCCTAGGTCGATAGATTCGTGCAGGTGCAACTGGTTGAGGAAAGGTTGGTTCAGCAGTGTCAGCCTCAGCGCATAGCCCAAACTCGTCCTCAATCGCCCTGGAGATTGTAATTAGCCCGCCAAGTGGACAGTAGAATTGCCCCTGGGGATTCAGGAAGCATTAAAGCCGCAACTCATTCGGGCAGTGCTGAATTTCAGACGAGACCAATTGGGATGCACAGCACTCACTGCATTCAGACCCCCCCATAGGCACAGATGTGCCCACCTTCACCGATCCCCGCCTACGGACTGCCCACCCAAGCCGACGTTGGTCTACCCTAATAGGCATCTGCCGACATTGGTCTAGCATCCCTACCGAGGCAAAGTCTGCCCACCTTGGTAGATCTTCGCCCACAGTGGTGTGTCTATCTTGGCCAACCTCGGTCAACCTTGGCTGACCTGGGTCTAGGTTGGTGTTGGTTGGAATGGCTGGACGGGTACAAACCATGTCAGATTTTGAATTTGGCTAACAGGCTTAGCTAGGCTCATCGGCCCACGTGAGTCTACGTGTGCCTAATCAAGTAGGAATACCTAGATCAACCTCGGCAGGGATGGGCAGATGGATGGGCAAGGGGCAGCACACTGGTCTGCCTACACATCTGCCTATCAGGATCTGGCAGACCTGTGCCTACGGGGGGGTCTGAACACAGTGACTGGCAGTGCAGCAGGGAGGACGTAGGAGAAGGGTCTAGAGGGGTTAGGAAAGCTGGGGTTGCCATGCGAAAGAATTACGAGACCAGTCAGGCAGGAGGGAAGCTTGAGGAGGATAACCTGGAGAGATCGAGCGACTGCGTGCAGGAGCTCGGAGTTCGGAGTAAGAGTATGACGCGCACAAGCTGGGTTCCGAATCGTGCTGTCAAGACCGTTGAGAGCAAGTCCCAGTGCCAAGTGGAGAAAGCACAAGAGCGGATTGAGAGCGAAGGAGCGGAGGAGACACAGCCACAAACCGGGAGTTGATTCGGCCAAGCAGCGCCGGCGCCGAATCCGATCACCGATGGGTTTTGCTCTCAACGACAACGACGATCAGCACTGGCCACTGGTCAAGGATGCAGCGCAGCCGACCCGGAAGGCCGCAATACATAGGCGGAGAATGTGCACGGCGTCGGAGTCCAACTTCGATGTCGACTGCCGTACAAGTCCCCGTCCGCTGCTCCATTTTCTTCCCTACTTTTCTTTGTCTCCTTCAAACTTCGCGGAGACTTTGTAATTCGCTGTCTTAGCCCTATGCGCCACCTAGTCTGCCCTCCCTCAGTACTCAGTGCCTGCAAATGCACCCTCCGAGTCGTGTCTGCGTCCTGCCATGACGGTTCTCCTAAAGACCTGTCCCGTACCGCCTCGCCAACGGCTGCGATAATGCGCCTCCAATAGGTCGCAATCCCCATACCCCGCTCGCGCCAACACTTACGAAACTGGCCGCAGCGCCACGCTTGCCGAGGCGAGGCTCGACGCTGGAGACATCTACACGACATGTTCCTGCCTTGTCGCTGCCCAAAGAAACTCCATACTCTCCCACCATGCATGCACGCTTCGCGTCCCCGCCGCCGCCGATGACCCCGCATCAGCCGGGCTGACTTTGGCTGGCACACAACTGACATGTATGCGCTCGCATGGGGAGAAGAGACCTCGAGGGAGCGGATGCGTGTAGAATTGTATGGTGTATGGTAAGTCGCCTTATCCTCCGTTTTTGCTTCGTCCTTTTTCTCGTCCGTAGCCTACCCATCCAGTTATTGTTATCGCTATCCTCCTCTTCTCGCGCTCGACCCATGGCCTCGTGCTTTCCTCCCTGTCCTTGCCGCCTCTCGCCCAACCTGCGGTTGCGTTCTCCAATGTTTGTTATCATCTTCTCCTATTTGGCTCTCTCCTGGAGTCATTGCACCTCTCGTCTTGCCCGCGTCTGACTCCTTCTTTCTGTTTCTCAAGCCAGCACATAGAGCGACGTGTGTAGTGAACGCTGTCGACTCGGGCGTCCGCCCGCCATCGCTGACGATCCCGTCGAGAGGGAGGACGAGACGCCGTGAGCGAGGGTATGTCGTATGTGGTACGTCCCTCTACTCCTGTCGCTTCTTCTATTCCTTCCAGGCCGCTCTCCGGAGTCCGTTCCCCAGCTTCCCTTCCTCCTGATTCTCCTCTTCTTGCTCTGAATGCTTCACTTTACCCGCGTGCTTGACATCCGCTCCGGCGCGAAGTTCGAACCCATCCTTGCCTTCCCTTGCCGACGGTCTTTTCTATCCTTTCCATCCTTTCCATTTTCCCATGCCCCCACTGGCAATTTCCTTGTAATTATATGCCCCCGCGCCTGATTTGCCCATGCAGGAATACCTAGCCCAGAATTCGTCCTCGGGTTTCGGTCCCTAGCGTATGGTCAGCGAGAATACTTACACGTAAGAGGTCGGTCACGGTACGGGCGGGACGAGAACGGGTCCGAGACTACAGCGAGGGAAACAGCGGAGAGGTTCTTGCAGGCGAGAATGGGCGGGTGCGTGGCGAATGGGATGCGTGGTGGGACGGATAGGGTGCGGGAGGGGAGCATACGATGTGTTGGTGTCGGTTGGGTTTGGGTGCCATGCATATATCTGGTACGTATACGTCCATCTCGCCCCCACTTCTAATCCTCCTCTCCTCCCTTGTCTCCGATCCACCGCTCCCCACGTCCTTTCTCCTGTTTCCTGTTTCCTTCTTCTCGACCATCTCCCATTCTTTCCTGCTCCTCGACGTACCTATCGTCCTCGAGCCCGAACCTATTTGTCGCTTGACCCGATAGGAATGCAGTTCAAACTTGGGTCTATAGGAATCCCGTTCAAACTTGACTCGATAGGGATGCAGGTTCAGACTCAACAAGCAGTTTTGCGGGCGAGCGTTTCCTCCTGGACTTGGAGGTCTGTGAATAGTTCAATACTTGTTTTTATCGACGAAAATGGGGTGAGGTCATGCCCCGAGTTTATTTGAGACGATGTCGCACTGAACGCGGCATGACTTTCGGGATCCGACAGAGTTTGAACTGCCCACTATACACTTTTCTGCATTTAACCCATTGCTCGCCCCTAAATCAAGGCATTACTTGTATTTCCAGAATGCAACCAACCTATTTTGATATTTCTAAAACCTGTCGGACAGGCTTCAGCGTCCAGCGGTCTAAATTCCGCAAATTGAGTGTAATTGCCTCATCGCGTCTGACACGGCCTCGACATGAATAATTTGATATTAAATTGAAAAATCTTCCGCCACACTCGACCCATGGGTGTCACTGCGTTCAGAGGGTCTCAGGCCTGTAGCCTGTGGTATCAATTTTGGCCCGGTGAAATACTATTTATGTTTTGATGCGTTTTCGCCCTATGAGCTATCTAGAATGCTTTGAATACGTTAGGCGTGTCCAAGGTGTGTCCATTCATGATCAATATAGATTGTGCTGTAGCACATCGGGGTGTGTGCTGAGCTTGCGAGCGAATATTTTATGAAGATGTTGAACATTGATGGTTTGAAGACTGGCCGCACTTTCGGGTTAATATTAATGATTGAAATTCGCATCATTCCAGAAGCTGCGCTCAGCAACACGGCTCAAGCCTCAGTTGTAAAAAGTGAACACAAACAAGGCGGAAAAATTAACAGACTCAGAGTACTCAAGTTCTAAATTCACGCGTAAAGAACTGAACGACACCTAGGAATTGAACCAAAGGCAAGCGCAACAACTAGTTTTACCGGTCTCTATGGGTCTATCATGTAGTATAACTGCGATAGGTGTGGTAAATCCATAGGTACACTTGATAAGTACTCGCTGCCATCAAGATATTGTGAACGCAACGGCACCGCATGATTTGAAGTAGGGATTCTTCCAGAGCCCTATATTTAGTGCCAATGTCAGAAATGAACAATTGAAACCCAATAGGTGACCAACTAGTAGCTGTGCACTCCTTCAGTAAATGTAGATCTACTAAGGCAGATATTAGATGCTCACGATTGAGAGTCTCGGTGAGCATGATCACTGGAAGTTTGTCCGCGTACTGTTTTCCGCATATGCAGAGAAAGAGATAGAAGATCTTGCTGTCGCTGGTTATGCCATAGGTGAAATCTGTCCCCCCATTTCTTCCACCAGGGGACCGCAGTATCCTAACATCGCATCAGTGTCCACGATCACGCGAAACAGGTAATTCTTACACCACAACAGCGTCCTTTGGAACCTGGTTGTCACCATCAGCACCAAGCCTGAGATAGTCATACCCGGCCCCTTTCATAAGCTTCTTCCTGTAGTAGAATACACGGTTGTCGTAGGTGCCCGCAGTGGCTTTGGTGGCAGAGGTTGCACTGGATTGGAAGACGCGGTGAATGCTCCCAGGTCCGGTAAGGACACCCATCGGTGGCACAGCAGATAGACGGTTGTCCGGTCTCGGCAACCAGACCATCTGCAGTTCCTCACCGCTCGGGAAATGCGCGCTGATGGATACATAGGTGAGATCGGGACTGGATGGTTCCAGCAGAGGTAGTGTCTGGTCTATTGCAAGACTGGGTATTTGCGCTGATTTCTGAACTCTACTGAAAAATTAGTGGACGCACACAGTTTCAGAGACATTACGCAACCCGATGCACCCTTTCGATATTGGGATTGCGACCTCCTTTGTACCGTAGTTTTGGCTGATTCCCGCAAGGACGACTTTGGCATATCTGGTAAGGTATCATTAGCGTTCATTGCTTCACTAGGAAGATATTCATGCATTTCCAGTTTCGCTTCCAGAACCACATCAAGTCCGCTGCAGTCCTTCAACATCCCTGTCCCGACAGCAACTGTGCCGGATATCCGAAGTGGTAGGGAGCCTTTGGCTTCAATACCGCCGGTCAGTTTGAGGGTGCTCTTCAAGACAGTGATGCCGAACATGATGCCCATGCTGACATTGGGATCAAACACAACATATCCTTCCAGTTCAGCGCTGGCGGATGGTTTCGCAGTCATTGATTTCCAGTCACCGATGACAGATTTTCCGTTGACCAGATCCACCTCCCCACTGACATCGGAGAAGCCGAAGCTAGTGCGGGCCAGGAGTTTACCTTTCGCACCACCGTCTATAACAAGACCAGCGTCGATAGTGATGAAAGGGCCAATAATAAGGATTCCGGGGATGCTCAGCGGGCTGGATTAAATCAGCTCCAAATTCGCATAGTACGGACGTTCATGACACACCTCAGTGACAATTCGGCAATATTCTTGGTAGCTCTGGGGCCCTTGTCCTTCAATGCGACTTTGAAGTGGCTGTCTCCGTTAGCAGCTCAATTGTAGACATGGTATACACGTACGGTCGAATACTACACCTAGTCCCGCCGCAAAATCGATGCTCCCATCGAAAATCTTCACCACAGCGCTGGTGAACCTCCCTTCGAGCAAATTGAACCGGAACTTAGATGTATACTTTATGAACTGGTAGCCACTCGGTTAGCTACGATATAGATGCCGAACAGGGTAATTTACCCCATCTGCACTACCGGTGAGATAAAATGTAGGTGAAAGTGTTGCGAGACACTCACGGAATCGGCAGCCCACACAATATATACCTGAAACACGTTTGATAATCAACAACGCTGACCGTCCAGGATATGTCATTGCGACTCACCTAAAGATCCGGCACCAACCTTGCCAGTAGAGGATGTGTATTCCGTGGCTGCAACCTCAACAACGGGGTAGGCCCAGCCAAAGTCCGGTGTTTCGGTCAAAGGAAGAAAAGAAGTGGTGTTTGTGTCAAATATCAACTCTCCGGAAGGGGTGTAGCCAGATTTTGAGAGGACGAGGGACACGACTTCCGTAAATCCCTTCAATACCGCATAAAATTTCTTGATATCTGGCCGCCAGCAGGGACTTATCAGTATGAACGCCTTATGCCAGAAATGAATCAGCATATGTACCGAGAAGATTAGAAACATTGGTGAGGAATTTTTCGATCGGTTTGTATACATCGTCAGGTAGAAGACCGTTGAGGATCTGAGAAAGCTCAATTGACATATTGATATATGGTTGGGGAACACTCGCTTACCGGAAGTAGAACACAGTTGGTAAGAAACGCGATTGGGTTCCAGCCCGAGGTCTCTCTACAGGCGTCTCTACCTTTTACGGGCATTGCGTTCACGGCATCTGGATCTGAAGCTGGGAGGGGAAGATACTCTGAAGTCCAGAATGGATCGCCGAGCTGATCCTGGGGAATATATTCAACTTGGTCGTCGCCTGCAGAGTCCGGATCGGGGTCCTCGGGTTCCGACCAGTACTCGAGAAGTTGTGTTACTTGGGAATCTGTGAGAGGTGCGGAATAGTTGGATGGGATGGATGATTCCACAGGGGCTCCATCTATAGGTGGGTTGGCGTGGCCAGCATCATCCCCGCCAGAAAGAGGAGTCGGAGGGGTAGAAGGAGGAAGTCTGCCTGCCTCATCGTTCATAGACGTTTCATTATCCTGACGGCGCAAGTGCGGAACTGAAGGAACTGGTATTATAGTGTCGTGGACATCGAATGTGTCGACATGGATTGCAACATCCCGCTCCGGATGAATTGCCTCTGTCAGAGACAATTCCACCATTTGACAGATAATTTGCAACCGGGCAGCAGAGACTGTGAAGTTCTGGACAAGGTGGACGCTTCGCTCTCCGGACTCGCGCCCTAGGCCGCAGGAATCGACAAAAGCGACGAGGAGAAACTTCGGATTTTGCCTCCAGTCTTCAACCGCCATCGCCCATTTCGAGTGATCTTTAAACGAGACGGTAATGGTCCCCGAGTTGGAATCGCACGACGTCGAGGTGACATATGAGGAATGCTCGAGTACAACCACGGGATGAATAAAGGCCGAAATGTGCACGGAGGCGAAGGAACGGATCGCAGGGAAAGCCGCTTCAATAATGGCACATCGCGTTAATATCATGGGAGGGGGTTATATAGCGATCGCACCATGCGGGTCATGATAGTGAAGGGACGCCCCTTCACTTGCACGAATTTGCCTGGGGTCGGTCAAGTCCAGATCGGGGTGGATTGTCGGGTGGAGGTTCAGAGAGTGCGCGCTGCGAAACTTGGGAGTATGCGCAGATACGAGACGTCCCAACAAAAAGACGAAAGATATAGTCACAGGTGGGAGTAACATTGTGGTGAGGGTTGAACGGTATGCATAAGCTGTTTATATAGCCACTAACGGTAGGTGGGTAACAGGGCATTTGATCACGGTCGAGACATCAGTTTCAGCGCCAAAGCTTGTGGTCTTCGTTAGGCTAAGTAGCTGGCATGGCAGGCCTGCATGCTAGAAGGCACAATAAGCACTTGTGTATCAGATAGATCAACCAATGTAAGTTAGAATCTAGCCGTCTTCCGGCCTCCGCGTCCTTATGGTTAGGCAGCTACCGAAGATATTTGAATCTCCTTTGGACGTGCACTATCGGAAGGCTTAAACCTGATATCTACAGTATTTTGGTGCCTGGATTTATCGGGGTCGAATGGTGTACTGTATTCCCTATTTTTCAGGGCGCCATAAGCCAAAGAACTCTTTTTGTCCCTGAGGAATCCCGAAGGAGACAATTAAAGTCAAGCGATCGTGGGCGGAGTTCTGGTCGGCCGCGTCCTGGTCAGGATCTTCATTGACAGAGACGGGAATTCACAGTCCGAAATATTTGCAAATGAGACCCGAGCACGACTACTTGCCTGAGCTACCGGATACGGAGTTTGGAAGGCCGGCGAGCAAATGCTCCGAGCATGAGTATGGAACGAGCGCGTGCAGTGATTCTAGTTTTCGCCAGGTGACTGAAAGGTGACAGTCAGACAGACTTTGCGCAGCAGCCCAACGTGGCACTAAGGATACAATCAGCGTCGCAGTTATAGTTAGCCACGGATTCCTGATCAAGCTGCCCGACACACTGTGATATTAATTTGCTGGGTTAGCCCTCTTTGCTACAACCCATCCCCAAACGCGCAAATACATTAATGATTCTCGCATCCGATCTGCTCTTCTTCCATGGCGCGATATTCGGTTCTCCAATAGGCCTCCTTACTGGTAAGACCTGGGCGGTACCGCATCGGTGTCGATGGGTGGCCGTTGATTAAGAGTTGACTAAGTTAGACCGCAGCCGAGGCGGTGGCTGTCGGAGTGAGTGTGTAGAGATAGCAAGCAAGTATTGGGACGGCCGAGGGTATACAATACTAAGTACGTGGCATTGACCCTTCTGGGGATTCAGGATTCAGGATTGAAGAAGCGGATATGACTTGTAACGGATTCGGGTGGCGGCGGAGATTGACGAGTAACGACACAGGCTCGGGATCCGCCAAGTCAGTTCGAATTGAGGGCGCGAGAGAGGAAGGGAATGCAAATTTTGTGGCAGTGGAGGACTCTTCACGGGCACAGTCGCGGAGCTCGAGGTTGGAATCCGATTCCTGCGGAGTTTACGGTCTATGAGAGAACAAGCTGGTTTCGAATCGTGCTGTCAAGACAGTTGAAAGCAAATTCTAGTACATAGAGGAGGGCGGAGGAGAAGGGAGGAGGCACAGCCACAAAATTGCACACAAGTTAATTCGGCCGACTGAGTCCGATCGTCAACAGGTTGCTCTCAATGACAACGATCAGCAGCACTGGCGCGGACCAAACTTGAAGCGCGGACGTTGGAGTTCCTGCGCGAGATGTACTTTCGCCTTTCAGTGTATTTGACTGCGTATCTAACCTCCTAGACTGCCTTTACACACGTATCCGACGGCTTCTCGCGACTGAATTGAGCATTCAGTTTTGAACTCTGGCCATCGGTCGCGCGCAAAAGCTCTAAGAGTTGCATTTATTTACTCACATGACGTTCATTGCTCCGAAATGAAGTCCACAAGTATCTAATTCCTGCTGAGGGACTGGGGCAACTCGCACATAAGTAACCGCGTTGCAGAAGAGGTGTTCCTGTATGTCTGTGTTTCTGCAGTCGCGTCTCGGACCATCTGGCCGCCTGTCGGATAAAACTTTCTGCAACGCCTGGGGTTGTTTCCTTCCGACTCTTTCACTAGCGGAAATGCACGAAGGGTTTTGATATCGTTAATTTAAACTTGAACGAAAATAATAACGACAACAACTCGGGCTATACATTAGAGTCCACTCCTTGTAATTTACTACAGCCATGGTGCTCGCGCGCAATTAAGTCGACATGATCAGCATGAGAAGGTAAGCCTGCATCCAGCGTTTCAGTTTTTCAGGAGAATAAAATGAAGAAAGAAAGAGGCACGAACGTCATTCCAACGTTGGGTGTGTTGCATTGGCGGATGGAGGCTGTATAGGTACGATCAATGGTTGGGCTCGCGAAGGAAACACCAGGGGACAACGCACGACCACCATTATTCGGATCCGAAAACGCATGGTTGCGGTCGCAGGTGTTCTGCAAGTTGTCGTTAGAGGTTCAAGGGGGTTTTGAGAAAATGGTGGCGTACTGTGAGGCAATTGTTGCCCGCGCAGCTGCCGTCGGAAAAGGAGAATGTCATGCCAACCTGGAGAGTGGAGGTTGGTACGGAGTGCAGAGTGACGCATAATGAAGGAAGGACGTACGTTGAAACCGTCCACCCGCGAGAGATTGCATTGTCTGAACGACGGGTTGCTTTGGGGATGTTAGAGAGAATTTATCATGTTCGAAGCAGAGCCACGAACTCAAAGCTACATCGTTCCGTTAGACGCAAAACAAACCGAGAGGTGGAAAGACGCACCTGCACTCGAGAAGGGTGCATCCGCCGCCTATGAACGAACTAATGTGAGAGGTATACCATCTTATTGCACGACCATATACTTGCCATCGGGAAAGCTGATTATTCAAACAATCAGAAAGGTATTCATAGAGCTGAGAAGGCAAGACTCACCCGCAAGTCCCCGTCTGGCCAAAGATACGCCACGACAGTTGCTGTGAAGCACGAGTCAAGAACTGCTTTCAGGTTGAGAGAACATAGGAAGCACGTACAGCTTCTGGAACCACAATCGACGTAACGCCACCCTTCCCGATGGCGGCCATGGTCTTCGTCACAGTCCCGGCATGGAAGATGGGCGTGATCGTCTTGGAGCAGGTGTTCTTAACCGTAACGAGATGGTTTGCGCTGGCGACAGCGGCGAGGGAGGCAGTAGCGACAATGGAGAGAAGGCGAACCATGATGGTGACAGAAAATGGAAGAGGAGTAACTGTAAGAAAGTGAGGGAGGATGAAAGCTGTAAATTTCAGGACCGTTTTTATAGCCGAACGATTTCAGAAGCTTCCCGGATTGGGAGGCGTAGGTAAACGTAGCAACAAATCGGTCGCAGATCGGTAGCGCGAAAGTGTGTGTGATCGACAATCAACCCATTCGAATCCACGCGTGGTCTCGCGTGGTTGACAAATCTGGGATCGCGACGTGAATTCACAGAGATTGACGGCCACTCCTCTTGAGCCCGTAGAAAATGAGCGTCTCGAGAACAACCGTTCAACGATGCACAGAAATTTAGTCCCAATCTGGGCCGGGCCCATTTTTAGTGACAGCCATCAAGCCTGGTAGATATCGCAGTTTCGGTGCGCGATTCCGTCACGAGCTCCCGCCGCCGGATTGAAATCCTTCGTACGTTTCAACCCCCAGTCTCATCAGCCGGCGGGGCTTGACAAGCCTCGAAGCCATATTGAGATAAGTGATCCGCATTCCTGTTGATAAGAACCTCGCGATCGCTTCGCATAAGTATTGCCAAGCTTCGTTTGCTGTTTCAGTATGGTTGAAGGTGGGTTAACCTTTAGGCGCTTGACATGGCTCAATTGTCTTACGCCATTAATAGAGAGGTTGCGCACAAGCCATATGAGCCATCTGATGGCTTTTTTGCTGTGCGCAAACGTATGGCTAATGGCTCGTATGGCTTTGCACATCCCTGATGACTTTTGTTCATAAATGACGCTCATTGTAGTACATGTTCATGCATTACTCCAAATCCACTTCGAGCTCTAAATATTTCCTAACTCAAGACAAAAAGGCTGGAATGTACGATTTTGGGTTCAAGTTGACGCCTGGCCACCGAAGCTCGACGCCAACTGAAATTTAGAGATGATACATGGCCAAAATGAAGGCTAGAATGATCAAATGAAACACAGTTTCATACGTTATATGAGCCATTAGCCATATGGTGCGCACAGCAAAAAAGCCACCAGATGGCTCGTATGGCTTGTGCGCAACCAGGTTAATATTGTTCTTTGGCCTTTCCGGCGTTCGAGGTATCTGAGACCGTATCTCTAGTTCTGGATTGTGGCGGTCGGCGGGTCTCGCCTCTTTCTACCGATTCGGCCGCCCCGAGAGTCGGAAGGTTTTCAACAACCGATGGGACCGTTCCTAAATACACCCAGAGGCTTTATTGCACGAATAATTCTATTGAAACCCGGGTTCACACGCACGGAAACCCTCCCGTTCAAGGAGATTTTGCCGAATCCCGGGCGTGAGTTTAACCAGGAAGTTGAACCCACTTACCACCATTCAAACCGCCGGCGGAGGTATGAAGCTGCCGGCTGTATTGAACACACCATCCAGCTCATGCACGGATTGCTGCAAAACGCGTGGAGCTCGCAGCAAACTACAGCCGAATTGATAGGTTTCCGCAAAATCTCCTTGAACGCCGGAGTCCATGCAATAGAATTTATCTTGTTGGATCTTCCACGTTTCGTAGTTCATGATATGTATCTGAAGTCGGGTTACCGAATATATTTCAGTAAACCGCGTTGGCATGGATTCCCGACATACGGGACGAGAACAAATCCGCAGCGGGAGGTGGCACAGGTGAGGAGCCAGGTCCATTCAATAGACAGGTTGCGCACGAGCCATTGGAGCCACCCAGTGGCGCAAACGAGTGGCTCCACCGTCAAAATATGACGTGAATAGAGCTCTTTTGTAAGTGATGTAAAATGAATTTTTCTACATTAAGACCCAGATCATTTTACGTTGTGGAGCTGAGAATTTACATTATCTTTTGGTTGTCTGACCGTATTTTGGGGTAGCGTTTTCCATTGTGGAGCAAGTGTTTTGCATCAAGTTTGCTTAGTTTTTCAGCCTATTTTTGTTTTACATTAGTTGCAAAAGAGCTCTAATGGCTGTGAGTGGCTTGTTGGAGCCACTCGCCTGCTATTTGTGCGCACGGTCCGAGAGCCACTGGGTGGCTCCAATGGCTCGTGCGCAACCTGTCTAATGGCGGCAAGCGCACGGCCTGGTGAAGCCGGCACCATGGTGGTAGAGTGGTGGTAGCGGTTAGCACGTGGTTGCAGCCATGAGTGCACGGACCCAGCCAGACAAGAATGCATCAGCGAAATCTTGATCCGTCCTCACGACTCTTTCTCTCGCCGATGTTGGGTACTAGGCAACGTGTCGATCTCGTCGGTCTAGTGGAATCCGGACTCGAAAAAAGTATATAGGGTCGAGAAAAAAATTCGACCCTCCCAGGACCCCCCTCCCCCCTCTCCTTGTCTGCCCGAGCCGAATAATGGAATATGGCGTCTGCGAGGGTGGCATTATACTGAGGAGAGTCTGGGTCAAGCTCCTCATCCACGTTGACCTGTGGCTTTTCGGTAACCTTCACCCCAGTCATGCGGTTATATTGACGGTATAAAGACCGGGAATCCCATGTCTCCAGCAGCCAACGGTACGGGGACATTCGCAAATCCGCAGGAAACCCTTTATAACCTCGGGACGTTACAAGCTCACGGTTCTTCTTTTTGACGTCTGCAAAGGTGGCGCCATCGCGGAGTTGCGAGAGTGCGACAACGAAGACAGATGGATGGACAGGTACCGGTGGTATTCGCGTAAACTCGGCCTGCTTGCAAGCATCGTTATGGTGGAAAAACCCGCGGATGCGTAGGATTCTCTCTGAGTCTACTGCATAGGTAATTTCGGCGTGGGCGAGACAGGAATTAAATGGGACAGGGGTGTGCCGTTCCTTCTTCTGAGCCCGAGTTTGATCGTATCCGCATCGGCTAAAATACAGTAAGACACGGAAAGCCATAAAAATAAGCATATATATCTTGCCAAAGATACAGTACGCCTTGTGCGGTCGCGTACTTCTACCGAGTTGGTAGAGTAGCAGCTCCATTGCTGAGACCAGCGGTTGTCCAGCTGCTCCCGGGTGTCAATATCAAGCCCTTGCTGCGCCATTATCGCACTCGCAGTTAGCTGGTCGTCGTCGCTCAAGGTATAAAGGTAATCTACCGGAGAATTCCCGCCTTCGTTGGCAGTGGCATGCACCCGATACATTTCTTCCAATTGTTGGAGCTGCGCAGATGAAACCATTAATTTCTTGAGAGGAATATCGGATAGCAAGCTGCACTGCTTGAGCGGCGCCTTGGACTTCTTGGAGGGTGTCTCGGGCGTAGTGTTGACCCATTTAAAATTTCCTTGCCTGCTGAGGGTGGCCGATGGGGTCTGAGAGGCATCAATGGGCTCGGAAGGGACAAATGTGAAGTCCATGGAGAGTGTAATAATAAGAGGTGCACTAGTAGGTGGTAGAAGAGTGTAAAAACACGAATTGACGCGTAGAAACGCGTCCATTGTGGCACATAATGAGCCCAAAACGCAAGCCACCGAACGAATACCTTTCTGGGATACGAGATGCCGCGCGATGGCCGCGCTTCACGTGACTTCCCGATTTGGGCACATCCTGGGGCGGCTTACATTCCCCTCGAAGTCGAATAGTCCAAGTCAGTTTAACTTGACTGCATGCTACCTCATAGACAGTCATATTTCTGACTTGGGAGCACACTCTGCTTAATTATAGCTTGAGATATGTCGATGTTTTGGCCCTGCGCTGCCTGTCCTTTATACTTTCCAGAATGATCGGAGCTCTACCAATCCACTACAGACTCGTCATGGGACGATTGCCCCTTTTGTAAAGAGATTGTTCCGCGCTCATCTCGAATCGACCGTTACGGCAACACTTTATACCAAAAGGATTACCGAGTTTTGCTTCCGAGTCGTTGTCAACCTTGTGTGACGTGGGACTCCACGTTGCACAAGCACGCACTTCCCAGGCAATCCAGCCAAGTGCTGAACGAATTGATCGCACGACCGATTAAATGTGACCATTTTTGGCTCGTAAGGCTTTGGCAATGGGCGCGATTTCGGACAATTTGAACCCGTTAGAATGACTCATTTTTCTGAAATTTAACCACGGATTTGAGCCGTTGACGTACCGGCTCATTCAAAGTCGCTGGCCCGGAAGGCTCTGACTCCTTGCTTCTCGGACATTAATCGTGAGAAAATGCGTGCTCTCCACGAGGCGCTCAAAGTGATCACTCTTGTCTTCCACCTCCAAGTCCACTGCGCAGGAATACATCCTCCTCATCCTTTCTGTGGGCGGCTCTTTCTGCTGTCTAATCTTTACTTTTGGCTCACATAGTGTTCCACCTTCATAAGATTGGCGTTGTTACAATCCATTTTGATCATGTCTCGCCAGGGTCATGAAACCAAGACTGACATTCACTGCGAGATTCATGGTGCGTAGGGTGATTCATTGGGACATCAACATTATGATTTCTTGTCCCCAGGAGGCGAAGGAGGCCCGGGTGGAGGGGGAGGCGAGGGTGGAGTGGGTGGCCCCGGGGGTGTGGGAGAGGGTCCCACTTTCAATTTCAACGGGGTACAAAACGTGACAAATAACATGTACGTTGGTGACGCCCCACGTTCCTTTTCCCAAAGTCCTTTCTCAACAACGATTCCCAGTGGAGGATCCCTTGTAGTCCACAGCGATAAGTTAGAGTTATTGAACTTTTCTGTTTTGAATACTTTTCAATCTGAATTATGTCTAGACTCAAAGAAGATCTGGGCAAGTGGTTGGGGTCTCCTCCTGATGCAAAGGACAGACAGCACGACCTGCAGAAGCTTCATCATAAAGCCACTGGGCGCTGGCTTCTAGATGATGACCAATTCCTCGATTGGAAGGCCACACCCAGCTCTTTATGGATCAAAGGTATTTGTAAGTCAATTTCATTCTGTTCCAATTCCATGTCTGATAATTGGTTTCAGCTGGTACTGGAAAGAGTGTACTAAGGTGATTCATAGCACTACCATGCACATAATCTGCCTCTGACAACACTCACACGCAGTTCGACAGTTATTGAAGAAATTGTCATGGCTGTCCTGACCAGTCCGCAGTTGCATATTTCTATTTCGACTTTAGGAACGAGAAGCAGCACATGGACCTCATGTACGTTCTATCATCTGGCAGCTCTCTGGATGGTCACCTTCCCATAGCTCTCTTGATCAGCTGTATAAAACACTGGGAACGGAACTATACAGCCACAGCATGTACATCTCCAAGGAGTCCTTGAAATTTACTTTCAGAGTTGGACCAGACATATATTGTCATCGATGGGCTTGATGAATGTACAAGACCGACTGGAAGCATCTTATCGAGTTCATTCACAGCCTATGTCATCCCGCCAAAAATGCACCACATCTCCTGTTTACTAGTCAACCTCTTGAGGAATTTCAAACAGCATTCAAAGATGTAACCTTCATTGAGCTTGGTTCCTGGGTCTCAAATGACGACATTAGATCCTTCGTTGGCAGCGAAGTTCCCAGGGTCGGAAATTGGGCTAGTGATGAAAATTATGCAAATGATGTCACAGAGCAAATTGTGCAGAAGAGCAATGGAATGTCGGTCCTCACATTGTGCTGTGATTTGTCTGCAAGCTAATTTGCATATCCAGGTTTCGCATGGCTGCATGCCTCCTCATTGAACTAGGTCGTTGTCACTGGAAGGACGACTGGGAGGAAGCCCTCATAGATCTCCCAGTGGAGCTGTCTGGAATTTACAGCCGTTTCTTAACCCGGGCGACAAGTTCTCTTAAAACAGTGTTTATCGAAGCAATTTTCAGGTGGCTCGTGTTTTCTGCCAGGCAAATTGCACTGGACGAGCTGGCAGATGCTATTGCTTTCCGCCTAGACAACCCGCATTTGACTTTTCCGACCTGGCTAAATCCATTTACCGCCCAGATAGACGTCGGGGCAATGCTGACAGCTTTAAGTTGTTGGAGGGCCTGATCGTGATCACAAACGATGACTGGGATGGATCATCAATTGCTCTTGCACATTCATCTGTCAAGGATTATATTGTTTCCCGGCAATTCCATCAGGAATTTGGCACAATCATTGACCTTACAAAACAAATGTCTCACAAATTTATTACCCAAACTTGTGTCCGCTATCTGCTCCTTTTTGCAGATGCCAAACATTTGATGACCAAGGACACACTCCCAGACTACCCAATCGCATTTTATGCAGCAAAATATTGGTTCCATCACCTGCGGCTTTGCGATAACTGCGACCAGGAGGCCCTACTTCCCTCGACAATGCATCTCCTGGAGGATGGAAGCAGCCAACATGCTGCTTTGAACCGATTGCAGCACTTCAATCCATATGGGACTAAGGGTTGGGATAGACCTATATTATCTGCAGTGTGTATGTGTTCCGAAATGGGCTACACTGAGGGGGTGCACTGTCTCCTCATTGAGCACAACACATCTGTTGACCTAGCCACCACAGATGGGAAAACTGCCCTGCATCTCGCATCAGAGAGGCATCACCTTGACATTGTGCAGCTGCTCATTGAGCACAATGCATCTGTCGACCTAATCACCAAAGATAGCTGGACTGCTCTCCATTTCGCATTAGAGGGTGGTCACCTTGACATCGCACGGCTGCTCATTGAGCACAACATATCTGTCGACCTAGCCACCAAAGATGGGAAGACTGCCCTGCATCTCGCATCAGAGAGGCATCACCTTGACATTGTGCAGCTGCTCATTGAGCACAATGCATCTGTCGACCTAATCACCAAAGATAGCTGGACTGCTCTCCATTTCGCATTAGAGGGTGGTCACCTTGACATCGCACAGCTGCTCATTGAGCACAACATATCTGTCGACCTAGCCACCAAAGATGGCTCAACTGCGCTGCATCTCGCATCGAAGTACGGTTGCCTCAAGCTCACGGGGCTGCTCATTGAGCACAATGCCTCTGTCAACCTAGCCACCAAAGATGGCAGGACTGCGCTTCATTTCGTGTCAAGGAGGGGGCACCTCGAGATTGCAAGGCTGCTCATTGAGCACAATGCATCTGTAGACCTAGCCACCAAAGATGGCTGGACTGCACTGCATCTCGCATCAAGGAATGGTCACCTCGAGATTCTGAGGCTGCTCATCGAGCGCAATGCATCTGTTGACCTAGTCACCAAAGATAGCTGGACTGCACTGCATCTCGCATCGAGGAATGGTCACCTCAAGATCATGAGGCTGCTCATTGAGCACAACACATCTGTCGACCTAGCCATCAAAGATGGCTGGACTGCGCTTCATTTCGCATCAAGGGGGGGGCACCTCGAGATTGCAAGGCTGCTCATTGAGCACAATGCATCTGTAAACCTAGCCACCAAAGATGGCTGGACTGCGCTTCATTTCGCATCAAGGGGGGGACACCTTGAAGTTGAGTGGTTGCTCATCAAGCACAAGACATCCATAGACCAACACACCAAAGATGGCTGGACTGCACTGCATCTCGCATCAATGGATGGTCACCTCGAGATTCTGAGGCTGCTCATTGAGCACAATGCATCTGTCAACCTAGTCGCCAAAGATAGCAGGACTGCTCTCCATTTGGCATTAGAGGGTGGTCACCTTGACATCGCATCGCTGCTCATTGAGCACAACACATCTGTCAACCTAGCCACCCAAGATGGCTCAACTGCACTGCATCTCGCATTGAGCAACGGTCACCTCAAGATTGCGAGGCTGCTCATTGAGCACAATGCATCTGTCGACCTAGTCACCAAAGATAGCTGGACTGCTCTCCATTTGGCATTAGAGGGTGGTCACCTTGACATCGCACGGCTGCTCATTGAGCACAACACATCTGTCGACCTAGCCACCAAAGATGGCTGGACTGCACTTCATTTCGCGTCTAGGGGGGGGCACCTTGAAGTTGTGTGGTTGCTCATCGAGCACAAGACATCCATAGACCAACCCACCAAAAACGGCTGGACTGCACTTCATCTTGCAGTAGATGGCAGTCACCTGGACATTGTGCAGCTGCTCATTCAGCACAGCACATCTGTCGACCAAACCACTGAATATGGCAGGACTGCGCTCCATTTCGCAGTGAGCAACGGTCACCTCAAGATTGCGAGGCTGCTCATTGAGCACAATGCATCTGTCAACCTAGTCACCAAAGATAGCAGGACTGCTCTCCATTTGGCATTAGAGGGTGGTCACCTTGACATCGCACGGCTGCTCATTGAGCACAACACATCTGTTGACCTAGCCACCAAAGATGGCTGGACTGCGCTTCATTTCGCATCAAGGGGAGGGCACTTTGAAGTTGTGTGGTTGCTCATCAAGCACAAGACATCCATAGACCAACCCACCAAAAATGGCTGGACTGCACTTCATCTTGCAGTAGATGGCAGTCACCTGGACATTGTGCAGCTGCTCATTAAGCACAGCACATCTGTCGACCAAACCACTGAATATGGCAGGACTGCGCTCCATTTCGCAGTGGGCAACGGTCACCTCAAGATTGCAAGGCTGCTCATTGAGCACAATGCATCTGTCAACCTAGCCACCAAAAATGGCTGGACTGCACTTCATTTCGCGTCTAGGGGGGGGCACCTTGAAGTTGTGTGGTTGCTCATCGAGCACAAGACATCCATAGACCAACCCACCAAAAACGGCTGGACTGCACTTCATCTTGCAGTAGATGGCAGTCACCTGGACATTGTGCAGCTGCTCATTCAGCACAGCACATCTGTCGACCAAACCACTGAATATGGCAGGACTGCGCTCCATTTTGCAGTGAGCAACGGTCACCTCAAGATTGCGAGGCTGCTCATTGAGCACAATGCATCTGTCAACCTAGTCACCAAAGATAGCAGGACTGCTCTCCATTTGGCATTAGAGGGTGGTCACCTTGACATCGCACGGCTGCTCATTGAGCACAACACATCTGTCAACCTAGCCACCCAAGATGGCTTGACTGCACTGCATCTCGCATTGAGGAATGGTCACCTCAAGATTGCGAGGCTGCTCATTGAGCACAATGCATCTGTCGACCTAGCCACCCAAGATGGCTGGACTGCACTGCATCTCGCATCGAGGAACGGTCACCTCAAGATCATGAGGCTGCTCATTGAGCACAATGCCTCTGTCAACCTGGCCACCCAAGATGGCTCAACTGCGCTGCATCTTGCATCGGAGTATGGTCACAGCGAGATTGCGAGGCTCCTCATTGACCACAACGCCAGTGCATCCCTGCAGAGCACAGCAGGTGAGCACCAGGACACATATCCACGTCTGCCATCCAAGTAGTCAGCCCGCTAAGGCTTAACTGCCTAATAAATGTTCATTACCGAACCACAACTTGAATATGTGCTTGTGTTGAAAGGCAAGGCTCCTTTGAGAAGCAGTTTGATTTAAGCAGGAAGGACACTATCTATTATCTGTGACTGGGTACCCGGCCACCTTAGCAGTTTGAGGAGTTTTGAACGCGAAAGCATCGAGTTACCAAGGGCTTTAGGGCCTCATAACGAAGGCTAGGATGTTAGAAATGAGATGTATCAACACACAATACATTTGGTAACAATTTCGTGGCTCAGTGAATATTTTGCCGGGGCAAGTCCCAAAGCGGCAAAAACTAGGTATCCGGCCAGGGACGCATGCACCAACTAATACGAGAGCAAAGTGTTTGAAACATGACGGAATATTAGCAGTGGGTATGAAATGTTGTCTTGCATAGGTAATGGGCATGGTGAAACTGGCCAAAGGATCTGGATCGCATACCCCTTCTGATGCAGATTTCGATATTTTGACAATATTTCACCAATATTTGAGGTTATTGCAACAGCCACTAGATCAGATTTTGACAGGATGGGCATCTAGGGGTAGCCAGGTGTCGTGTGGTCAGAATGAGCAGCAGAAGTCGTGAAACGATGAAGTGGTTGTCGAGAAAAAGACGGCTGACCAATAAGGAAATCGTGTTCGGGATTACCCGCCAATCAGAGATCTGGCACAGCATCACGTCAATCTGATCAAATGGGCTCAAATCTGGTTTTTGGGGTCGTATGTGTCTATTTTCCACTATACAACTCGAACTTTGCCCAAAAATCAATCTACCAGTGCTACAGGACCCAAGTGGCCGGATAGCTAGTCTGGCCGGATAGGCAGTCGCAGATAGTATCTAATCCTGGAATTGTGTGCACAATTCCATCTCTATAGGCGATTTTTTGCCTTATAGATGGACAGACAGAGAAGTAAGGGCACACAGACGCTATGAGCTCTCGGACACCGTCACAAGCTGGACTTGAAATTATTGAAACTGAGTTGTTTATGGGTCCCTGTTGACGCAAAAAGAGTCCGAGCTGTCCGACTTCGGACTAAGCAGATCATTGAATCCGGATTCTTTACCGAGAAGTCACTAACACAGCCTGCCGTAATGTCCTGCGATCCTTCATTCGGAATCGTGTCAGAGATGGTCGGAAAGGTTCTTGTAGCCCCCAGAGCCAGGTGCGAGATAAGGTTCCGGCTTTCGTCGAACATGCGAATGGTGGTAGGCATCACACCGCTAATTTCTAACTCCGACATAGGTGTCGAATGGTAGGGCATGTCTGTGTACCTACCTCCCTCCCACCGCAACGTACAGGCGCTTTCGCAAAAACTTGGCTTGGTAAAATAATGGCAGACCATAACTAGCTCAAATGATTGCGGCAGATTTTTTATATGTGGTTCTGGATTCAGTCTCCGAGATATAACGCAGGAGTGTACCATTTTGAATGGTAATTAAGGATATTTGGGGTACAGGAAACGCACAAGTGAGCTAGAATAGGGGTACTTTCCAATTCCAAATGCGGCAGTCCCGATTTTCCCATCACTGATTTCCGGCAGCGTTGCCGACCACCATGTGCGCTGGCGGTTGGGGTAGATCATGACGAACAAGTACTCACATGGCAAATCCCTAAATTCTCGGCGGTTGGAAGTTTGGTAAAGTATCCGATTAGGTATTGAGTGTCCCGAAATCAGACCTGAAACTAGAAGTCAGTCAGCGGAAGTCAGTTTCGAAACCCTTCACAGAACTCAGCATTGCGAGTACGACTGAGTACCAGAGTACTAAGAAGCTGAAACTCACGCCAAATTCTGGTTCATACCAATGATGACTATTGGCTATCCGACCAAATACCGACTCGTCTCCTAAGACTGTTCCCAAAGCGCTAAATGACGAAGGACGTATCATGTCGATCCACAAATCTGTCGAACCACATACTGTGACTGCATCTTTGTATCGATATTCGACCTAATTGGGTTCGCACCCGCGTGGAATATAATCGAGTTATTTGTTTAGAATGAAGTTCTATTCTGGACAGGTTCTTGCTCTTCTCCTTCATGTCGCTCACTCAAATAACTGATGTAGCCCGCTGCGCGGCAAATCCCGCTATCTATCTTCGGCCGATGGACTAGAAATATTGCATATTGCATAAAAAAATGCAGTCCACCACTAGTGCAAAGAAATCCGACGTGAATTTACACAGAGCAGAGAAACATAAGCCGTCAGGGATTCGCAAGTGAATAGGCGGAATGAGACTAATAATAAAAGGTCTACGAAAAGACGATGAGTTGAGTAAGAGAAAACCAGCCAAAAAAATAACCACACACACAACAGAAGGTATGAGCAGTGCACCCGATGTCCAAATGTGTCGTCTTCATGGTAGTGGGAAACGGGGGAACGGTGGTAGAGGATCACATGAGGCTGTATAAGGCTTCAGGCCAGGTAGAAAAATTCAGTCAGAATAAGACATAATGAACAGCAGATGAGTTTCGAGAGCTAGGTAGAAGTAAAAAAGGTCGAATGGGAATGGATCTCCGCGATGTTGGGGAGTGGCCGTGAATGAACTCTTCTGGTTTGAGCTCAGTGGCCAGAATACAAGTTTGTCCGTTAAGATTTACTTACGACTAATTTAACAACGAAAGTGAAACACAGGACAGAAAGGGTTAATAGAAAGGGTTGGATGCCAAGCAACGTTCCAAGGAGGGAGAGTAAAGCGAAAGGCCATGTGGCAAAACGACGTCATTTGGTGACATGTCACATAATCTTGCAAACTTGTTTCGATCACTTTTTTGAAAGCACTGCAAAAACCCACTACTAAAGATACTGTATCATTTCGACCAAGTGTTCAGGTGACGCGTGACGCGGCCCTTTGAACTGAACACTTGGGACATAGGTGACAGTGACATCGAGATTTTTTGGCCCAAATAGGCTCGAAAACACCAAAAATTTCGGTCCGACAATCGCCGGACTCCCATATGTGGTAATTTTCCCATGATTGCCGAGAAATGAACACCTAGGAAAGTGAACACCTTAGGTGACGCGTGACACCCCATGAACACTTGGTCGAAATGATACAGTAGCCTCACTGTGTTCCTCCATTAGAAGAGACAGCCGTATATATTTTGGGCTGTGGGGACCAGCGGCAGTCTCATTTGCTGTCGCCAGTGTCCAGGTTGTAGGGCGATGGGGCTGCACGAGAATGAACCCAAAAGTGCCGCCCAGACCAGGGCAGACCCAGAGCCCGTGGCTAACCTAAAAAGAAGGCGGCTCTCAGAAGGATTACTGTTGAACTGTAGAAGACCACGGCATTGGAACTGGCGTTAATCTTTGAGCGTTGTATGGCAGGGATTCTGTAGGCGTAGCCTTCCGTTATGGAGGAATTGGCGTCATTTGGCAGTATTTGCCAAAGATAAATCGTTACTGGACCACTCCTGTGCTTGCGCGCCGGAAGAGGAGCATGTGCGGTAACTTGAATGAGACCAACCAAAAGAGGGCGGACACAGGGTAATTTTCGAAATGAGGTGAAGCACATTGAGGTTTGGTTGGAATTGAGCGGTACTCGAGTTAGTTTGATGCCTGTTGTCTCCGTGACTTCGCGGTATTTAAACAGGGTGCATCACTGTGATGCGACACTGAACGAATCATAGGTTCAAAGTAATGTGGGGAACAGTGAAAGTCGGGGAGGTTGTAGAGTTGGTAGAGGCTAACTGTGATCGACCCAAGGTACTGGAAATTCACGAACAAATGAAGTGATACCGTTAGCATGGTTTACCCGAGTTGCAAAATGATCCGAGGAACTGGGTACAACCACTGGTGCAGAGATGCTTCACAGCGTCGTTCGCTGGCCACTTGTGGCATTATCCATGAGGTCAATACCGTGGAATACTCTCAGCGCGATTCAACTGCTGTAATGTTGGCCGGCGAATAGATAAATAAAAGTGACATCACTGCGACTGGGTAATTGAGACCGAAAGCATCGGCCCGAATCCCAGTTTTTGGAGGATCAACCACCTTGAATGAGCCTCTATGCATTTCACAACAGGCATCGGATCATCTGAATTGCTCATCCATATGCAATGTGACGGAATGACAGTATATGATCTTTTGTACCGATAACGGGAGAAATTCAACCATTTGAGTTTCCAAGGATGCCATATATCGTGGGCTAAATTCTGAGGGCCAATCGAGTATGGTGTATTTTGCACTCAGATTATATGATTGTACGATCATACGCAATTGTCCACGGAGATTCAATAGCTTGTAATCAGTGGCCCTGATATCTTTAGGCTTGAAGCGGAAATTCTGGATTGAATAAGGTGGTGGATGCCCATGGCCTGAAAGGGCATTGCATCATGCCGGTGTGAGGCTGGTGCTTGTGCTACGCCCTGCACACCGCCTCACGGCCCCTTCAACCGAGTCCAGGACGAGAACGTACGAGGTGCCCGTCCATCCAAATCGGGAATCGAAGTTACCAAATCCGGTTTCTCATCAAACGCACGCAGCTTACGCTCCCCATCCGACCCTTGGCATCGCACGTACCACCCGTCCGACCATGGTGTGAGCACCACTGAACGCCCTCACCGTCCGAATTCCCTTTCCACGAGTTCGTACCCCGCATACGAGCGCGGCGCCGCGTGCTACGTCCCACGAGAATGGTACGGTCCATCCAATGGCGGGCATCCTGGCCTTGGTATCCACCTCCCACGCCCGGGAAGTCATCAACACTCGAACGCAAGCCTCGTCCGATCCAGTTTCCACTCACTTAAACCACTCGAAACCCATTCAGATGCGTCCTAACGTGTCTTCCGACCAATAGCTGACCTTTTATGGCCCAGGAATCCGCTCTGCCATGGAACGGGTCCTGCGTCCGTACCGATTTGCGTCGTACGTTCCGTCCGTTCGCGGAAACGAACCCCAAAATCCGAATGTAAGCCTCGCCCGTGGCCCCAAATACTGAACGCACACCACGTACGTTCCTGCGCAAGCACCCTCAAACGTGAAAGGGATGGAACCGAACGAGTGGGCATCAAGGGGACGGTCGAGAGGCGAAAAGGTATAAAAGGATAGCAGGAAAGGGCGTTGTAGTCAGTCAATTCTTGGAGCTTAGTTCTCCCCCACCACCTGTACCCCCACCTGTGCAACTAAGTCTCGCTCACACCGAGTTGACCACATCCTCACTTGCCTCTAGCAGGGCATTTCACTCTCACACCTCCTTTCGCAAGGTCCCAACTCACCGGACCCCAAGTCATATCATCGGGCTTCCCCGTAATAGGATCACCAACTTCGCGAGCTTCACGCTTTGTAGAAGTCGGCCTGGGCGAAGCCATATTGGTTTAAATCGCTGTCTGCCACCCAGCGTCACGACCGGACGTCCCATACGTTCGACTGACCAGCACCAGCCGGCGTCGCTGTCACTTGCTTTATAACCGTAAAACATTGTATTAAGCTTTCCACCTTCGTTGGGAACATCGGGGAAACACGAGGGAAGGATTGCAGCATAGGCATCGGATTTTACAGGAAACAACGCGTCGTTCGCTCGAGCTTGTGACCTAGGACAGGTAACTATCACCCCCACACCCGTTTACAGCTAACAGCAGGTACCCCCAACACGAAACTACGGAACGGACGCCTCGTGCGATCCCGTGCAACACTCTCATTCGGACAACGCACACGTCCCAATCCTACATCCCCACTATCCTCCAACGTTAATTAATCCCTAGAGGCCGAACGGGCTGTCTATTTGATAAAACATATTCTCATAGCGGCACCGCGGTCCTTATCACACTGGTAGGGGGTCTCCCGCTACTATGACAGAATCTACCCGTCGGAGGTGGGTGGCGAAGGAAGTTCAATGTGTAGTATGTAGAGTATTGCCAAGTGAATCACTGCATTCAGGCCCCCCCATAGGCACAGATGTGCCCACCTTCACCGATCCCCGCCTACGGACTGCCCACCCAAGCTGACGTTAGTCTACCCTAATAGGCATCGGCCGATGTTGGTCTAGCATCCCTACCAAGGCAAAGCCTGCCCACCTTGGTAGATCTTCGCCGACAGTGGTGTGTCTATCTTGGTCAACCTTGGCCAACCTGGGTCTAGGTTGGTGTTGGTTGGAATGGCTGGACAGGTACAAACCATGTCAGATTTTGAATTTGGCTAACTAGGCTTAGCTAGGCTCATCGGCCCATGTGAGTCTATGTGTGCCTAATCTGGTGGGAATACCTAGACCAACCTTGGCAGGGATGGGCAGATGGATGGGCAAGGGTTGGCACACTGGTCTGCCTACACATCTGCCTATCAGGATCTGGCAGACCTGTGCCTACGGGGGGGTCTGAACGCAGTGAATTCGGGGGAACCGTGAATAAATGACCATGTGCAGTTTTCTGCATATTCCGGCAAGGTCCGGTGAGTTTGAGGCAATATAACTGAGCCTTTAGCTTCCGCACGATGCAGTGAATGCAAGGAAACTAGATTAAATTGTGAAGGGTACTATATACAACAAACCAATCCTGGGTGGAAGGTGATAGAACTTTCACCACCTTGAACCGAGTTATGACGGCAATCAAGAAGATGTATCGTTGTTCAAAGGTGAATTGGGATGGATAGAAGAGCACCCTTATGTCTCTAGCTATAAGTAGTTGATTGTAAAGTTAGGCGACGAACCATGAGAGTAGTGTGAACAGTGAACTCGCATACAATTGGACGCATGCGAACAGCGTCAAGTAGGACAATTAAGTGAAGTGCATACTTTAAGGACATATCAAGTCTGAAGCGTGCAGCATTGGAGCATCCAAGCTTTGGACTGCAAATTTAGCCAAATACAGGGAATGCACCTATGTATCGCAGAGTCTATAGTCCCAAAATTGGCAATGGGCATGGGGAAAATCCTCAGGAATTCTTTGTGGAAGATGGTAGACGTTCAGGCATCGAAAAATATAGGCCCTCTATTTTCGAAGCAGGGGCCGGATGAACGGAACATCGGGCCCATGAGTGGAATGTGGACAGGATAAGCTTCCGGGGTTCGAAAATCGGGTGGATGAGTCTAAGAGACCGAAGCCCGCGGGAAGTAGATCAGGCGAGATATGCCCACAATCATGAGACAATCGGGCACAATAGGCCCACTATTGGACGATTGAAAGGGAACACTGGATTTTCGAATCTATGCCCCGCAGGATTGAAGGAACGCAAGGTATCTGAATCAATTTATGGCCGCCTACTTAGGTGAAATGGTGAAAAGATAATCCAACCATCGAAGGGGCATGTGGACGAGAGTATAACGGGTACAGTTTTACACCAAGCGCCGGGTCCTTTAAGCGATTATTTTGGGTGAACCCAAGGAAAATTAATCCGAAAGTTTATGCATCATGCATCATGAAGTGGTCGGTGGCACAGATTTATGGCTGCGCAGTTAGGCTGAAGGAAGTAGCGTATCGAAGCCATTGAAGAATTAAAGCAAGTGGATGGTTAATTCAAATCGATGGTAGTATGAGCTGCATATCTAGGCAGATACCGGGAAAGGCAACACGACAATTCTCTGTACTTGGGAGTTTAAGCTAAGCAAGTGCTGGAGCATGTATGTTACGGCCGCATTTAGGCAAAGCCAACGTAAGTTGAACCCCGAGGTTTACGCAGCAAGGGCATCCACCGCCACAAATTGAGGCGAGCGCACAGTAAGGTACTCAGAGATTCTATGCACCACAGAAATGAAGTGTCAAGTCCGTTGAACTTATTCGAACACAAGGGTATTCAATCCACCGCAGAACTGAAGTGTGTTCATAGCCATTTGAATCGTTATGGCTGGATATTCAGGTGAGCAAAAGAGTGGGCAACCCAAAGACTGTATGCAACACAGAACTGAAGTGTGTGCACGGGCATCCAAATCGACTCTATGGCAACGCATGTAGACGAGCACAGGGAAAGGTAACCCGTAGATTTTATGTGCCATAAGACTGAAGCATGTGAACGGGAAACTCAATCAATCTGACATTTAGGCCAGCGGAAGGGAACGTAACCCGAGATGAACTGGGTTGTAGTGGAGCTGAATTCATTGCCGCACATATAGGCGAGCGCAAGTAAGCACCCGAGGAATTTTAGGCATCCCAGCATGTAAATGTTAAACCAATAGATGGCACATTTAGGCTCACGAGTTGCGAGCATTAGGCCCGAGCAAGAGTAAATTTCATGCACGTGGACTATAGGCGAGTGCAAGGGCAATCAATATGTCATGCAGCGCGGAATGTAGGCAAGTGCAAAGGTATTCGAAAAGCGAATATTTCATGTACCAAAGAATGTAGGCGATTAATCCCGGTGTAACCGGTGTAGCTCGAGTGCACACATTATAACCCTGTGGCGTATAACCCTGTGGCGCAGGCGGTCGTCTAAAGTCCTACTTAAGTAGCCCGCTGCGCGGCAATGCCCGCTATATAAGTTCAATGGTGCGAGTTTTAAGGCAACTTTCAGCGATTACACAGGCCGTCACAAAGTCCTGCTAACTACTACAGCGAGATAATCACAATATCTTCCCAATAACGTCGGCTTTCAATCGGTAAATCTGAGCGCACGATAAGATTTACGTTTTCAAAAGTGCAATCACATACCCTGTCGTAGACATCATGGCCCTTACACTGTGAGCAAGATCTGCCCTCAAGTTGCAGGACTACTATGCACCGTATCAAATCCCCAATCTGTACATCAAGCTCTGAACCTAATGTGGGCCTGGTGCCAACAGTGTTTATCTGTGATCGCATCAACAGTGTGGACAACCTTAGTAGTACCCGCAAAAGCACGCACCGTCGTGGTCAGGGCGCAGGCGGTTATTATAACCGTGTCGGCCTGCACCCAGCCTCTTTCGGACAGTATGATCTGTATGCATGCCCTGAAAAAATATCACGAGAGATTGCAGCGTACCCTGGGTTTGTGTGCACGATCCAGCCCAACCATATTCGTGAGGGACACCTCTTGCTCTGCAAATATGCCATCTAGGCCTCTTATACCAGGAGAGCCGAGGAAAAGTATCTGATATATATCAGCATCCCGATTTGTGCGACAGGCAAGAAAAGGATTCACTTACCTGCTCACTATCATTCAACTGCACGACACCTTTCAAAACCCCGAATACAATGGCTGAAAACGGAGTGCCGCCATAGAGGAAACATGAGGTATGGAAAGAATGATCTCCGTTGTCGCCATCCGCTCGAGACTCTGGTCCAAGTCTGAAATCCTTGCCATACAAAAGGTCGCCAATGTGAAGGGTAGGCATATGTTTAAAGAGTGACAATGATAATACGCATTCCGGTCATTTAATAGCTCAGTTTAATCAGGAGACACATACAATCGGGTCCTGTGTCTGCCCAGAGCTTCATAAACCCCTAAAATTATATTGATGTGCGGCAGCGATCGCGTTTGACGGGATTGCAAGCCCGCAAGAATTGATCTGTACCTGAAAGGTGTCAGTCAATACACCGCGAAACCAGACCAGATAGTATTGAGTAGGGAGTGGGTTGAGTAGGGAATGGGCGTGTTAGTTGTATCCAACGTCAGTTTTGTATTTCACGGTTGCCAAGTCCACATTTGCGACATACTATCATAAAAGAGGGAGCAAAATTATTTCAGCGTATATTGTAAAAAAATGGTATCCAATACTGCATTCCGCTGTCGCATAAAATTGGCTTGTGAGTGATTAGACCACCCCCGCCAACAAGTACCACATGACTGTCTGGAAAATGATCAGGGGATGTGGACAACAACGTGCTCAGTGCTGTAAAGGCCATTGCCTGCCGGGATGCAAATTCATGGCATATATCGCGGCAATGGCATTCATGCTCCACAATAGCAGACATGATTGCATTACACTTTCCAGCACAGGAGCCTACAACAAGATGAGATATGAGAGCGTGTCGCGCGCCACGGATGGTCAGTTTTGAAGGTCGAACTATGTGATGCGCTTTCATTAATTTAAGCAGAGTGGGGGCATCGGCAAGAAAAATGTTGGACAATGTGTTTGGGGATATCAATAAATCTTCGAGACTGGGAGTGAGGTTCGCGACGGAGGCAACTGTTGCATTAGCCGCGTGTGTAGAAGTAGATGCTACAGGACGAAGGATCGGATGCCTAGTAATTGTAATTGGAGGGGAATGATCAGCAGCGGGTGGATGTTGAAAGTGTTCGAAAGATTTAAACGACCAAGGCAACTCAATGAAAACTGCAGGGGAATGAACGGCCGGAGGTGGAGGTTGAAAGTGTTTAAAGATGAAGGGGAATCAATTGGATGCTGGACAGTAACAAATCTAATAGACGTAGGAACGACGAAATTCAGAGTGTCAGAGTTTATTTCAGAGTGTTCAGATGCAGTGGCATCAGGGAACAGCCCCGACATAGCTACGAGATTTTGGGTGAGGATGGTGTCACAATGTAAACCGAAATAGTGAAACTCACCAGACGCCATGCCAGAGGTTGTGATTTCTCCAGGTGATGATATCGGGCCAACACCTGAGTCATAGAAAGTGAGGCAAGGCTAAAGTGCTATAATAGAAACTTACGCGGAACATCGATGTAACGAGGTATTAGGGGAACTGTGACGAAATTAATATGGGGACATAGACCAGCACAAGGAACACCAACAGTGAGAGTTAGAATATATCGGGTCGGATAAAAATCGAGCGGCGTCGAAACTGCTGTCTACCCGATGACCGAGACCGGTAAGAGAATCGCGAACAAGAGAAGCCCAATCGAGGCCAAGTTCAACATGAGAGGAACTTGATGTGGATATAGTGAAAGCAACTGGGAATGAAATGCTATAGTGCCCAGAAACAGTGGTGACCAAGAAATCCGAAGACTCAGGCCGCAATTGGGTGCGGAATAGAGACAGCAGAACTGAGCAACGAGACGAAAACAAAGACGGGCAGTAGTCGAAGTGAAGGTCAAGACGCACTGAGAGAAAGGAGTAGATTAGGAGTCACGGTAACGATGGACAGCTGTAAAGGACTTGACACTGACAGATTAATGTAGGTTGTCAGCTTACGAGATAAAATTCCCTTTTACGGGAGAAATTCCCTTTTACAGAATCCCAAAATGGATTCACAAAATAGCCCTCGATCGTTTTTTTGAACTACCCACAAAAACCCACCATATGTATAGCGGGCATTCGGCCACAACATTCACGATATAACTTGGGTAGCCCGCTGCGCGGCAGTGCCCGCTATATGAGTCCAGCGATGCGAGTAGTAACTCGTAGTAGCTGTATAATATGTATTTTCCCGGCTCACCACTTGCCCGAGCTTCGCTCGGCTCGAGCTCGCCGGGGCCTTCCCATGCTCAAAATAAAATTAACTGAAGATGGCTTGTCACTCCCCTCGGTTTGGGTTGGCGAGTCTGATTCCGAGGGAAGGTCAGTCGAGTCTGATAATTGATAGGTCCTTGCCGCTGAATCTTTCCACTGGAAAACATCACAGTAACAATACATGCGTTTTAGCTGGTCTGGGGTGACTTTGAGCTATTCTGAACGTAGGTGTTTGCTTTCCCAGCGACAAGCCAAACGAGCAGTGCCAGTCAACCGAATCTCGTCGTTTCCATCTTCACCATGCTCGAGACGGTTCATGAATGACAGTAGCTTTTGCCAGGGTTTTTTGACCTTATCCTTTTCGGTGTACGAGACATTGTGCATATCTAACAATCACTGAGGAGGTCGTAACTTCAGAATCGGAGCAACTTGTCGCAATATATACAACTGTAGTTGAGTCGAAGGATCTTCTGATGAGCCGGGGCTGGGCTGAATATCGAATTGTCATTTTATAGAAGTGCATTCAAGTAGAGAAGAGTAACCTTCGCAAGAAGTACATGCGCTAGCACTAAGATGGTCAGTGATTTTATGGCATAAAAAGTTGGAAGTGGTGGTGGTCTTCGGAACGTCAACGCCGTGTGCATGGGCTCTAGACACTAAAGAACCTTTCGGTATGAGTTCCAAATTAGAAAACAGTGTACGGGCAGTATCTGAAGAGGCGTGTTGATTGAGAAGAGCCCAGCGACGGATGTCTAGCTGTCGCATAAAATTAGATCGTGAGTGATCTGCCCTCCCCAAAGACTCCCCGACAAGCACCACATGACTGTCCGGAAAATGTTCAATGGATGTCTACAACATGATGCTCAGTGCCATGAAGGACATCCACTGCATTCAGACCCCCCCCATAGGCACAGATGTGCCCACCTTCACCGATCCCTGCCTACGGACTGCCCACCCAAGCCGATGTTGGTCTACCCTAATAGGCATCGGCCGACGTTGGTCTAGCATCCCTACCGAGGCAAAGCCTGCCCACCTTGGTAGATCTTCGCCGACAGTGGTGTGTCTATCTTGGCCAACCTTGGTCAACCTTGGCCAACCTGGGTCTAGGTTGGTGTTGGTTGGAATGGCTGGACGGGTACAAACCATGTCAGATTTTGAATTTGGCTAACTAGGCTTAGCTAGGCTCATCGGCCCACGTGAGTCTATGTGTGCCTAATCCAGTGGGAATAGCTAGACCAACCTCGGCAGGGATGGGCAGATGGATGGGCAAGGGTCGGCACACTGGTCTGCCTACACAGCTGCCTATCAGGATCTGGCAGACCTGTGCCTACGGGGGGGTCTGAATGCAGTGATCACCTGCTGGGACGCAAATTCATTACATAGAGTAGGACAGGCATTGTAAGAAAAAATAAGTGTCAGCGGAGCAGGTGGTGGGGAAAGGCAAGAGGGCAGGAGAGGCTGTAGCATGGATTAAGATGGAAACGAATGATGGACAGGTGATCGAGGCGTCAGAGGTTGTCAGATTGGTAATGATGGTCATTAGATTACAAAAGAATTGCCTTTTTTAGCCGATTCTCTCAAAATGCGACTGAATGTGTTTTTCGAATCCACCCCAAAACCCACTATCAATATAGATAGCGGGTATAGCGGGTATATTTGCACATCGTCCAGGACATCGTTCCAGTGCATTTCAAATATTCTGTGGGTGTTACTGCCTTGGCTTTAACTTATTTTCCATCTCATATGACCCACTTTAACCTCCTAGAGGCCCAGAAATGTGTTCTACAACCTCTTTTGCTTCCCTACTAACATATAGGTAGAACATTTTTTCAGCCCTCCTGGTACCCCCCCTCCCCCCCACCCTCTGTCAGAAATTCGAATCCCGATTCCCCCTTGTAGTGGTACGGTGACGAGAAGGAACGGACCTAAGTACTTGTCTTCGCAGCGCTTCGCCGTTGGTCTTCTCTGCATGTTGTGGGCTGTAACCGACGCCGAGTCAGAAGCTCCAACTTTCCAATTTGAAGAGGGAGTATGTATATGCCCCCCACACCTGAAAAAGCAAACTCCCAGGCTTGTTACAGCCGATGTCAGTACCGAGGGCGCGGATCGAAAATTTCTGTTTTGGGATGTTTCCAAAGAATTCCCTATATCTCTGTCAGTTTTTCACCGATTCACATAAAAACTAAATAGATCTACTCAGCTGATTCATGCACAATTAGTGATAGAGAGGAACTTGCGAAAATATTATGTATTAGGTAATTTCTGTTTTGGGGGCTGTTTTTGCGCTGAATACCGTCTAGTATGGCCAGAACATGTCCCAGTGACCTAGAATTTTGAGAGAGACAACATGCATACCTGACAAAACACGTGATAGAGCCAGAAGTGAGGATAATTTAGTTACAGTCCTTCTAGCTCCAGTGAAAACATTTGGCAGTTTTTGGCTTTCAGAGATATTACCAAGATCACATTCATCTGGACATTTCATATAGTTCTGGCTCTATAGCCTGTTTCATAACATATACACATTGTCCCTCCCAAAATTCTAGGTCACTGGGAAATGTTCTCACCATGCTAGACAGTATTCAGCGCAAAAGCAGCCCCAAAACAGAAATTACCTAATACATAATATTTTCGCAAGTTCCTCTCTATCACTAATTGTGCATGAATTAGCTGAGTAGATCTATTTAGTTTTTATGTGAATCGGTGAAAAACTAACAGAGATATAGGGAATTCTTTGGAAACATCCCAAAACAGAAATTTTCGATCCGCGCCCTCGGTACTGACATCGGCTGTAAATGCGGAGTTCAAATGTCTACTGTGTGACATACTTTCAGATTGCGGGAGAGTTGCTCTTTGTACCACACTTTCCGTCAACTTGAATGTGTCAATGCAATCAAACATTTCTGATCAGCTGAAAACAAAGACTTTTCACTGAAAGAGAAAATGTGGCAGAATGTTGAGCTTCTAACAAAGGTGAATGCAAGGATGAAAGGAGTATTTTTAGTTGTGGTAGAATGAAAGACTTTTAACACAAGGACTTTGCTCAAGTTCCAGGCATGGAATTTCCTCACGTGTTTGTCCCTAAAATTTGGAGGGAGATGTATCCTTCCCTATTCAATTGCTGATCTGTGTATCTTCACATTTTGCGTTCTATATCATCCACAATAAAATGACAATTGATGTGCTGAATCTTCTTCAACGGATTGACAAATTTAGATATATTGATTTGGAGAGCAGCTTTCCAGCCATGTTAAGCAGATCTAAATGTGCCCCCTTCGACCAACCTTGCACAAGAACAATAATACCTGTGTCGGATTTCCGGCACTTTCTTTTGCCCTCCTCTTTCACTTCTGATTCTGCCCACAGTGCTCAAGTTAATGTACTACAGAAGAATAATGAGGTTGGAATCACCAGATGCCCCCGTGCCCAATGCGAGCTGGTCGCCGAGCGAGAATTGAGCCAATGAATGTCAATACATATATTCTACCTGGGCAACAAAAACAATACATATGTACAGTGCAGCTTTGTTTCTGCTTGTCCCACTCACTGAGATTTCTCAAGTGTTTCCTAAAGACCTAGGGCTCAGAAAAATCTCCAAGTTCATTCTGACACATCTCAACTCAGCCTCTGGTATTCGAGCCTTCTCGAATCATCTCCCACCTTTCAATGTCTATAAAAATGGTTTGGTCGCCCAAATTTTCCAACACCTAAAATCCCAACTGGAGGTGCATTGTATAAACCGGACTTTTTTTATTTCTAGGGAATTGTGTGCATGGGCATGACCCATGGGAGACAAACCTGCAGTGAACCACGAAGTCACATCGAAGGAAGGTTCACTTTAGGTTCAGTTCATGGGGTGAGAATGTCAGTGAGATCTAAATTGAAAAGGGCTGATTTTGGTGAGAAACAATTAGTGCAGTGGGCTTTGCCGAGGAGTGTGCTACTAATGTTATCTCGAAGGATATCTATCCGAACTGCGTGCGATTCAATGCGTCCGAAAAATTCCGAACATTTTCGGACATGTGATGAACCAATCAGAAAGTGGACACATTATCGGATTATGAATGGGCCAGCCCGAAATGTGACCGGATATTCCCATATCAGCCTGCCCAATATCCACTGATTTACCCGATAGTGTAAGTGCTTGTACTGAGGCAACCGTCATGGTCACGATGGGATCAGTTGCTGCCCAAACCACCTTGGGTCACGGTCACGGCTAGTGTTGCCGCGGTCAGGTTCTGAACCGCTGGTGAACCTGAACCGAACCTGAACCGGACCAAAAGTCCGGGTCGGTGGCTGTGAGGTTCGCTGAACCGAACCCAAGGTTCAGTTCAAGGTTCAAAAGATTTCAGAATTCTGTGAACCTTGCTGAACCGGTTCGAACCCATTCGAACCTCTTACTTGGAGTAGCCCATTTGCAGAGAAAATTTTGTTTCAACCACCATTTGATCTTCAAGTTTGAACTGGCCGCCAGTGTAAGTGCTTTCAAAAATGTTCTGATTGACAATTCCATTTTACACTGAGGGTAAATCTGCTCTTTTGATAGTATTTGTGCATTTTGTAACTCAGTTGTCATTTTTCTTTTCCAGAGGAAAATGTTTGTCTAAGCTCAAGTGCAAGTGAAGAGTGGCTCAAAAATATCTGGGTAATTGAAACTGGTACGAAGGACCCCATTACTTATCATGGTCACAGTACCCACAGAATATCAAAAGAGGTCAGTGTTACTTGGGAAGGCGGTATGCTCGGGTATATTGGTGGGTCTGTGGTTTCTTTTGCTGTGAACTCGTGCTGCAATTTTTTTTTTCATGATTACAGTAGGGCCGTGGGAAATAAAAATCGGTTCGAACCCGTCCGAACCTCCTCTGAACCTGGACTGAACCTCGGCGAACCTGAACCTGAGGTCCAGTCCAAGGTTCAATAATTTTGCTGAACCGAACCCGAGGTCCAGTCTGGGGTTCGGAAAAATTAGGCATTGAACTGGACCGAACCGGACCGCGGCAACACTACACGGCGAGGCTGGTTGCCTATCCTGAGACCGTGACTTCGAGAAAATATTATTTTTCCCTATCAAAAACCAAGCTAGAAATGTCAGAGGCACACGCACCATCAATCTCACAGAGGTATTTGGCCTCAAACAGGCTTCAGACTTGCTGTACAGGTGTGAGGTGAATAGAGAGTTTGCGATGCAGCCATTTGAGCCATCTGATGGCTGTTTGGCGACCGGCCCGATAGCCAGTCGCTGATAATAAAAGTAGACATCGAATCATACTTTCACAAAATCATTTCGTTAGGATTTTTGCATCTAAATATTGTTCGGATTGAGTTACTCTTTTGCTCTTTCCGTTCTTGACATTCTTTTGCTGAACTATTCTTAGGGCTTCTACGAAAAGTCCGCCGTATCCAGTCCCGCCTCTGGCAGCAGTCCATCATCACAAAGAGATGGCCTCTGACTGCGTGAAATAGGAAGAAACACGCATATACTATTGCCGCAAGTTTAGGTATGGAATTCAAATTATTCACCGTCCACCATGAAGAATTTCTTCGCACGCTCCCTCACTATTTTCTCGGATTTGGATCAAACTGCGAAAGATATCAATCAACAGCCTCGGACTCATCACGGATTATCGCACCAGCCTTGCCATTCAATTTTTGGATATCTGTCCCAAACTACGCATGGCCTCCACATCAGCCAGCTCCGCATCTGTGCGCGCCGCGTCCTCTGCGCGCCCAAGGACACGTAAATCCTCCGCAAGAGACTGCAAAGACTTGATGCGGAGACCGAGAAGAGCCGGCCTTGTCTGCGTAATAGTTCGGTAAAGATGAGCAGATTGTCTCTCGGCACGTAGGGCATCTTCGTGGAGGCCGATACTGCGAAGATCTGTGGCTGATGCATGAAAGGAGCAGGCGGCGAGTTCAGCATCTGTCTTTGCCAAATTGTGATAGATGTCGGCTCCTTCTTTATCGGCGCGCAACGCATCTTCCTGGCGGTCTACTGCGCGGAGGAATGCGGCCAGAGAGGAAAGCGCGCAGGCAAGCCCCGCTTCCCACCCATCGGTGCGATCCGGCAGACTCCGATAAATATCAACAGATTCCCCCGCGGCGTGTACCGCGTCTTCGGCCTTACCAACAGCACTGAGACTGAATGCCAGATTCTCGAGAGCATGGGCAAAGGGGCCCATAATCACGTTCTTGGGTGAACGCACAAGAAAACCCGAAGGATCAGGGTCTGTCGCGATCAGCCTACGCTGAATATCAACTGCTTCCTGCGCCCTACTCAGCGACTCTTTGTGCCGACCGAGCGTACGCAGAAAAAAACCCAGATTTTCCAGGGAGTTGGCGAGGGATACTACAGGCAGAGTGCCCGTCTCCTGAAGGCCGCGACGAAGCTTCACGGCCTCTTCACAGGCAAGCAACACCTCTTCTTTGCGGCCCAGCGCGTGCAGAAGTGACCCAAGCACATCTAGCGCGGCAGCGAGATCTTGATTTGGGGTGGAGCTCGTCGCTGCTGCCCTTCGGCAAAGCTCGACTCTTTCTTCACCCACATGTAATGCTTCATCATAACGGCCCATAGCCATGAGATCCAGAGCGAGACAAGCCAGGGCAGAGCTCAATTCAGCGCTGGCGGGTGGGTCTGTCTCCGTCTTTTCACGGAGAAGTTCAACAACTTCTGCATCAATGCCCATCGCATCCTCGTAGCGGCGCGCCTCTCTAAGGTGTACGGCCAGCAGTGCTAGTGAACTGGGGAGACCTGTTTTGGCTTCGGGTTCCATCGCTGCGAGTTCACGTGAAATCCCCACCAAGTCTTCAGCAAATCGGACTGCCTCTTCGTGGCGGCCCAGCAGTCTGAGTGCTATACACAGGTTGTTGAGCGCAATGGAAAGATCCAGCGCCAAGCCAGGGTTTGTCTCTGTATCTGGAAGCTTGCGCCGAAGCTGAGCCGCCTCTTCGTCGGCGCGTAACGCATCTCCAGGGCGGTCGACCGCTCTGAAATATACGCCGAGGTAATAGAGCGAGAAGGTGAGATCCACGGTGATGTCGACAGAGGCGTCTGTCTCCGCAAGTTTACGGCGAAGGCCAGTGAATTCTTCACCGGTTCGAACCGCCTCTTCATGACGACCCACTGCGCAGAGATCCAGCGCCAGGTGTTCCAGTGACCGGCATAGTTCAGTGGTAACACCGAGATCAGCCGCTACGAGCTTGCGACGAAGGTCCACGGCCTCTTCGTCCGCATGCAAAGCATCTTCGTGGCGGCCAACCACTCTGAGCTGTCTACCGAGAGTATTTAACGACCATGCGAGATCTTTTGTCACGCTGGGATCCTGCGATGCTAGCTTACGACGAAGCTGGACCGCCTCCTCGTGTCTGCGCAAAGCTTCGCTTTCACGACCCGCTTCGCTGAGATGTACGCCGAGGCCATGGAGTGCGAACGCAAGATCCTTGGCTGCTACAGGGTCTGTCTCCCCGAGCGGAAGACACAGATCGACGGCCTCTTGACCAATTTGAAGGGCTTCGGTGTTCCGGCCGACCGCGCGTAGATGCGCACCGAGGTTATGCAGTGAGGTGGCTAGGTCACTGGTGCGACCTCGACCGGGGTCCATCTCCGCGAGTTTGCGCGACAGCTCAACGGATTCTTCACCACATTTTATCGCATCGTCGTAGCGGCGCATCCGGTTGAGTGCAGTACCCAGGTCATTCAGTACGGCAGACAGATCCTTGGATGCTTTGGGACCATTGGCAGCAAGTCCGCGACGAAGCTGAACCATCTCTTCGTCAATGGTCAATGCGTCTTCCGGGCAACCCACTGCCCTGAGTGCTATCGCCAGACTGCCCAATGAGGCACAAAAATCCCCGATGACGCCTGGGTCCTCCTTTGACAGCCTGCGACGAATGCGAACTGCCTCCTCACAAGTGTCCAACGCCTCTTCATTGCGTCCCGCCACCAGGAACTTCACACCCAACTTGTGCAATGATGAGGCAAGGTCTGTGTTGATGCTGGGGTCCGTCTTCGACAGTTCACGCCTCAGCCGAACCGCCTCCATCTCAGCGCGCAACGCCTCTTCGTGACGGCCCACCGCCGAGAAATCGATGCCCATATTGCTCAATGTCATCGCAAGAACCTTGGTCATCGCGGGGTTCCCCGGTGGCATTCGAAGAAGTCTGATGGCTTCTGCATTGACCCTCAGCGCATCTTCGCGGCGGCCCGCCCTCGAGAGTTCTGCCCCTTGTTTGTGCAATTGGATGGCGCGCCTCCGGGTCTCTGTCACTGGCGAAGTTCCTACGAGGGTTTCCTCTGAGATATGGACTCAGCTTCTCTTCACTTATAATCGAGGCCGAGGTGCAAACCTATCGCTTTGAATGTCTCCTTGAATAAACGAAACATGATGTAGTTGGGACCTTGCTGTCTGTCAGGTACTGACTCAGTCTTGGGGGGCCTATTTGGACGCAATGGCCTATTTAGACGCAATAATCCTTGCAGTAATCAGTTCAAAAAATTCCAAGCAATGTTAGACCAGCATTGAGTACCGATTGGAGCTGTTGGGAGAGACGTGGCTGTCGCAGATGGAGGGAGAGAGCCCGAGAAAGCTGCCGTCCTGTCTTGGCAACTAACTCTATGGGCTGTCGTACCAGTGATTTCCGATCATGATGTGCTGCGCACCTCTCATTCTCGAACAGATGCAGAAGCGTTCTGATGTTCCAATGCCGTGGGACATAAAACGGCGGCCGGCCGATACGCGCGAAGAGAACTCACTCTGGAAAATCCGCAATTTCGGGGGCCCTGATAACTAGGAAATTCGGGAATTGGCGAAACCGGCAAAGTCACCGGCGGCATCACCAGCGGCATCTAATCAGAGCTTGAATTAGCTTTGGACAGCTGAGGACACGCTCGCCCGCCACTTACCCGCCGTGCGTAAATACATCGCTATTGTTGACCAACACACCTGTTTGCTGTGAACACGCATCAGCGAAGGATTTCAACGTCCCGCTTAGTCTCGATTTTTCCCTTGCATGCGCGGCGCGCCGCAGGATAGATATCGCCTCTCCCAGCTCTCCCGCCGCTTGCCTGCATACAGCACAACTCTTGGTGAGCGAGCTGGGGCGTACTCGAGTGCAGCGCAGTCGAGGCACTGTTGCTATTAGCGCTCGTTGCACATCTTTCCCGCTGCCGCTGCAAAGTGTCTCAAAGGCATTGTAACCTCACATTACAGTCGTGCGCGCAGGCCCTTGGCCATGTGGCACTTTATTAATTACTGGGAGTTACTTGAGTTTTGTAAGGGTTGGGGGAGGGATGGTAAGGAGTGTGCTGTGAGGTCAGTAACTCGAAACTAATGCGCCTACGTGCCTCAGGGGCTTGGCGAATTAAAACTCCGACATGACATAAACAAGACCGGCGGTTAACCGCCGGCCACTTTTGATGCCGGTTTCACCAATTCCCGAAAGCTCTCCTGATAACGTTCCCAAAACCTAAAGTATCGGGAACAGTGTATGTGCTCCCAAAACCATTCCTGAAACAAAAGGTTTCAGAGGCACAGAAACCGTTCCAGAAACAAAAGGTTTCTGGACCTGCAGAAACTGTTCCCGAAACAATAAGGTAGCGGACATACAAGTTCGGTTACCCCACGTGACCTACCTTTTTGGGACATTTTGAGATCCTTTCCTGAAATCCTCTTTTCCTTGGGAGGGAATAGAAATTCTGCCACAACAGTTTTATTTGAATGTGACCTAGAAGTTCTCACAAATATTTTGAAGAGTTTCGGTTAAGAAATGAAGGACTAGTTCCAAAATCAACTAGTTGGCATAAATTTGGGAACTAGTCTCCCATTTCTCAAGTAAAACTCCTCAAAATATTTGGGAGAGGTCTCAGAGTACATTTACACAGTTCTGTTGAGCCGAAATCCTTATTTTCACTTTGGAAACTCATACTCGTAGAGAATCACCTGTTTTGGGTAGTAACATGGGGTAACCGAACTTGTATGTCCGCTACCTTAGGTTTCAGTGGGCGGGCCATCAGTCCGGGCCTGCCTGCCCACTGAAACCTGTTGTTTCGGCACTTGGGAAACCTTTCCCGAAACCTTGCAACTTCGGGAACAGTTTCTGTGCCCCCGAAACCTTTTGTTTCGGGAACAGTTTTGGAAGCACCTACTGTGTTCCTGATACTTTAGGTTTCGGGGACGTTATCAGCGGGGGGACTGATTATACTTGTGAGGTCCACAACATGAACGACGAGTCTACCGAAGACAAACATGTAGAACATACAGGCGGTTATCCATATGTAAACCTACAAGATGCCAACAGAGTACACAAACATTCCAGGGGGGCGATGACTACAAGACACTGAGCAACTGTGACTGGCTGGCCGTAATTGGTAATCTGAACTCATCTCATGGCTTTCCCACTCACCGTTATGATTCTTGTTCTGTTGCTGAACCACATCCCTGATATACACGGGATAAACGTCGTCAACATGAGATTAGAATGGATCCGCACCAGACGTGGCCCGTGAACCAGGTGTTGAGCAAGCTCTTGAACCGCTCAATCGTGCAGAGGTCCTCCTTTGCCTCGTTCATATTCCATAGAGTCCAGGAGATGATCCTGGTCACTGGCCCATCTATTTTCAATTTGTTACTGCATCGTTTGAGAGATGACAGAGAAGCATGCACTTCGTCGATGCCTGTGGTCTGGTCATTCGACCCCAAACACGCTTTCAAAGCAGCAACGAGGGAATGCAGGGATTGGATCCCAGAAATGAGTTGGAGCTGTTCTTTAGGGGCATTATAGAGGTCCTTGATAAGTTCCACACCAGCTGAAAAGTTGGCGACCAGTTGGAGGACACATGCGACGAGCCCCACCACTTCAGCCATGGAAGGAAAAGACAAGGTGCATTATACGCCTAGACGACACTTGGAAAAGCTGTCACACAGGATCAATAATGCAGCCTGTCAATCACGAACATGCTCAAACAATAAGCGAGCAAAAATAAGCAACTTTGTAGCTAAATAAGGTCCCGATTTGGTCCCGATGGCATTCCTTTTGTTTGTGGGCGGTGCGTCTAACTGCACTGCATGTCATATGTGACCGCATCACGGCGCCGTCGGCAGTGTCAGCACCGATGACACAGCCTCTCTCTGCAGTCGAGCGGACACTTGCTCAGCTCATTCATGATGACGACAACGCGCTGTCCATCCACAGGCACCGGGATCGGGGATGGGACCCCTGCAAGTACACTGGCAGCCGAAGCCTCAACGCAACACTTCGGTTCCTGCGCGAGATGACAGTCAGACAATCTCTGCTGATGTGTTTTCCTTGCGGTACTTTGGTTCATTCCGAATCGGTTCCATCTATCGTTTGGACTCAGGTTTTGTCTTGGTCTCGTACACGCAGTCCTTCGTCCGGATACGCTAGCCGCTCCCTTCTCTTCTGTAATTTCCTTCTCTCTTTCAAGCTTCGCGGAACTTATAATTACAGACAGACTTTGACATTTCTGCACAACTCGCAAATGCATCCTCGTGTCTGCGTCCTCCAAGACGCGAATCGGCCCTCCTCACGACCTACATGACATGTGGATAGACCCAGCTGCGACACCGCGCATCCAATCGGTCGCACCCCCTCAGCACCCTGCACCCCGCTCGCGCTAGGACCCACTGCGACACATCACGCGTCATCGACGTCATACACCCTCGGTGCTCGCACCTTGCACGCTTCGCGCATCATGGGCTTACTTTGTTGGCTGGCACACGATATGCACACATACGCCGCGTGGCATCTGGGGCGGGGAAGAAGGAGCTCGAGGACAGTGGGAGAGGGAGACGAAGCGTGTGGGTTTGATTTATGCTGTATGGTCAGTCACCTTATGCTCCGATTTCGTCTCGTCCTTTGGTAGATCGCCCGTTCCGTTACCCATAGCCATATCTCCTCGCGCTCGACCCATGGCTTCGTGCTTTGCTCCAAGTCCCCGCCCATCCCGCGTTTGTATGCTGTGCTGTTATGTTTCTTGACATCCCCTTCTACTTGTCTCCTTCAATGTTTCATTGCCAGCGCTTCTCAAGCTCGTCTTACCCGCGACTGATTACCTTTTGTTTTCCTTTCCCAGCCGGGCGTGTGTAGCATGTGCGATGTACCACGGACGAGTGCCGTCGTATTTCCAGTCCTGTGGTGGCCTCCCTCTCCTGCGCCGGTTCCGCATCTTTGCATTGTCTCTATGCTGCATGCAGTCTTGCTAATCATCTCCTCTATTCCTATTCTGAATAATTCTCGCTCGCCAATATCTCCGTCATACGCTCCCTCTGCGTTCCCGTTCGCGTTCCCATTCCTTGCCGATGTTTCCTTACTAAGCTATCCTTCCCGCGCCCGATTTTCCGTGCATCTGCATCTGCATTTTCCCCTCCTCCCTCGTCGTCTTCGTCTAAAACGCCCGGTCTGACATATTCGCTCCCGCACAGGATACTTATTACCTGGCAAGTAGCTTTAGGGTCCGGACACCTTCTCTCCTTCGGTCTGTCGGACGCGAATCCTGAAATCCTCCCTCTACGTGGAGACGATAGCGACAGGCGCAACTGAATGAATCTCCTACTGTACGGTACGCGTCTTCTCAATCTCAACAACTGGCGGGGAGATTTTAACGCCCGATCGCGGTCACGGTGCTGTTTCCGAAATCCAGAGTTGCAGTGTTTTTGCCTGCTCTTAGACGATACGGCGACCCCTGCACGACGATTGATATATTTCTCGCCCGACCCACGCTCCCGCACAACGCATCTGTGCTATCCCCTGCGGTTTCCTGAATCTTGAGCCAACTGAGTGGATTCGGAGTTGGAAACCCTCCCTGCACAAATGGCATCGCGTCTCGCCCTCCATCGACATCGGACTCGCGGCCAAGTCTGCAGCGCTCAATTATCCTACCCAAGCCTTTGTGATGTTCTCACACATCTGAATTTCGAGCGCGATCGACTCGGACGCGATAGATGAGACTGTAACTTTGACATGCCAGGACTTACTATATGTATCAGGTGCGAATCCATATTTAACATATCTATGTGTCTGAAGCGGTTATAGGCAACATCGTTTTTTTGGCCATCTCTTCGACAACGCTTCGCTGCGCGGTGAGCGACCAATGATTCTCTAACTCGCTGATGAGCCTTGAGATCCCGAATTTTCTCAAAGTTCGGGAGGTTTTCCATCGGCTGGCAAGATTCTGAAAGTAATCCTGGAAGTATCAGGTGCGAATCCACATCATCTATGCGCACGCATCCTTCAGTCTAGCGCGTATAGGCAACATCGTGTTTCAACCAGCTCTTCGCACCGCGCCGTTTCCACCTGTACTTGGCGCTCTGCTGGAACGTACGTCGTGACCTAACACAGCTAATTCGCTGGCAAGCGGGGACTGCTCAAGTAGTATGTGCTCCCTCTTCTGTGGTTTTTTACTCCCGTGTAAATTTCAACGGTGAAGCAACGAGTGTAATATTTAAAACTGAACATATGCATGACCGAGACGCCTCTTCCTGCGACCGCGCTCGACATCATCTTCGTGGGAGGAGCTCTCGCAAGTCATGTCGATGCTCTACGGTACGGTTCCGACACGCTCGTTCAACTAACATCCAATCCGAATTCCTCACACCAGAAACGCCAACGATATGAGGCCAAACACAGTAGCTGCACCGATACGGACCCCACTGAACTCGGCGGAGCTGGGTTTCCCTGATTGCTCTGGGCCTGCAGCGCTATTGGACCCCGACGGTCCCGAGCTCGATGGGCCTGAAGGCGTGTTACCTCCCGAGGGTTTCCCAGACGACGATCCTGAGGCGGAAGCTACAAAGATATCGATATGTACGTATACACAGCAACGAAAATCAGTTGCACGTACTATTAGGGCAGTTGGCTGTAAGCTGGGCCTGGATATCGGTAGCACTGAAGCTGCAGGTGGCTGTCGCGCATTGCGTGACGTTGTTCACGTAGACGGTCGACGCGCATAGACATGCGGTGCTGTTCGGACTCGAACTGGTGCGTCCGTTAATTGAATAAAATGTGGGGCGCTCATTGGAACGCACAAATCACAATCACTGGCACGGGCTGCATTCGAAGAGCAAATCGCGAGGCATGACAATGCGGTTGAGTTGGAATCATCCGCTGCGACGACGTGTACAGAGAGGAGGAGGGCCGTGACACCGACCGCTAGGGTAGTGATGAAAGCGCGCATGGTCGGGTAATAAAGAAAATTCAAAGATGAAGGAGAAAGTAGAAATTTGAAGACAGGTAGGGACTGACATGGAGCGGCCTTTTATTCGTACCCAAATCAATGTCAAGAACTTGACGGCGGCTTCGGTTGTTCCAAAATAAGCGGTGCTCCGCGCGCGCCGCGCGGTACGTTAAATTTGGAGCTTGGCAGGCTGGTCGGGTCACCCAGGAAATTCTGTGCGTAGTATTGGAGCAGAGGCGGCTCGCCTGTCAATACCAACAAAGACCAAGGACTTGCGGGTGACTTCGGTGGTTTCAACTTAAGCGGTGCGCCGAGCGCTATGTTTTGATTTTCGCTTGGCAGGCCGGTGTGCGCGAAATTGTGGTGCACTTTCCATGGAGCGTAATATATGAGGGGTCCAAGTACGGCTCTCCTTGGCTTTCCGGCACATCTCAAGTCTCGGCATCGTGGCGGTGATTGCAGTTAAATCACGAACACCATTCCAAATTTAAATTCTCAACCAATAGTTAAAACTCCTGAGTCTACTCAAGAACCTAAATTTAAGTTTATAGCTTCACCTCCACATAATACTATTTTATAAAAAGCGTAGCTAATTAAAATTGAAGAAATTAGCAATGAAAAGCAAGTAATAAACTGGGAACCTGCGGTGCAAGTGGAGCGCGGCCATCTCGGGCCTGGGCGTGTGGTGGATTTACGATTACAGCAGACAAAACGAAAAGAAAATTCTTCATACGTCGCATACAATTTCTACTCGGTTCCCAAAAATCACCATATAAACTCGAACTACACTCAGGTCAGAAAGGACGAGGAAGCGAGGAGCCCAACTACGGCGCTGGTAGCCCACCCCATGTGACAGCCACTGAAATCGGCGGAATTCGGTTTTCCAGACGTGCCAGGAGAAGCGGGACTGTTCGAATCCGAAGATCCTGTAGCTGGAGCTACGAAATGCCCATTAGACAGATGGTCACAGAATCCAACTGTACATACCGTTAGGACAGTCATGAGCCAAGGCGTCTTGAGCGTCACTCGAACTAACGCCACAAGTGGCGACAATACATGAAGTGACAGCAGATACGAATACGGAAGAGGCGCAGGCACATGCTATATCATCCCTGGACAGAGAAATCATCAGAGTTGAGTGCGATTGAATTGGAGGTTGACACACGCGGCACATCCGGCGGTTTTGGTAGCATTGGGGGTACAGGTCCCAACAATGCATTTCTCCTGTTGGTCGGTCAGGCTAAGCGCCGAGGCCGAGGTTGCAGAGACTAGGAGGACGATAATGGTGGGGATAAAAGTGAGCATTATCGCACAAGAGAAGTCTGCAAGACAACAGAGTGAAACGGGAAGATTGCGATAGAAAGCATGGCTCGAGAGCAGCCCTTTGTTTCTTCCTGTGCTTAAATAGACTACTTGTGAGTCAGTAGGACTCTATCTGACTAGACTATGGAATCAGAATGAGTCGAGCGACTCGGGTGCGTAAGTAGACGGAAGCGCAGGAACAAGTGCGGTCGGAGCTCCGGAACCTTACACTGATTGCCAACTTTCATGGGGTCTTCCGAGGGGTCTGCAAGTGCGGAAGTGGGAGGACTCGTAACATACGAACGAATATCTTCGGGCAAGGCTTCGTGACTGAGGTGCAGGCCACAAGACGTCAAGAGACTAGCATTCTAGAGTAACAAATTGACCGTCCCGTCGTCAGGGCATTTTTATACCGTTCGAATCAGCGGACGCGGTTGCCACTGAACGGGGTACTTTTATTTCCAAGGAGTACAGACCACATTCAATGACTTCTTTTGACTATTGTTATAACATCAGCAAAATAGTATCTCTCTGGAACGCATGGCACGATCCGTTTGCGTCTCACCATAGTATGGCCGCCCGACCCTAACATGCCAGAATTTTCCACTACCATTTCATTTTCTCAACCATGGCCATTTCGTACTGATCCGCCAGATATGTTTGATACCAGTGGTTTCTGATCTGAGTCATACTTTTCTCAGTGTTTTTTTGAACAATGTCCAAGGCATCTAATTAGGTGGCGTCTGTGAGATGGCAATTGGATTCGCTTATTCGGGTTGCCTTTGGGCACCATGCTATGTGCAGGTATCAGTTCAGTGCATCCAGCAGCACTCAATAAGTCGCAAGTCACTTGCGACGCGACAACGCGCGTCGGATCACACACGTGATCGCGAAGAGGTTAGTGAGGTTCAAATTCCTGAGCCCGCATCAACAAACAATAGGGGCTTGATCCGAAGGGCCCGAGTCGGATCTGCATCTGACTTGCAACTCCTCTCGATTACATCGAAACTTGGTTCACATTTGAATGGATGGCAACTTGGGCAATGCATCACAAAGTTGTCGTGCTCAAGCTGTCCTTCTCCCGTTTGTCCCTCGTCATCAGCGGCTATTCTGGCAACTATCACTGCTCCACCCAATCGAATCCGCCGCTCCCCGTGCGATCTTCCTCGAGCTAGACCATTTGTCCATGAATGCTGTCTGTATCTATTGACACAACTAAGTTTCAAAAGACAGGCTGGATTCGAGCCTATCCTCCAGCTCGACGCCACTGATGCTGGCTACGTCCAATATCAAATTAAATTTCAAGAGACCTCTCCCCAATTCTCGTCGCCCCGGACATTATTCCTTCTCTACAGCATCAAGCACCCATACAACGACCAAAATTTAGGAACTCTCCGCAGTGGCAAATACTTCGATGCGGTTTTATCAATATGGATACCATCTGTCTTCATGTCCTGATAAGCATCTACAGTGTCTCCACTGCGCGCTAAAAACCGAATATAATCAAACCCTGATGGAAGTTCGTGAATTCTTCTGTGTTCTTCGCGGTTGGCCGGTACACTTGTGCATCCCCGAGGTTTCACGATGCTTGGCTTGTTCAACTTGGACCAACGGACTCGGCGTGGGATTGCAGAACAAACCTATGGCCACTTGAGTTCTCGCCGCCTCTAAAGAAGAACTGTCACCGATAGCTGTTTGCATCTGTCCCTGAAAGTAATCGAATTTTTTAGAGTCCCCGGCGTCTATTGCAGGGTAAAAGCAGCTCTGTGTCGTCCGTTCCCTCATTGTCATACCACTGTCTATTTAGCTGTATTCATCTCCAGAAATGTGGCTTCCATTCCTTGTGGTCTCTCTTTTATCGGGATACGCCTTCGCACAAGGGGACGATACCATTGGATCTCTCACCACAGAGGGTGTCCGCCTGCAGTCTGTGACCTTTCATTATGTTTGGGACGGGGAGACCAACCATGATAAGTGCATTGATTCATTATATTGGTCCCAGCTAACGTCGCATCGGTCCTGTACTGCTCAACAATATAACAGTGGAACTCATGGCCGGGGCAGCGGAAGGTGCGCATGTTCTGGCTATTTCACCTGACGAGCTGACCCGCCTCGAAAACAACGGCCAGGACGTCCAAGACATCGTCGGTTCGAACCTAACTCACATTCAGCAATACTGTCTCACTCCCCGCAGCTCTTGGCCTCTCTTCAGATGACTTTTCAGGGGCTGTTGTCTACCAAATCCATACGGCGGTTTGTCTTCGTTTTTGTTGTCCCCGCGTAGCATTTAACGACTGTCCAGATGCCGGTGGGGTCGTATCACGTTCGCATGAACGGTACCGTCTGGAACGGCTCCTCGGACCTTGGCACAAAAACAACAACCCGTTCAAATACGTTTACGTTCAACGGCTCCGATTTGCCAGGGCTCTGTGGCAATATTCCGTGGACACCCGTCCGCAGCGTCACCGACCCTACATACAACCCTCTGCGCATCATAACGCCGATTGGTGGGAGTTCGATTGTGCAGACCAACCTGGGAATCAGCGCCAAAACAGAGAAGATCGATCTGTGATTTGATGTGCGTTTCAATTGTGTTGAATTATATCCCTGATTTATGTGGGTACAGGCCAATGGCTTGGTCTCGACTTTCGAGATGGTGAATACCCAGACCGGCTTCAGTGCGGGCGTGCAGAAAATAGTATGTGTGGATATTATCCTGGGTTTCCGAATGTTCATTGCACCTCTGCAGGCCCCCCTCGATTTCGATGGCGAGCCGGTGCTTCCGTACGACACCAGCCACCTCACTCTGGATCCTGGATCCTGGATGGTAAGGACCTTCGGTCGGCTCGTGTGCGTGATTATTGATCCGGTTCTTCAGTTCCGGGCCAACTTTACGAGTCCCAGCGCGCACAATCCGGGTAGCTTCGTGGCGTATTCAGACGAGTTCTTCATTACATTGGCCAATCAAACGCAAGCGCCGTGTGTCGCCAATTCAACGTCCTCACCGTCCGGTCCTGGAAGTACATCTGCGCCGGCTGGCACTGCCAGTACATCTGCGCCGGCTGGCGCTGCCAGTACTCCCTCGAGCCCCAGTTCTGGCAGCATACCCACAGACTCCGGCCCTGGCTTCAATACTTCAGGATCCACGCCGGATTCTGGCAACAGCGCGGGAGTAGAATTTGCCATACCGATGCTGCTCTCCCTATTAGTGCCCGGCGTGGCAGTGACGCTCATGTGTTAGACGCCCACGCGTGCAAATTGCATTCCACAGTCATGTCCCCTGGGACACGATACACTCTGAATGAGCAGTCTACTCTTTATTTAGTAATTTGTTTTTGTCTTTGTTTTTTTTTTTGGCACGGTCACCTCGAGACGTACGTAGCCCAAGATGTTTTATTGAGCCCGGGTCTGATCCTGGGAATGCTGAGTTCGCCTTCAATTTTTTCAATTTATTTGAACAGAAACTACTTATTGCTATTTTTGGCCGCGAGCAGTTGATCTCAGTCAGACAGTGCCTTCAGTTCACTTCTGCATGGATATCGTACTATCTGGTAGAAACCAAATGACATTCAAATTAAATTTCCAATTAAAAATGAGGGCTGAATTTTGCCGAAAATTGGCAAGAAACGGGATGCCAAGAACGAGACCTAAAAATAAACAGGCCTGGCAGTGCGGCAATTGATCCTTGCCGACTATTGAATGACACAGCCACTAGCGTGTCAAGCCGCGGCAGTGCGTGGCCGTCATGGCCAAACGAACGCTGTGCTTCGAATACTTAAAACATCTCTCTCTCTCTCTCTCTTTCCTTAACCAGGGATGGATGAACCCCAGATTGAGTTCACAAACTCAACCACAGACAAGCCTGAATCTCCCTTGTGAGCACTTTCCTCGTGGGCAGTGGATTGCGCCTCATCTGTCTGTGCCTAATCTAGCTACGGCGGTGCTTTTTTCCCCGGCTCGCAGAAGTTTACTGTAGCTGGCGGCACATTTACCAGCATCACAAACAACTACACCACCGACGCGACTGTACTACCGTCAGGTAGATTTCCCACATCTCTTGCCAATATGTATCAAATATTGGCCAGACTTTCGAATCATACCCCTAGGAGATATAGGCCTGCAACATGAAATACGTTTTTACAAGGACTCTGGTGTTGTCAATCACCAACCTGAACGGGCATGTGTTCGGCGGGTATATTCTGCCAAAATACAGGGCCAAAAGTCAGGTATGACGGTGGCCATGTATGAAGGCAATGGCGCAGAAGAGGTGTGTTGACAAGCTATACTTTGTGATATGTGCTGATAACATTTCGCAGAACTGGGGCCGGGATATTGAGACCTACATGTCGGTTCGGTTAGTACCTCGCAGCACTTTCGCCGCATACCATGTCGCTGAATTAGAAGCCCAGCCATCCGAATATTGTTCAGATTTATGCAGCAGCTAGCTCGAATAATATACACGCTACACTCTTCCATGATGGTGCGGTCATCTACTTAAAGTGGATACTCCTCAGCTTTGACACTTGCATCAGAATTGATACCGCTTCAGCAATTCCTGGACCTTTACCACCACTCACATTTTTTGACCGCATATATCCATGGCTCTTGTGTATGTCTATCCCTTGATTTTAGTTCCGGAAGATTGATTCGCTTGCAGGGCATGGAGTTTGATGTAAGACACTTTGACGTTGTTGTCCATGCTCCTTACACTGTGGCAGAATGTACAAGATTACTTCTCTTCAGCGTTTCAGCGGTATCTAGTGAGTTCAGTCCTCTCGTGTCTGATTGTTCTGAATGGTTCCAGCTCCATAAGGACTGCACATTTTGGATACGCCGATCAACGGGCCAACTCTGTGTGGATCTTGTACCCAGCCGAACCGAGCACTGGTTTTACCAGAACGCTCGAATACTGAACACGGGGACTTCGATCAACGAATTGAACAAGGAGGCTATGGTTATCGATTATCTGGCAGTGGAACAATACCATGCAATATGTTATTGGTATCTATCAGAGTCCTCTCGGATAATAATATCGCCCTCCGCCACGGTGAATCTGGGAGCATTAATTTCTGGTTCTTCGGGCAATCTACTCGAAGACCTGGTTGAGATTGCAACCTTACCCGATATAGACTTTTATCCCGACGATCGATGGCACAGTCGACGAGTGGAAGCGAAGGTCATGAAGCATGGCTGGACCCGGTATGTTGTCTCAGCTATCAGATTTTTGGCCCTGATTGTGTTGAATCTCAAAGTTACAACTCCGGCGATGTATCAAACAGAAATTTCCGGCTACAGATGTGCTACCAAAACACAGACACTTGGCTCATTCAAGCGAATTGCATTTTCAGCCAGCTTGGGATCAATTCCAATTTTGAGGATTATGGTACATCTTTTCAGCCTCACTTTGAAACCGTTAACGTGTTTAACCAGTTGTTGTGGACGAGATTGATTTTGAAATCGATATAATTCCGTTGACGGAAGCGCCATGTACGGGCTACTTGTTTCTCTGCCCCGAAACACATCTCCAAACCGGGCCATCGTCATTCGGATGGCCAGCCTGTCCAGCTTATTGGTCCCTCGATCCGTCAGGTGTCGAACGTCTTGGCATGGAGGATGCAGCTGATCTCGGATTCCCCGCTATACGCCTCTCTACGGAAATCTGGGGAAGATCCTGGGATGATAGTGTTTACGCCGGACTCCGTCAGTTCCATGAAGCGAAAGGGTTCGATCCAGACAGTCCGAACGTCGTTCGGTATCTCGGCTGTCCACTTTATCGGTTGGAGGATGAGACGGATGCCCCGTCTGCGCATGGTGAGTTCCGCATACATGCCGATCGGTTCAAGCCCAACTAAAGAAAAAAGAAAAAACAGTGGATAACGGGGCACAACGCACCGAGCCATCGAGTCGTAATGACGAAATGCCCTCAGTCTCACAGATATTCAAATTCTTGATGAGCCTGCAGCTGGGGCTTATGATTTTCCCTGTCTTGCATTCGCTGCATGAGCACGTATGGCAGGCTTGTCTGCATGGGAGAGTTGAGGGGTTGATATTTGTACTTTGAAGCCCCAAATAAAAGAATTCATCGGAGCTAGGTGCGCGCGGTGATAGAACTGGCAAATGAGGATACACGCAGCGCCCCAAATAGAGAGCCGCACCCAGATATATATTATGGCGACATCTTCGATGGAGCCCCAGTAAGGTTTCAATGGTGGGAAGAAGGCAGAACTATGGCCTTCGTAGGACCTTTCGAAAGTAAGCAAACAAGCACATCATGGATGCAGCACAATGCTGATGGTGGATCGGGATTGGGATTAATGCTTAGAGAAGCAGTCGGGGAATAGACACTCGGATTGGCTCGAACTTGTCCACGGCTCTGGTTATCATGTACTCGCGCCTGGATAGAAGCGAGAAAGAGGGGGGAGGAATGGGCGGTCGACTTTACACTGGGCTCTCCAGTTAAATTTGACAATCGCTGATACCGCCGAGCTGAGTCTACGTAGGTTGATTGACTTATTGTTGCGCGTCCTAAACGACAGGACCAAGAGAGTGGATATAGATGACTCTCGTTGAACCGGGGCCGATGGAAGGAAGGAGGAAGAGGCTTGCAATTCCGGGAGCTGTGTGCGGAGATTCAAGAAAGGTCGACATCTGCGATCCAAAACATAAATACGCTGACGCCCGGCTCGCGTTCGCATCGGGGCGAATGAATAAATTGCATATTCGTTAGATTTAAATCCATATTGAGGTGAATGGACTTCGAGCATGAGTGCTTACGGTGGAGGTGTGTCAGTTCCAGCTCGAAGCGCAGATAGCGCTCGATACGTGAGGGGTTCGCCACGGATCCTGCGAGTTGAATGGGGGTGCCATGTTCGGAAAGAGGAGGAAGGAAGACAATAAAACACAGAGGAATCAGAGAAAGTGGGAGGCTGTGAGGACATACCACAATGATTCAGACACCGAGCGGCATCACACTGCTTTCTGGCGGCGAGTTGGAAACTCTGTCTCGTGTCTTGGGTTGTCGATCCCATTGATGGGAAAGATAGCCTATAGCTGTCGCCGATCACTCGTGAGGAAGCTATATATGCGAATGAAGCCACCGGCGCTGGTGTGGGCGTGTTACAGAAGATTGTCGGTTTCTTCGGAGGTATGGGATCTACTCGGCTCGGAATGGAAAAGAGAGGGGGTGGGGAGGAAGTGGAGTGAAGCCGCGGGCGGCCACGGGATGCAGCCGTCGAGATGAACTATCGATGGAATGCCGATACGCCGTGAGCTGCGGGGAGGTAGGGTAGAGGAAGACGAGCAGAAGATGCGAGGCCTCGAAGCTGCGCAGCAACCTGGCAAGAATGGCTGGTCTCGTGTCAGTACAGCGACAGGAACGAGACTTGGATGGCTGGTGTGAGCTACGTCCCTGCGCGGGTTGCAGCAAGCAGGCGACGGGGATGGAGGAGAACAGTCTAGGGCGCGCACATCCGCGAGTTAGGGGATCATGAAGCATGCGTGGCTCATCCGCAAACGTGCTCTCGAGGACAACGGGCGATGCGGTTAACTGCGATGGAATCCGGGGCATTGCACACGGGCTGAGGAAGGAGTGGCGGAGATTCTAGGCGGAAGACGTGTGTGTACACAGCAGCGATGAGCAGGCGTCGCATGGGATGCGCCAAGGATGCGCCCAAGCCGTTCTGGACCGTGACGTGCCAGTGGGCGCTCGCAGGAGGACTTGATTAGAGTGCGCGTGGTGCAGTGTAAGGTAAGCCTTGATTGTCGTCGCTTCTTCCTGTACCCGCCTCTCGAGGGCTTGAGCCGCATGCGCAGTACGTGGTGATGTCCACCCCGACAGTGCGCTCCGATGGTCGTACACAAAAGATGGGACTCGCGTCATCGAAGCTCTACATGGCGACGACTGAAGGTGGTGTGCATGGCGTGAAGCAAAGGTGAGATTTTTGATGACGGCCCGGCGCATCCGGTGGCTATGTCCACCATCAATCCAACATCAATCGCCATTTTTTCCTCCCAATCCCGACCCCTGGTGCTTAGCCTGCTCTGGTGATCAAAACAGCCATGTAGCCCACGAAAAAAAATTTAAGCGATTAGGGTTGTTCACAGTAGCCTTTTTTCCTCCCCTTTTCGCTCCCTTTTTTGTATTCCCGCCGTTTTTCTTCGGGTTTTTTTCCCCTTTTCAATTTCAACATGCAAAAAGGGTGTAAATCCAAAAAATATAGATCTAACGTGCGATATTGGATGAAATCAGAAAAAAAAAAGGAAGCGAAAAAGGGCCGAAAAAGGCTACTGTGAACACCCTGGCTTTCAGCTCCCTTTTTGGTCCCTTTTTGGCTCCCTTTATCCATTTCATGCAGTCTGGGTGCGCATATGGTTCCTTAAAGGTCACATGGCACCTCAGGTACTCAAAAAGGACTCGGGTGAATTTTTCTGGATTTTATAGGTCACTCGGTTACATTTATCTGCCAAACAAGAAAAAGGGCGGAAAAAAGGGAGCAAAAAAAGGCGCAAAAAGGACATCAAAAGGCTACTGTGAATAACCCTATTGTCTCTTCTCCTGATTTCAGCCCTTTTTATTCAATCCTAGGCGCGTTTTTCGAAAAAAAAAGTTATCGATCTACAAGATTGAACCGAAACAAACAATATTGCGGGTCAACATGAAGCGGCCCCATTCGGAAAAGGCCATCCATGTCCACCCTCCACTCACGGACAACACAAGCAAAATGTGTGGATGGCAACCTTGGCTGGATCCCTTGAATCGTTTCTAGGAGGTTTGAAACACAGTCAACAGTTATAAATTGGTTTTCTGACGGAACATGGAACGACTACAGTCATTCCATGGTCCTTGCAAAATCACGGTCCTTGCAAATATTTTTTCCTAGGTGCTAAAAATATATTTCTTTGTCTTTTTTTGTACCAGATCTCTTCATTCATGTCTGATGCACCTCCCACATTATTTTCGGGCGCATAGAGTGTACAATAATTATGTAATCAGTACCAAATAGGGCAGATCTGCAGGAAACCCAACTATCCCCTCTACATTATTTGTTTCACAGGACATAAAATTAATGGAGGGGTATACTGAGTCAAATGCCATGCTCTCAAAAATCTGGGGTCATTGGATACCCCAGGTGTGTGGAATGAACCAATCATCCATACACTGTGCTCACGTGAGGTGAAAACATGCACAAACACTGTGTTGAACATAGTGAAACATGAATACAAGCAGTATCATGGGTCCAGATGAATTGTGGCACAAAAAAGATACAGCAAGCCAAAAAAAAACCCCTATTTTTCCATGCAATGGTAGGCTTAGAGCACAGTCAGTTCTAGCATGGACAGGGTATCCAAACACTCGAAAAGTTTGTGTGAAGACATATAGGGAACACTAGCACTATATTTTCACATTGTAACTCAAGTTTTTGGTTGAGACCACTATCACGGTCCAGTTTCTGCAGATTCGCAAGGATCGGTGATACCGAGAAAATTGGCCCCCCGCCGATTGGCCAAGAATGCTTTAAAATTGATGAGAAACCCTGATTTTTTTGCCTGGCCTAGGTCTACGAGTGACACATACTACCTACGTATTCAGTTTCGACCCTAAACATTAGTTTTACGCCAAAAAAAGCGGGATTTCCGAAACCTGTTGCAAGGACCGCGGAATGACTGTACAGAATGAAGAGTTTGCAAACTCTTTCGACGCCAACCAGACACTTCCAGAGGTAGCCTGCCAGTCACTGACCGATGTCTCACGCCTGAATCCACAACACGCTGTTGAACCAACAAGCAGAAGCGATGAATATTAATATACATGGACATTCAAAACACAATATGAACTCCGTAACAGGCCGAACCATGGCTATCACACGCGTCCATAAGCGTGCAAAACTGATGGTTGGAGAAAGGGAGGGCATACATTCGGGGGCAAGCTTTGGGCAGGATGTTGAATCTTGACATTTCCGCCGGCCGGAGCGCAGCTGGGCGGGGATGAGTGTTTAGAGACTGGAGAAGGGTATGGTGTGAAGGAAAGACATACCGGCTCACTGTGCGTCGAGGGTGTGTAGTTGACTTTGTGCGACAGCCGAGGTCAACTCACCGCCTAAAGATGATCCCATTGAGGGGCTCGTTCTGTCAATGGAGGAAGGGAAAATCACTCACATCCTGAACAAAATTCCATCAGGGAAATCAATGGTATGGTTGCCAAAATCACGCACGTCCTGAACCAAGTTTAGCCCGCGAATCAGCTTTTGTGTCACCAAAGATGACTCACAGGCTAGCCAAAGTTCTGTCATGGAACCAGCATTCATGTTGCAAAATAATCACTCACAAGCTAGAAGGAGTTCAGTCTGGAAGACGACTTTGTATTACAAAAATCACTCACACCCTGAACTAAGTTAAGTCGACGGAATCAGCTGTGTGTGCCAAAAACCACTCACACCCTGAGAAACATAAATGTTAGATCACAAGACTAGTCTGAGGGTTGCCGAAAGTCACTCACAAGCTGGAAGAAGTTTATTCAATGGAATCAGCCTTTAGGGTTGCCAAAAATCACTCACAACCTAGACGAGTTCTGTGAAGAAAATTGGTGGTACAGTTGCCAAAAAAATGACTTACACCCTGAGGCAAGTTCCATCATAAAGTCAGCTGCGTGGTTGCCAAAAAACCACTCACACCTGTGACATGTAAGGTTAAAACCATGGACCCAGTAGGAGGGTTGCTAAAAATTACTCACAAGCTAGACGAAGTTCTGTGAATGAAATTGGTGGTACAGTTCCCAAAAAAATGACTCACACTCTGAGGCAAGTTCCATCATAAAGTCAGCCGTGTAGTTGCCAAAAACCACTCACACCCTGTGACATGTAAGGTTAAAACCATGGACCCAGTTGGAAGGTTCTAAAAATTACTCACAATCTAGACGAAGTTGGTTCATTCCATGGAACCAGCGTGTCAGTTGATAAAAAATCACTCACAAGCTAGACAAAGTTCTGTGAAGAAATTGGTGGTACAGTTCCCAAAAGAATGACTCACACCCTGAGGCAAGTTCCATCATAAAGTCAGCCGTGTGGTTGCCAAAAACGACTCACATCCTGAGACATGTACAGTAGGGGACAGTCAAAGACCGCATATCACACAGGCGTGTTGAAAGGCTCTTTTTGGAGTAAATCAGAGTCCAGAATCAGATTCAGCTCGACGAAAGGAGCCCAAAAACATACCTCCGAAGTTTTTCCCACGAGCAATTGGTTTTTTCTCAATTTTCGGCCAAGTTGAAACGAAATTGTGTGTACCCCTTTTGGACCTCGGGAGGTGGAATTCTTCCAAATCCTACCCAAATCACAAATCAATGGCTTTGGAACCAATTCTTACCAACAGAAGCAACAATTCGGATGAATATGTCTTTCTGTGCTGTTTCCGGATCAAATAATTGTCACATCAAATCTTTTTTTTTCCAGAAGAACGGGTCGATAGAATTGTTAGCTTTTGCCGGGATCATGACCAGCTTGTCAAAAGGAAGCGATTGGCGATTTTCACGTTATTTTTGCGATTTTTTATGGGTTTTCTCAATATTTTGAGGTCAGATTCGGAAAAATCATAGAATTTAGAAATTTTGCTCGTGCAAATCTCTTCATTTGCGTCCTAATTCACATAGAAACTGTTTTCTAGGTCGCCAAACGGGATCTCCCGACCAGCATATACCAAATTCCCACGCTTCCAAAATAGGCGGGCTTTGACTGTCCCCTACTGTAAGCGTTAGATTATGGAAAAAGCTAAAACTCACTCACAAGCTAGAGGAACTTCGGTAATTGAAACGGCTTCATGTTACAAAACGCACTCACCTGCACAAAATTCACTCAGTAAAATCAGTGGTACAGTTGTCAAAAAAAATGACTCACAATCTGAGACAAGTTCTATCATAAAATCAGCTGTGTGGTTGCCAAAAACCACTCACATTCTGCGACACATAAGGGTTAGATCATGGAACAGTCAGGGGATTGCCAAAATCACTCACAGACTACCGAGGTTCCGTCATCGAATCAGCTGTGCAGTTGCCAAAACCACTCACAATCTAGAAGAGGTTCAATCGATGGGATCAGTTTCGGGGTTGCCACACATCACTCACATCCTGCGACACATAAGGGTTAGATCATGGAACCAATCAGGGGATTGCCAAAATCACTCACAGGCGGCTACCGAGGTTCTGTCATCGAATCAGCTGTGCAGTTGCCAAAACCACTCACAAGCTGACCCAGAATCTGAGACAAGTTCCGTCATAAAATCAGCTGTGTGGTTGCCAAAAACTACTCACATCCTGGGAAACGCAAGCGTTAGATCATAAAACCAGTCGAAGGGTTGCCAAAAGTCACTCACACACTAGCAAGGTTCCGTCATCGAATCAGCTGTGCAGTTGCCAAAAACCACTCACAGGCTGGAAGAAATTCAGTCGATGGGATCAGTTTCGGGGTTGCCACAAATCACTTACATTCTAAAGATTGTCAGTCCCTTATATATATATATATATGTTCTCAAAGGGTCCATACCTGTCGCTTCACAATATCCTGATTCTGGTACATAAGTATCAGATAATTCAGCTGTACATGACAAAGACAAACCTTAGAGACCGGAGTAGCAGCCACCCCGGCGTAAAGGGCACTGGCCAACAAAATAAAGGCTTTGAAGATTTGCATGCTGTATGAGTATCGCGGCGGTAGAGGTCGAGATGAAGAGGTGCTGCTTGCTCGGGCCTTTACATATGTGCCAGCCATTCCATGCCATTTTGAGCCTAAGTGCGAAATGTATAGATTCGGGTCGAAATCGCGATTGGAGCGGCGGACGCTGAGCTATGTATGAGCCTGTATGCTGAAAATCGATTCGTAACTCGCGGAGCTAGCACAAATTGTGGTCGGGGACTGAAGGAGGCCTGCTTCCAAAGAAGAATTCGCCGCCATGCGGATTGGTGAGTCTGGTTCAATCTTATTGAGCCGGTAGTCCGATGAATCTCAATTACTAGCATTGATATTTGAGTCCACGCACAATAGACCGGGGAAGATGGTGAGATTACGGTGTGGGTTAAGAGCGAACCCACCAATGCTGGCAGGGAGACCCGGCGGCGATATGTTTGCAGCCGAAGACCCGTGCTTGAATTTGTACGTGAAATCGGATCCTCGAGGGTTCAAAATATCGGTTCATAGATCCATTGGTCAAATTTCGGGAGCGCAGTCTCGGCGCTGCCAGTTGCGTTGCAGGACTTGCAGAAACGAACACAAATAGTGTCACTTTGTACTTAATAGTAGTGGCGGCAAACAAATCGATGGCGAACACATTCGAGAAACCCGATATAGAGGTACTTGGAGGGAGCGGGGAGGAACAGAGCTTGAAGGAATGGAGAGGGAGAGGGGGTACCGTCCCAGGCCTGGTATATCAGGCTCCGCGCTGCTGAGAGGGACAGCGTTGCTCTTGGCGCTGCTACCCAAAGTGAAATCCATTCACATTGTAATAATAGAAATCGTATGCTTAAATGCTAGTGCGCGTGGTGGCACTACCAACAACATAAATCGAGCCGAGCGTTCGATGGCCACTCGGGAACATGCTGCACAACGAGACAGCAGGTGTTGTGCGAGAGCTCCCCGCAGAGGTGTCGGCGCTCGGACTTCCAGTTCGACGTGAGGCTCAAAAGATGTCGCTAGTACGACCAGACAGAAATCGGCGGTAGCAGGGGCAGGAAGGGATTTACAGCAGACAAGAAGTGGTCGACTTGAGAGAAAGAGGATAGATCATGGCACAGCATCGCCTTAGCATCGCACAGCCACGACTCTTGCCTTTTCGAGCCGTTGAGGTGGGCTTGCGACAAGATCTCTAGTATACGTGATTCTGAACGACTGTCTTCAGAAATCCACGTAAATTTTACTATAGAGGCTGGTATCGAGCCTAGCGACAAGACGCACACAAGCGCTGGATGAATCGACGAGAACGGACTTGATCACTGCCGAGGACGGGTGAGGAGAAGAACCTCAATGGCCACTGCGAAAGTATGAAACTACGGACGCCGGAAAGTAGCGACTGGATTCCTGTGCTCATTGAGCAACAAACTCGCTATATGAGATCCTACAGGTACGTTTGAATACATTCGTTTGGTTCTTGAAAAACTTTGCATTCGTGGGGAGCGTCGTTCTGAACTGGGATACGTGTGGATGTTACTTCGGTCTGGAGATGCACTCCATACTTGATTTCTTCTCCGATTCCCTTCTCGGTGACCAGTTTTGACTGACTTGAATTTCCAGGGAGTAACCCTCGACACCAGAAATGCATCGTCAAGTGGTCAAGATGAGTTCAGACTATAGAGCTGCCGCGGGCGTGGTGCGCGTTTGTGGAGTGTGTGGGGCTTCGACGGCGTAACTTCCCGGACACTGCCGAAGGAAATTTAATTTTTGCGCCAACGCTCCACAATTTTTTTCGGGGACAAGAGCGAACAAGTTACATGTAGCGGGAACATGCACGCTCCTCGTGCCGCCATACTCCATCTACCCCGCCACACCGACATCTCTGACCAGCGCTGGCTACCCGGAAGCGCCGTCGCCTTAGCACGCCGACGGATGAGCCGTTTTGACGGAGGGAAGAGGGTAGCGGGAGAAGGAGGGCAGGAGGGTGGAGAATGAGGCACGATGTACGATGTATCATGGTAAGTCCTTCGTTATTCGTCCATCTGCATACGCCTCCGTCTGATACCCATCCTCCCCTCCTCCCAGCTTCTCTTCCCTTCTTCTCGGTGCTTCTACATGATGTCTGGGCTGGCTCCTGCGCTCGTGCACTATCGCTCCCGCTGCAGCGGCGATGCGCGGCGACACGCCCTCTCCTGTGCGTCCGCCCAAAGTCCGCATACCCACCTGGACGTCCCTCGATGTCGAGCCGGAGCAACGCCGTGCTCGCCGCGCCACACCGACAGCCGACCTGCACCAATCGATCGCCGCCCTCGATCTGGTGTAATACAGCATGCAGTACGTGGAGATATCCTCTTCCCTTATCGCGCCGAAGCGCGGAAAAGAATGCGCGTACTGCTCCTGTACCTCCACCTCTACCTCATGCAGCAAGCGGGGGTGTGCGTCCTCCTTCCTTCTGCCTCCCTTCTCCCTCTCGCTCCCCCTCCTTGCGCACCGCCTGCTTCCTGTCCGTATCCACCTCCACCGTCGGCAACCATCCCTCGAACGGGTCGCAGAGGGATAGAGAAGCCCCCCGCTCCCGCTCCCCGTCCCCACTCTCCGGTCTGCATCCGTGCAGCTAACCCCTCCGCCCTCCTTCTCCGTTGTGCTCGCCGGGTCGGGAGCGCGGAGAGGAAATGAATGCCATACTGTACATCCGTCCCCGCCGTGCCTCGAGCGCGTCATGGAGAAAGGACGCTGTCCTCTCCGCGGTCTGCCGCATGCTGCACCGTCGACATTGAGCTGGAGGAGAGATGCGTCACGCGTGTACTTCCTGCTCGCTCGACTCTCGGTGTCGGGCTCGAAACGGAAGCGGAGACGTCCTCGCGCGCTAGGAAGCACGGAGGCGACATGGCCATTCCCACTTCCTTCTTTTCCATCCACCTCCACACGACTTCGAGATGCAGGGCTGTGCGGGGAGCGGAGTCGACCTCGCATCATCGATACTTTGGCCCACCAGACCCGCACGGTATTTGGGCGGCTGGCGTGATCTTGAGGAGCAAAGCGAGGGTGTCTGGCGCACATACCGAGACACGTCCTCCCCGCGGGTCGTATACGTAGAGGAGGAGGGGACGACGGGGATGAGCACGACAAAGGGAAGAACGGAAGAAAGAAAGGGGCCGCGCTCATGTGGGATGAGGACGAGGATTGGATGGAGATGCTTGACCGTCAAGACCAGCTGCGGACAAAGACTAGCGAGGAGCAAGACGACCGGAGTTTGTACGGTATGTCCTCGCTTCCTCCGCCTCCCATTCCCTCCTCGTCCACTTCGCGTCCCGCACCTCCTAATGCTACCTTGCATCCCAGACTCTACGCGGCCGCTCCTGCGCTGGTGTGGTCGATGCAGGACGCTTGCAATCGTCGTGGCCGGGCGATTTCGATTCGAGGTTGGAGTCATCCGGAACGAAGCTGCATCACAACGGCGAATAAGTCAATGACGCCGAGGGCGACAGGGCACGGACCACGAGGACGAGCGAGCGGGAGTCTACTCGGTCCCGCCCCGACGACGCCTGTGGCGAGGACCCACGCACACACCGCTGAATCGCTGCCCGTCTTCACGCTCACCCGCACCCCTGCGTCTGTCCCACGGCACTCCGCGCAAGCCCCTCGCCCCTCACTTCCTTTTACTCGGAAGTGGTGGTACGATGATGGATCGGGTGGAAGGGGTAACCGAAGTCCGGGGAGAGAGACACGGCGGTGGTAGAACAGGCGTCGTCGACTGCTCATAGAAGTTCGGATGGGGCGCGTGCGCAGGACGTCCACGGACGACTTTCAGGCGTCTTTCCCATTCATACTCACCCGCCCTCCACACGCCTGACGATCCGCCTCGCTGCCCTATCTCCGCCTCCTGCTTTCCACCGCCTCTGCCTCCTTCATCGTTACGGATGCTCTCCCCCCCGTGCTCTTCACCATAGATAATGTCATTCGTGGCGGGCGCACCTACAAATCGGACCTGCACCGGTTTCCAGTCTGAGGACGATCGAGATGAGGTAGAAGAGGGAAACGAGGAGTGGTGAAATCGGGTTCGGGCGCGTACGCTGCGTACATGGTCGACTTTGGGTGGGGATTTCGGAGGAGGAGGGACTACCCTATGATAGACGGACGGATTACTATTGCGTACATCTTCCGTCGACGCCCGCTCCTCTTTTCCGCTGGCTTCGCTATTCGGATCCTCCCTCCCTCCGTTATCTCCAGCCCGCTTGACTACTCCAATGGTGATCATTCTCACTGTCTACATCTTCACCACTTCCCGTCGTGTCAGCCGTATCCATGATCGTCTACTCTCCTGGGCCCTGTCGCCATTCGCGCACCCGCTGTGTCCTGTCGCGGCGATGCTCCGGCCGTTCCGCGATGAGAGGCTAGTCAGAGTGTGTGGGCATGGCTCACAGGGAAGAGGAAAGTTTGATACATCTAAATCCCACCCTTTTTCCAACTTTCCAAGACCGGCGCTCAAACGTCAAGGTTAGAACCGGGGCAGATAATTCGCAGGGAATTGAGTCGCAGTATGTTGGGCTATATGTTGGGCTACGTTGAATACACCTTAGAGTTTCTATCGGCGGAGTTCAAGCGCCGTTAATGATCAAATGCAACCTGATCATGAACAGAGACAGTAGATGGTATACTACGGCACGTACACTGAACAAGAAGCTTGGGACTCCTTATTAACTATTCTTGAAGCATGCTGGGGACATACTTGACTCTGAATTCGACTGTGTACCAAGACTCAAGAGGTAATTAAGCAGAAACAGGTAGGACGGTGACCGATTGGCAGATTGTGGGTCCAACTAAAAGGCAAACAGTCAGGCGGGACTGAAACTCAACGAGAAGGCATCGACTTACTCGGGGAGAAGCTAAGCGAAAAATCCACCGGACTGTCAGTCTTGGGGAAGAGAAGCGGAAAGGAGAGACCACTGACGTTCCACAACCTCCGATGAGCCCAACACTCGTAACGATGCCGGGCTCGACAGCAAAGTTGAGTGTAATAGAGTTCCTCAATGTACAGAGCGGAGTGGGAACATTTGGGCCGCCGTATGGAAAGTAAATGTACCCCAGACAGGTGGCGTCTTGAAGAGCAAGTTGAGTGATGCTTCACTCCATCAGAAATGCACCCACCAGCGCTGCAGGTCTGCTGACATGCCAGCTCGCTTATGCCTCGGGGAGTAGCCTGAATGCATCCACTGAGTGAGTCCACATATAGGTTAAATATCCGATATCTATCGCGTACCGCATCGTTAGGGTTTGTCATGGTCCAGCCGGGGTAGACGGCAAAAATGTTTCCAAGATCCGGTTTGAGAGTACTGGTATTAAGGGCAGCGGCGAGGACGCAGCAAGCAAGGACAGCGATGGGTGTCAAATGAACGAGCATATTGCGAATTAATCCAAGTGGTAAGGGTCGCGGGTCGCTGACAGGGATATTGTTGAACTTTTATACATGCACATGGAATAGACTCTCTGGCGGAGGTTCTATTTGTGTTCGCGATGTTCATTTGGAGTCTCCACATGCTGCCATCACACAGAAGCAACAAACCGAGATACCCATCTGTCTGGGAGAAACTACGAATTTTGTACCGTATCTCTTTCAACCGGTCTAGATGCCATCAGCGAACATGGTGAGATCACTCGCACGGTCAACCTGGACTGAGATCTAGTGCAAAAAACTGAGACAACTGAACCAAGGAATAGAGCCCAAGAGCACTAATCAAGACAGCTCAGCGAAAGGAAGGATGACGGCCCTGGTGGAACGGTTGACAGATTGCAACATTTACATTTAAGTACCTGTTCCTGGGCCTTGCGTCTTCGAAGGCCGCCCCAATATTTGGAAGTAACACTAATGCAATGTTATTTCGGTGGCTTCATAGGTGCCTCTTTCAAGGGTTGTGGATACTCCGCATATGTTCCTCCGCCGTTGCTCTACCTTCCCTGATGTCCATCATCCCAAACGCAAACGTGTGAAGATCAAGACACACTGCATTTTATGGGTCTCTCGACCCAAGGGTGCGCCGAGGTTGCTCGGGACAGCTGGACACACCTTGACCTCGGCAGACCCTGCTGAGGTTTGCTCGAGGTCCACCTCGAACCTCTTGCATTCTACTTAGACTTGCCCACTCTCTTGCTGTGCCCATGTCGTCGTATTTTAATTGGCATAATTCCGGCATCCCGTTCTTGTCCTCCAGCTGGCGCCTGGCTGCCGTGCGCACATGGGGTGCTGCAAATTGGCGAAGAAATGAGGGAGTCATAGCGCATATGTTGAAATCATCATTTTTGGAGAAGAAAAAAGATTTGCATTCCAAG